>BSBM01000922.1:18032500-18582500 GCA_027924585.1 Larix kaempferi | reverse complement strand
TAACCCCCTCTCTCACTCTCTCATCACCATTCTCCCCCCCAACTTTAACCTCCCTTGCTATCTCTCTCACACCTATCCCCCCTAACCCTTACTAAACTCCTCTCTCACTCTCTCTCTCCTATTCCTCCACCTAAACCTAAGACATGCCCCTTTCTCTCCCTCTACCCCCTAAAACTAACCTCTCTCTATCCCACTAACTATCCCTTACACCCTACTCTCTTTACCTAAACTCCCTCCTACTCTCTCTACCCATAACCATATCCTCTCTTTCTCTCTACCAATATCTCTATCTATATCTCTCTCTCTCTCACACACACAAACAAACATTCACACCAATATAATCCTCCACCTACCCCTAATCCCCAACCATCTATCTCTATCCCAAACCCATTATACCATACATCCACCTCCCCCACCCATTCTCTCCCTCTCTCTCTCTCTCTCGCTCTCTCTCTCTTTCTCTCTCTCTCTCTCACACACACACACATACAAACATGAACACACACACACACATGAACACACACATACACACACAAACACACACATACACACACACCCCCCCTCTCTATCTACTAAACCCCTAACACACCCATCCACCCCTATTCTCTTCATCTCTCTCTCACCCAGACATAATCCCTTCTACTCCTCTCCCTACAACGAATCCCCTCCATCTCTCCCTGTCTCTCCCCTTCTCTCGCTAACCCTTACTAACCCCCTATATCACTCTATAACCCCCTACTCCTTCCCCTACCTCTAACACCTACCACTCTCTCACTCTCTCTCCCTAGATATCTCCTCCCCCTACCTATGACACCTACCACTCTCTCACTCTCTCTCCCTAGCTATCTCCTCCCCCTAACCCTTACTAATCCCTTCTCTCACTCTCTTTCTACCCTAATCCATGTACACCTAACCCCCACACTCCCTCTCTCCCTCCTAACACCCTAACACCCACCCTCTCACTAAACCTAACCCCTCCCTCTCTCCCCAATCCCATAAATTCTCTCTCTAAGACCCACCCCTTTATCTATATCCTACTCCCCCCAACCCCCCCCCCCCTCTCTCTCTCTCTCTCTCTCCCTCTCTCTCCCCTAATCCTCCCCTCTCTCTCTCTAACCCTTACTAAAATCCTCTCTCATTCTCTCACCACTGTACTCCTATCCCTTCCTTTAACCCCCCTTCCTCACTCTCTCTCTCATCTCTTCCCACTAACCATTACTAACCACCTCTCTAACTACCTCTCTCCACTTAATTACTCCACCTCCACCTAAGACCCAACTCTTACTCTCTCAACCAAACCCCTAACACCCCCCCTCTCTCTAACACTCTCACTACTAAACCCCATCTCTCTCTCCCTAACCCACCTCCTACTCTCCCTAGCCATAACAAACCCCTTCTTATATCTCTCTCTCTCTCTCTCTCCCTCCCCTAATACCCTTCCCCTACCACTTACCACCAGCCCATGTCTCTCTCTATAACCCACCACTATACCTATCATTCTCTCTAAATTCCCTAATATTCAATAAACCCCTCCCTCACTCCCCCTACAATTATCTATGAGTCTCTTTCTCTCCCTAAAAAAACCACCTCCCCACTGCCCTAAATAAACTACACCCTACCCCCTCTACCCCTTACTCTCTCTCTCTATCTCTCTCACAAACACACACACACCTCTATTTCTCCACCTACCCCTAAAACCAACCCCCCTCTCTCTATCCCAAACCCCAAACACCCCCTTCACCCCCCATTATCTCTCTCTCTCTCTCTCTCTCTCTCTCTCTCTCTCTCTCTCTCTCTCTTGTATAGATACATATATATCTCTTTGTATACATATATGTATATGTATATATATATATATATATATCTTACCCCCCACTCCTTCCTCTACCACTAAGCTCCCTCCTCTCTCTCTCTCTCCCTTTCTCTTCCTAACCCTTACTAAACCCCTCCCTCACTCTCTCATCCCCTTACTCAGGCCCCTCCTCTCTCTCTCTCTCTCTATCTATATATATATATATATATTATGTATTCCCCCTAACCCTAAATAACCCCCTCTCTCACTCTCCCTCTAGCCTACCCATCCACCAACAACTAACCCCCACCCTTATCTCTCTTCTCTAACACCATGAAATCCATCCTCTCTCTCTCACACTCCCAAATTGATTTACCTCTCCTCTTTATGCCTAACCCCATTCATATTCTTTGTAATCCTCTTTCTCTCTATTCCCAATCATATACCCCCCTTTCTATCTAACTACCCTAAATTATAAAAGAAAATACCCCCTTTATCAAACCCAATCTCTATCTATTTCTCTCCCCACACTCCCTCCTACACCTACCCCTAATCACTCTCTCTCTCTCTACACCCACCCTATTTCCCCCCTTCTCTCTAAATTCCCTAATATTCCCTAAACCCATTTCCCCCTCCCCCCACCGTGATTTCTCTAATCATCAAAACTCTCCCCCAGTCGCCCCTTAAATATCTCTCTCTCTCCCTCTCTCTCTCGCTCACACACACACACACACACACACACACACACACCTATCTCTCTCCCAACCCCCTAAAACACCCATCCACCCCCATTCTCTTTCTCTCTCACACAAAAAAGACATAATCCATTCTACTCCCCCCTACAAATAATCGCTATATAACTCTCTCTCTCTCTCTCTCACTCTCCCCTAACCCCATAGCACCTCTCTCTCTCTCTCTCTCACACACACACACACACACACACACACCACTACTCTTCCCCTTAACACTAAACCAAACCTCTCTCTCTTTGACCATTATTAACCCCCTCTCTCACTCTCTCATAAACATTATCCTCCCCCTAACTTTAACATCCCTTCCTATCTCTCTCACACCTATTCCCCCTAACCCTTTCTAAAATCCTCTCTCACTCTCTCTCCCCTATTCCTCCACCTAAAACTAATACCTACCCCTCTCTCTCCCCTTTCCCCCTAAAACTAACCTCTCTTTGTCTCACTCACTATCTCTTACACCCTACTCTCTTTCCCTAAACTCCCTCTTACTCTCCCTAACCATAACCATCTCCTCTCTCCCTCTCTACCAATCTCTCTATATATGTCTCTCTCTCTCTCTCTCTCACACACACACACACACATATTTCACACCAATTTAATCCTCCACCTACCCCTAATCCCCAACCATCTCTCTCTAATCCAAACTCATTACACCACAAATCCACCTCCCCCACCCATTCTCTCTCTCTCTCTCTCACGCACACACACACACACACACACAAACAAACCCCTCTCTCTCTATCCCAACCACCTAACACACCCATCTACCCCCATTCTCTTTCTCTCTCTCTCTCTAACAGACATAATACCTTCTACTCCCCCCCTACAACTAATCCACTCCATCTCTCCCTCTGTTACACCCAAAATCTACTCATCATAAGATTTAGTGTATACACCCCTGAAGATATCTTGACTAAGTGATCAACCAGAGAGGATTTGTACCCAATAGTGCTAGTTTTTGAAGGGTCGTCGCAGGCTGCACATGAGCAACATGTGACATCGCACCTTGCCTCATTACAGGGTGCAACGAGGTCAGTTAGATGGAAAAAATAGCTTCTTCGAGGTCCATCTCGAAGCTTGCTGACTTGGGACCCTATCCCTGACCTCTTGGAGGAGATGGCACTCAATTCCTAATGCTTTGGAGAGATCCCTTAAGCCTCTCCTACCATCTCTCAACCTATCCTATTGATACCCTATCCACTTAGTCCTATATGAATGAAGCTCACTCCCATCCCAAAGGGAGGAAGTCTATGGTATCTACATGCTGGTGAAATCACCCTTGGAACATCTCCACTCACCTATTGGGGAACTCATACTTCCTTGGAAGGATATGGCAATCGACTTTGACGGAGAAGGGTTACAGCGTTAAGTCTTGGTTGTAGTTCTATATCTCTATTATGTACTCCTATTTTTACAGTAATACAAATGCTTTCCACCAATATTGTTCATGTGTGCAATGATATTGAGTAGTTTACCTGCTTAACTGTTTACTTAGTTCTCTTATTGTATAGATGTCTTTTAGTTGTTTCTCTTGTTTCTTATCTTGAGAGGTCTTGTAGCTTGGATCTGACGACTGTGGGACATTGAGCCACATTCAGGAGAAAGGATTGCGAAGTGAAAGGTAAGACATCTAATACTCGATCCTTAAGTAGATCTAGGAAATGCATTGGTAGTCTGTTCTATTTGTTTTACTCACTTTGAGCAAGGGAGATCCTACTCGTGTCCACTCAAGTGGATTGTTCGATAACAAATATGGCGACCATACTGGGGAGTATAGAATCTGGTCAGTAGTTGTCAATCTAGGAGTCATTTTCAGTCGATCGCTTGACACGAGCCTTTTTTATTTTCTTGTCATTTACTTCTTGAAGTTGATTTCACTACCAGATCTTCGTATTGAAGACTATGATTTGCTTCCTCTGAGTTTATATGACTCATTCCCAAACCATTCCATGTTTCATTACTGAGAGATCTGATTCATTTTTGAATCTAGACTTCACCTGTCACGCCTGGGTAGTGGGAACAGAGCGACACTATGTCATTTTGGGTCTCTGTTCTTTACCTATTAGTTACTCATCAAATCCCTTTCATTGGTAAACTACGACATCATCGCACTTCCCATGTAGGTAAACCGTGACGTTGCACTGTGTACAAGAACAGAGTGCGTCAATTTGTCAAAATTTTAGCATGCAGGAATCTCCTTTTTGTTTGACAGTCTGGACTTTGGTTTGCTGTATGAAATCCCTCTGTGCTGCAAGATCCAGCCATAGATCCTATTTTGATTTGTGTTTTGAGTGTTTGTTTTTGTTTGGATTGATTTTGGGTTCCGTCTTGGACAAGCTTGAAGACCGGTAGTGGTGGATACTCTTGTTTCCTCCACCTTCATCCGCTCACCCTTGCATTCCCTTCCTTCCATCCCTGATCTGATCATTACATTAGATCAGCTTCCAAACCTCGTTCTCATCATTGTTTGAGATTTTCTTACTTGGTTTGCTTGTTGCTGCTTGATTTTGAGTTAAGTGTGCCTTTCATCTTGATTGAGTGCTTGTCTTTTCTTGAGTTTTCTGAGTGTACTAGAGCTACAAGTAGTGTTTTCTTTCAGTCATTTAGATATGAAATCTCGATTGCTATCAAGTTTATTCTATGATGCATCCATTGAAAAGTTAAAAAGTGCTTCTTTCCCATCATTTCTTGAGCATTATTGAAGAAAATTGTTGTGCATTGGAACATTTTCGTTTGTGTTTTGGAAAAATTGAATGAATGTATAATCTGTTGTGTTTTTTCTTGAATTATGAATAGCTCATTTTCTTGAAAGACTAAAAGTTCGCTTCGATTTTTGCAAAATTGATTCCATGCTAAGGAAACATAGATGCATTTTTAATTTTTGTTGCTTTTAGACCATTGAAAGTGAAATTGAAAAACTTGCATATTCCATTTCAGAATCCTCTCTTTTCATTACCTAGTTTCGTTTTGCTTTGAAAAGAAAAAGAAAAAAAGAAAAAATGTTGTGATTTGGATAGTAGTGTTGTGATTTTTTGTGTTTCGTTGAAAAAAGGAAAAGAGTACTTTCATAGTCAAGTTTTGTTTGAATTGGGATTGTGTTGCATTGTGTTGTTTTGGCAATCTTGACAGAAAGAAAAAGATTTCTCCTTCCCATAGCTAGAATTCATTGAAAGAAAAGAATATTTCATGCATGGAGTTAGGACTTGCATTATCCTTCTGATTATGTACTCACCTCATGCATTCACCTAATCGTCCAAGATAAAATTAATGGTAGAACTAGGTAAAAATTTTAGCAACTTGTGTGTAAGTTAGAGATGTGTTCCGGCGTCGTTAAGCGTGGCAGCTATCATTATTTGCCAGCATTGTATCTCGGGGGTATTGTAGTATTCCATGTACTTATTGGTATATCAAGCTCCTTCACATACCCACCAAGTACCATAATCCGTACTTGGCGTATATCGAAGGGTGTATCACGTACTCGGTAGCATATCGGAAGGTCTCTTGCCAAACGATTGTGCATTAGACATCACCACTATGGATTTGCGCTCCCACGTACCTTGCATATATCGGGAGACACCACTAGGATTCTTGAAACAAACTGATTTAACCATTTGGTCGTCTTGGCAAAGCAATACACCGAGAACAACACTCGGGGAGATTAGCACACACGTACTATCTAGGTAATCGGGTATGCAGGCAAGGGTATGGTCATAATCCTCCTTGTCACATCATATTGTTGGACCCTGCAGTATATTGAGGTTTGCAATGCCTTGATAATCCCGTGAGGTTCCAGACTTTTTAATCCACTCTGTCACATAAGTCTGCTTGTTGCCTTAGTTTGAGTAGGTTTTTCTGGACTGCTGTTCTTTTAGCATACCCTTAGGAGAAATGTTGTTTTAGTTATCCTGGCTGATTATCTTGACACTTTGGTGGATTTTCCCTGGAGAAGGTCCCGTAGGATCTTAAATTTATCACTAGAATATCCCCTTAATCCAGAGGTTATTTCGGGGGTAAGAATGGATCAGTGTAACACAGTTGTAGTTACTAAAGTGGAAAACCCCACTCTGAATGTTGGAGGACTTTTTTTTCCACAAACTCCTCCGGATTCACCTGCCTTTCATCCACCGTAGGATGAAGGAGCACAAATACCCACTTCACAAGATCTTTCCCCCATCATCTCCGGAGAACCTGGATCATTGGAATGGATAAACCGACCCCAGGATGACCCTACAGCAGTTGTTGGTCCTTCAGCAGTTTATTGGACCTCTTCTATAGACCACCTAGTGGAACTACTCCAGACGACCCTTTAGCCTACTTTCGTGGCCAATTATCTCACTTTCGTTCCATGGATGAAGAGTTTTGGCAGTCAAGTCTCCAACAAAGGATTAAAGACCCATCATTACCCCCTTACCGACCCATCCCAGAACATCCGATATATTTTGGATCACTGGAACAATCTTCCCACCATGAGACCACTAATAAGACTAGTCAACCCTAACAAGAGTCCAGTACTACACCCCATGTGAACTAACTGGTTGAAGGACAACAGTCCAACACACCTGTCACTACCACAGTTACTTTACCAGTACCCCCCCCACCTCAAAATTCGACGGGAGGATATTCCATTCACACGGATTATCCCATCGATAATGTTATTACTATGGTAGCTAGTCAAAAACCTACGTTGGTTCAACCTTTGAATAGTGGTAAACCTGATGTGGCTGGGGGGAAAACCCCATTTCCTAACCAGAACATAGGCAGTGGAATCCCCAATGGACCTTCCACTAGACCTCCCCAACCCGCTAGACCACCCACCATGGGATTATCTCATGTTAGGGGCCCATCCAATGTAACTCAACCCTCATGGAGTCAAGTGTATCTAGGTTCTGTTAACCCTGCATCAGGCTACCCTAATCCCGGAAACGCACCATACGGGATACCTTATCCCAGGAATCCATACACTCTATGGGGGCAACAACCTATGTTGCAACACGGACCCCAACCCACTATCCCTCAAGTACCACCAACCCCGATCGTCCCTCCCCCACCTCCTGATAGAGGCAGCGGGCCCCCACCTAACCTTAGTGGAGGCCCACCACATTTTATCAACAATATCCCTCACCCTTCCGGCAGTAGTGGGAATGGTCCACCACCCCCTCCAGATGGAGGCAGCGGTGGACCACCTTATCATGGTGGAGGAGGACATTTCCCTTTGGGTGGCGGAGGTGGTCCACCACCCCCTCCAGGTGGAGGTGGTGGAGGACCCCATTACTATGGTGGTGGCGGTGGTGGTGGAGACCCTCATCCTTCTGGCAGCGGAGGTGGTGGGGGCCCCCATCCTTCTGGCAGCGGAAGTGGTCCACCACCCCCTCCAAGCAGAGGTGGTGGTGGGATGCCTTACTACGGTTATGGACCCCCACCTCCTCTCGGTGGTGGCAGTGGACCTCCACCCCCTCATGGTGGTGGAGGTGGACCCCCACCTTATTGGAATGGACCACCTTATGGTGGCGGACCCCCTTACGGTCTGACCGGCACCCCTCCCTATGGCCAGTTTCCTCCTGGTACACCTTACGGTCAGTCTGGTCCATACACGCCTTATCCGTATTATCAATACGCGCAACCTAACCCACAGCCGCCCTTCCTGGCTACTTTGGACCTGCCTGACCTATCCCGTTTAACCAACAATCATATTTACCACGGATCTAACTGGCCACCAATTCCAATGAAACTTCCATCTGATATCCCCAAATTTGACGGCAAGCCGGGTGAAGACCCTAAAAACCACATGATGACATACCACTTATGTTGTTCATCTAATTCCTTAATGGACAATTCAATTCATCTTAGATTGTTTCAAAGGACTCTCACCGGTTCGGCTGCCAAGTGGTACATTGAGTTGCTACCCCACTCTTTTCCTGATTTTGGTTCTCTTGCCATGAACTTTTTGACGCATTTCTAGCTGCCCATACGGTATGAAACTGGTACCAAGATTTTAACCTCGATCCTTCAGAATACCACCACTCATATTTTGTATCATATCCACGAGTGGCGAAGGAGATGACGTCTCATTAAATCTCCTATTCCAGATTAGCTCCTAGCATACTTGTTTACAAAATCCCTCATCCCTACCATAGCGAGAGATGTCACCATGCGAGGTTCTATCACCGAAGAATAAGCCATCGTAAGTGCCCATGTACTAGACCTAATCTACACTCAATCTGACACTTTGTTTGATATTCTTCCTAACGCACCTTGTGACGTTAATGACCCAACAAAACCACATAAGGGACTCCAAACTGATGGAATCATTGGTTCCCTTAATGCCCAGCCTGCTTCTAGCACTTTTGGATCATCCAACCTTCATGGTTCCTCCCCATTACCGACTCAAGCTGCCCATAGCACCACCAAATCCACCACTCCTGCTCCAACTGAAGTGGTGAATTCTGTCCAATCAGCTTCATCTTAGAAGTCTGGTGGTAAAAAGAAGAACAAGGGGAAACCCAAAATGTCTTCTACCCAGCAGGAACAAAAGAGCACTCCTGACGATACCAAGCAGAAACAGAAACTAAAGTATCCTTGTTTACTATGTGGAGATGACCACTTCTCCAAAGAATGTCCCCATAGAGACGAAGTACAAATTTTTTTTAGGGGTAAACCAACTCCTACAGTCCTCAACAATCCGTTTCCTACTCAGAACTAGCAGATGATTTCTCAACACCCCTGGCCCAGGGGGAACCATCCAATACAGCGCATGTTCTCATGGTGCGTAACGAGACGATCAATTTGAACACTCGCTCGCGATCTTATGAACTGGTCCCTTCGAAGGAATCCACTGGAAGTAATGCTGAAAAAGCTTCTGACTCCTTAAATGATGTCACTGTACCATCAACGTCTCTCACCATTGATAAGCCATCCTTAGACTCGATATTGCGATAGCCCAAGAGTACGATTCGAAAAGCTATTTTCAATCCTAATGCTCGGGCGACACAAAATTACAATATCATGGAATACTTGGAACAAGCTCCTTGCACCATGTCTACCCTAGAAGTTTTGCAGAATTGTCCTAATAAACACAAAACTCTCCTTGCAACCATCGATGCAGTCAACCTCGATTCCTCGAATACCATCATGTTTTGACTTGACCACTTCAAGCCGAGACTCTCCCACCAGCTCACATTCCAAGTTTCTGCAAACATTGCTGGGAAGATTGTCCATCGTACCCTTTTGGATGAAGGTGCCTCCACTTGTGTCATGTCGATCACCTATTGGAGAGCCATTGGCTCCCCTAAATTGAATCATTCTCCCACTATGTTGAAAGCATTCGATGGGCGTGGCTTTCAACCTCATGGGATCCTACAAGCTCTTGCAGTTGAGTTGGGTGGAAAGACCATAATCGTTAATGTGGAAGTAGTCTCAACCCCGATAGATTATAATCTCTTGCTTGGTCTCAATTGGTTTTACGCCATGCAGGTGGTAGCCTCTTCAGTCTTCTGCATAGTACAATTCCCCCACCAAGGACGAATTGTTACTATCGACCAATTAGATTTTTGCGCACCAGACGCTACTACTCATCCTGGTGACCATGTTCCTTCCATTGGACAAATGTCAAAACAGTATGAGAGTATAGGGGTTGGCCTTTTGAAGGATTCACCTCTCATGGCCGTTTTTCCGGCAACAGACCCCCCTAATCATGTCACTACGGTGAACATGATCTCCACAGAGATTTTATCTCACTCTACCGATACATGGCTTGTACCGGATGAAGCCACAACACACCTGCTTGGAGATATAATGCCTCCTTCACCCGCTGAAAATATTTACGAGGCTATCTAATCAGCACCGGAGGACCATTTAACCATGGCATTGTTGAGATATTGTAACTTTAAAGAATATTATAATTGTACTTTATTATTCTGGAGATGTTTCATTCCTCCGTAAAGATATTATTGTATATCCGGAGATGTTTATTCCTCCGTCGAAATGTGGTAACTTGGGTTATTAGACTTCCCTAGTGGGGGTCGGCCCTGTATTTGTTATGTGGGTCAAAGGGTTATTAGAAAACCCTAGAGGGGTCGGCCCAGTCAGTTGTAGTGGGGTAATTAACCCATTGGTTAAATACGAGCCTACGTGTACTTGTGTAAAATATATGTCAGTGTAGTGTATATATAGAGGAGGTGTGTTCCTCATTTGATACACACACTCACTTGAGGATAGCGCACTTGTGGAGGAGAGGTCTGCTATTGTGGAGGAGGAGATCATGTCTCAGGGTTTCATCTTTGTATATTGCTGGTCATCTATATTGAGGAAGCTTTGCTGGGTTTTCTACCCCATGAGGGTTTCCCAGGATAAATCTCTGTCTCTTGTGTTTATGCTATGCTTGTTGTTTCTTCAGTGATCCTGTATATGCTATTATTGAGAAATGGAATGTAATGCTGCTATTTTCTGTCTTAGCGTATTGAATCTTAACATGTTATCAGAGCTAACCTGAAGGAAGACAAGGTATGGCACTTACGACACTTGCTTTACTTACGACAATTTGAAGGTTAGGGTTTTACATAGCAAAAACCAGTCATCGTGGTACTTTCGCTATAAATCCATTTTGGCGACGGTTCAGGGTCTGAAAAGTTTACAGTTCGCATATAACATCCCTAGGTACCTTGTGTCCAAACGGCATCCTCAGATTCGTTGTACTTTGTGAGTTATGATCAGTACAAGTTAGGGTTTCTGCCTCTTCCAGATCTCAGTCAAAATCCGGTGACCTTGGAAAAAAGGTCATAACTTGGGCTAGGAAGCTCCAAATGAAATTTCGTAAAACTTTCCAGGTAGTACATAGACTGTACTATCTCAAAAAATGTTTTCAGAGGCCGAAGGTGAACCTGTGACATGTGGCACGCCGTACAAGTTCGCTCTCCTGTTTTATCCCATAAACAGGTCACATTGCGACACTTGGAATAACTCTCTCTCAGAGAATCCAATTGAGGTCATACCTGTCAGGATGGAAAGATAACAGGTCAAGATATCTCAGAAAAAGTTTTCAAAGGCCGAAATTCAAACAGTGACACGTGGCATGCCGTACAAGTTCGCTCTCCTGTTTTATCCCATAAACAGGTCATGTTGCGACACTTGGCATAAGTCTCTCTCAGAAAACCCAATTGAGGTCAGACCTGTCAGGATGGAAAGATGACAGGTCAGGATACTGCAGAAAAAGGGTTTCAGACCCTGTGGAGCAAAAATTTCAGAGTTATAGCAGAAACAATCAGGTGCATATTTCTCTCAAAACAGAATTATTTTCGGAGCACCTTTATTCATGGCTTCCGGAATTTAGGGTTTCGAAGAAAGTTAGAATTTTTGGAATCGGAGTCCACGGCTGAATTCTACTCAGTAAAATCAAAATTTAGAGACCAAGATCGAATTTTTTGGTTGGGTGGAAGACCAGGCTTGATCAAACCCCAGTTCGGGATTTTGATCGGAAAGATGGAAAATTAGGGCTTCAGCAAAAGTTGGAATTTTTGAAGTCTGTAAACACGGCTGGAAGCTCCTAAGAAAAATAAGAGTTTAGAGCCTTGGATCGAACCTTTTGTTTGGGCAGAAGGGTGGGCTTCATCAAACCCCAGTTCCGGATCCTATCCAGAAGATCCAGAAGTTTCAAAGGCAATTTTGAGGGGTCAAATTTTGGAAATTCCAAAATTGAAGTATGCTAGTTTGATCAGCTCAGCAAGACATATTCTTTCATCCATTCAGAAGTATGAAAGTCAAAGATTGAATTTTTAGGGTTTCTCTAGCAAACCCTAATCAAGCTCTAGATCAAGTTTCAGGGGGAGTTGAGGCTAAGGCCTTACATAAGAAGACTACAAGAAGTCTCGACAGGTATGACTTAAGGAGGCTCAGGTATGTCTTGAAATCTAATTCTTGATTAAGTTCATGACGTGTTTGTCTTCATATTATTTATTATTACAATCTTGATTAATGTTAGAATTGTCTTATCACCCTAGTAACAGTATGAATGCATGTGAATGATCAAAAACATTCATTTATTAGGGATATATGATTGTACTAATGCATTATGATGTTTTGTGAGGTTGATGTTGTCTGCTAACAAGATACAGGTACATCACAAAAGACAAATCAGGTTCCATGACCATGAAAACATGAAGACAAAGACTCATCCATAATATTTGTTCTACTTATGAGGTATGTATGACTTTGTTATATTATGCTTAACCTATGAGACATGCAGGTTCTAGCTCAGGATCTCTAAATCATTGAAGAGATTGTTTAGGTATGTTGTACATAACTAAGTAGGTATACTAATCCAGGTATGTTTCCCATGAATCTTACCTTGTGTTACGATCCCTTATGTAAGTATACTTGGTATGATTGGTTATGCTTATTCATAAAGTTAGTAATCAAGGGATTATGCATATTATGTCTTTTATCTTGATTGATGATATGCATGAGTAAAAGAAGACTTCCCTGAAATCTTGAATACTAATGTTTATTAACTATAATCATGACTATACATTTTCAAGATTATTTAGAACTATAATGTTTGATAACATTTAGAACATAATAATGGGTGTATGTTTGTGTATGAGATCATGAGGATGACACTTGAACATGCACAGTGGTACAGAATGAATAGAAGTTCAAAAGACATACAGAAGATCAAGCGGGAGGCAACCACACAAACATAAAAGATAAGTATTTGAGTTGTTATTTGAAATAGTAAATGATATTGCCTGTAATAGGTTGTATGCATATTTGTATTCCTAGAATATATGATGTTGAGTGTAAACATTCATAGAGCATTGAACAGTATACTACTAATATGCATATGATTGGTAAGTTGGACAAACATTCCATTGTTGCTTGTCTAGAATGAAACCTCTTTGCTGACATGCTAAGAGCTGTGCACACTCTCGATAGTATGTTCCAGTAGAGATGGAAGGCATCTAGATAGCCACTGTATGCATACAGGATATGGGAAAGTGTTGTGC
Organism: Larix kaempferi; assembly: GCA_027924585.1. NCBI lineage: Eukaryota > Viridiplantae > Streptophyta > Pinopsida > Pinales > Pinaceae > Larix > Larix kaempferi. The sequence goes on along the minus strand of BSBM01000922.1, from coordinate 18,568,959 downwards.
CAAAGTATTGGTCAAAATAGTTGCATAACTATGTAAATGATATCTGTATGCATAATAGGTTATCATGTCAATATGATTTGATGATTATGAAGTATTACTAATCATGTACTTAATTTTGATTTGTAGGAAAGATCATGATGAATGATGAACACTGAACAAGCGATGGATGTTAAAAAAAAAAAAAAAGGATTTTCAAATCAAACACACTATAGAAGACTTGTGGCTAGAAGATTCTCTTAGAAAGAAGAAGAGAATCATGATGAGATGTTTGCTCCAAGTGGCTAGATAAGACCATTCGCTTAATGGTGTAATTAAAGAAGAAGTGTGAATCAGGTTCTGTATGGGTTCCCAGGATCGATAGTAATTGATGAGAATACATGTGAGGATTGCATCATCCTTGGACTTTCAGTCCTAAAGAGAGCCGTAGACGTAAGGTCTCCAAGAATGAAGTCCTCGGTGGACTTGAGGGGATTGGATCATCCCTGGACTTTCAGTCCTAAAGAGAGCCGTAGACGTGAGGTCTCCGAGAATGAAGTCCTTGGTGGACTTGAGGGGATTGGATCATCCCTGGACTTTTAGTCCTAAAGAGAGCCATAGACGTAAGGTCTCCGAGAATGAAGTCCTCGGTGGACTTGAGGGGATTGGATCATCCCTGGACTTTCAGTCCTAAAGAGAGCCGTAGACGTAAGGTCTCCGAGAATGAAGTCCTCGATGGACTTGAGTGGATTGGATCATCCCTGGACTTTCGGTCCTAAAGAGAGCCGTAGACGTATGTCTTCGTGAATGAAGTTCTTGGTGAACATGTGAGGGGATTGGATCATCCCTGAACTTCAGTCCGAAAGAAGAGCTGTAGACGTATGTCTTCGTGAATGAAGTTCTTGGTGAACATGTGAGGGGATTGGATCATCCCTGGACTTCAGTCCGAAAGAAGAGCCGTAGACATATGTCTTCGAGAATGAAGTCCTTGATGGACGGTTGAGGATTAAGTCATCCTTGGACGTAGGTCCTAAATGCACGGTTGAGGATTAAGTCATCCTTGGACGTAGGTCCTAAATGCACGGTTGAGGATTAAGTCATCCTTGGACATGGTCCTAAATGTACGGTGGAGGATTAAGTCATCCTTGGACGTGGTCCTAAATGTACGGTGGAGGATTAAGTCATCCTTGGACGTGGTCCTAAATGTACGGTGGAGGATTAAGTCATCCTTGGATGTGGTCCTAAATGTACGGTGGAGGATTAAGTCATCCTTGGACGTGGTCCTAAATGTACGGTGGAGGATTAAGTCATCCTTGGACGTGGTCCTAAATGTACAGTTGTGGATTAAATCATCCTTGGATGGTAAATCCAGTAATTCCGAAAGGAAGGATAGTCCTAAATGAATTGAGTGGATTAAATCATCCTTGGACAGTAAATCCAGTAATTCCGAAAGGAAGGATAGTCCTAAATGAATTGAGTGGATTAAATCATCCTTGGACAGTAAATCCAGTAATTCGGAAAGGAAGGATAGTCCTAAATGAATTGAGTGGATTAAATCATCCTTGGACAATAAATCCAGTAATTCCGAAAGGAAGGATAGTCCTAAATGAATTGAGTGGATGAAATCATCCTTGGACAGTAAATCCAGTAATTCCGAAAGGAAGGATAGTCCTAAATGAATTGAGTGGATTAAATCATCCTTGGACAGTAAATCTAGTAATTCCGAAAGGAAGGATAGTCCTAAATGAATTGAGTGGATTAAATCATCCTTGGACAGTAAATCCAGTAATTCCGAAAGGAAGGATAGTCCTAAATGAATTGAGTGGATTAAATCATCCTTGGATAGTAAATCCAGTAATTCCAAAAGGAAGGATAGTCCTAAATGAGATTGAGAGGACTAATCATCCTGTAAATAGATTGGGATTGCCTCGTCCCTAGACATGGTGAGATGTCTTAAAGTGATAAGGACTAATCATCCTATAAATAGATTGGGATTGCCTCATCCCTAGACATGGTGAGATGTCTTAAAGTGATAAGGACTGATCATCCTGTAAATAGATTGGGATTGCCTCATCCCTAGACATGGTAAGATGTATTAAAGTGATAAAGACTAATCATCCTGTAAATAGATTGGGATTGCCTCATCCCTAGACATGGTGAGGTGTCTTAAAGTGATAAGGATTGATCATCCTGTAAGTTGATCTGGATTGCATCATCCATAGACATGAGAGTTGTCTTAAACCGAGAGGGACTGATCATCCCGTAAGCGGATCAGGGTTGTATCATCCTTGGACCTATGTCCTAAAGTGAGAGGGATTGATCATCGATCATCCTGTAATTGGATCTTGTGTGTTGCAGGGTATGCTGCTATTGTGTATACTTGTATTGATGATATGTATACTTGTATTGATGAGGATACTTGTATTGATGATATGTATACTTGTATTGATGAGGATACTTGTATTGATGATATGTATACTTGTATTGATGAGGATACTTGTATTGATGATATGTATACTTGTATTGATGAGGATACTTGTATTGTTGATGTGTATACTTGTATTGATGAGGATACTTGTATTGATGATGTTGTTGATCGTGATGATCTAGATGATGATGCTGCTGATCATGTGATGACGATGTTGATGATCATGTGATGACGATGCTGATGATCGTGTGATGATGATGCTAATGATCGTGTGATGACGATGCTGATGATCGTGTGATGACGATGCTGATGATCATGTGATGACGATGCTGTTGATCGTGTGATGACGATGCTGCTGATCGTGTGATGACAATGCTGTTGATCGTGTGATGATGATGCTGCTGATCATGTGATGACGATGCTGATGATCGTGTGATGATGCTGATGATCGTGTGATGATGATGCTGATCATCGTGTGATGACGATGATGCTGATCGTGTGATGACGATGATGCTGATCGTGTGACGATGCTGATGATCATGTGATGATGATGCTGATCATCGTGTGATGACGATGATGCTGATCGTGTGATGACGATGATGCTGATCGTGTGATGACGATGTTGATGATCGTGTGATGACGATGTTGATGATCGTGAGATGATGATACTGATGATCGTGAGGATCCAGATGATGATGTTGTTGTAGCTGTTTGAGTACTGCAGAAGATAAAGACTCAGTACTGAAGATGTTGATGTTCCAGTATTGAAGATGTTCCAGTAACTGGTTGAGTTACTGATGATGTTGAGAAAGCTTCCAATGATTTATAGATGTATCATGTATGATGTTGATGACTCCTTGCTCATGCAGATGCTGTTATAATATCCTTCTCGTTAAGGGGGAGTGTTGAGATATTGTAACTTCAAAGAATATTATAATTGTACTTTATTATTTCGGAGATGTTTCATTCCCCTGTAAAGATATTATTGTATATCCGGAGATGTTTATTCCTCCGTCGGAATGTGGTAACTTGGGTTATTAGACTTCCCTAGTGGGGGTCGGCCCTGTATTTGTTATGTGGGTCAAAGGGTTATTAGACCACCCTAGAGGGGTCGGCCCAGTCAGTTGTAGTGGGGTAATTAACCCATTGGTTAAATACGAGCCTACGTGTACTTGTGTAAAATATATGTCAGTGTAGTGTATAAATAGAGGAGGTGTGTTCCTCATTTGATACACACACTCACTTGAGGATAGCGCACTTGTGGAGGAGAGGTCTGCTATTGTGGAGGAGGAGATCATGTCTCAGGGTTTCATCTTTGTATATTGCTGGTCATCTATATTGAGGAAGCTTTGCTGGGTTTTCTACCCCATGAGGGTTTCCCAGGATAAATCTCTGTCTCTTGTGTTTATGCTATGCTTGTTGTTTCTTCAGTGATCCTGTATATGCTATTATTGAGAAATGGAATGTAATGCTGCTATTTTCTGTCTTAGCATATTGAATCTTAACAGGCATCTCCATGCTGTTCTTTATGACGGACGGCCTCTCTACCTGATCTCCTACTTTGGACTTTTCATTCAGACGAGTCCATCATGGAAGTTATGAATGTTGTTGACGTTCCATGGGATGATCTCCACCATAGGTCATCTTTTATTCCTCCTTTGGAGTACATAGAGGACAACATTCACACCCTCTTTTCACCAGACATCTACCCGTTCTTTCATTACCCCATTCTTACATGTCTTACGGACATGGAGGGAAACTTGGCCAACATTGAGCCAACCACCTTGGTAGACATCTCGGTGAAACCTGGTATAGTGGAACACATTCGCATAGTTCAGAAGTGTTCCCCTAAAGAAATAGCTGCTGGCATAGCCTTATTCAAGCAATTTCGACACGTATTTGCGTGGTCCTATGAGGAGATGCCTGGGATAGACCCCACGATTGTTTCTCATGAAATAAAAACCTATCCCAATGTCAAACTTGTATGCTAAAAGTTGCGACTGGTACACCCCCGGAAGACGGCGACAATCAAGGCTGAGATTGAAAATCTCTTAAAGGTTGGTTTTATTTATCTTGTCCCATTGATGGATTGGGTCTCAAACGTCATCCCTGTGAACAAAAATTAGGGTACCATTTGCATCTGTGTGGATTATCAGGACCTTAACTGAGCTTGTCCAAAAGAGAACTACGTGACACCCTTCATCGACCAGATTATTGACAATTGTGCCGAAAGCGTCATCTTATCATTTATGGATGGATTTTCTGGTTACAACCAGATTAAGATCAATCCCGCCGACCAACACAAGATGGTTTTCATTTTCCCGTGGGGAACGTTTGCATACCGCAAACTCCCGTTTGGCCTTAAAAATGTTGGCACCACGTTTCAGCGGGCTATGTCGTATTCCTTCCATGACATTAAGGACTTTGTGTAACATTACCTCGACGATCTCACTACTCATTCAAAGCAGTGCGAGTTCCACATTGATCATCTGATGGCCATTTTCCTCAGATGCAGACAGTACAATATCCGTATGAATCCTCATAAGTGTATCTTTTGCATTGAGTTCGGATGCCTCTTAGGATTAATCGTTTCAAAGGATGGGATCCACATCGATCCCTTAAAGGTGGAGGCCATCATCAACCTGCCACCCTCGACTGATGTAACGGAACTTCAAAGTCTCCAAGGGAAGGTGACTTATTTAATATGTTTTGTTTGCAATTTCGTGGAGAAGACTCAGGGGGTACATGAGATTTCTCAAGAAGGACGTCCCATTCATTTGGGACAAGCAAGCTAAAAAATCTTTCGACAGTATCAAACATGCCATCACGCATGCCCCCGTGCTCCAACCACCCAATTATTATCGAGATTATATCTTATATCGTGCCACTTCTGCTACCACTATCGCCATGGTTTTGGTACAGGAGGATCAAAATGCCCAGGAACATGTAATATACTATGCAAGTAAAGGTCTTGCTAACACTGAAACTAGATATTCACATGTTGAAAAACTCACATTCGCGGCAGTCATCACCGTCCAAAAGTTTCAGCACTATATCTTGCCCCACACTACCACCATTATCACAAACTCGAACCCCATGTACCACGTCCTGACACGTTAGGTGCTTGGGGGCAAGTATTCATGCTGGATCATGATACTGCAAGAATTTGATCCTCTTTTCAAGAAATCCAAGTCAAAAAAGTCTTTGGTGTTTGCCAAGCTAATCTGTCACCTTCCTCGTCCTGATGCAGAAGTTGAGCACAATGACTCTTTTCTAGATGAATCATTGTTTCTCATCAGTAGGAATGATCCATGGTATGGATATATATCATTATATCTTCAAACCCAATGCTTCAACCTTCACTTGTCTCGCGATGACTGTCGTAATATACGTCACCATGAGAAGTATTATTTAATCATCAATGATACTTTGCATCGTCGTGGCATTGAATCAATTCTTTGACATTGTCTCACTCACAATGAAGCCGAACATGTTCTGAATGACTATCATGCTAGGGCATGTGGCGGTCACCTCTTTGGGATGGCTATAGCCTAGAAGATTTTGTGCTTAGGATATTATTGGCCTACCATCTTCAAAGATTGTATTGAGGCCGTAAAAAAATGTCCTCCTTGCTAACACTTCCATACAAAGAAGCACACCCATCCCACCCCATTGCACCCGATTATTGCCGTGGGCCCCTTCACAAAATGGGGCATCGAATTTATGCATTGTAAGCCTACCTCGGCAAAGTGGGCTGAAGCTATGCCTACATTGTAGCTGTGGATTACTTTACAAAGTGGGCCGAAGCTATGCCTACATACCAAAATGACAGCAAAACCGCCACACTCTTCATGTTCAATCATGTAATAGCGCGGTTCGGAGTTCCTCAGGCGATTGTTTCCGATCATGGTTCCCATTTTAAGAACCATATGGTTGATGAACGGAGCGATAGGTTGGGTTTTCACCATGAAAATTCAACAGCCTACTACCTGCATTCCAATGGACAGGTCGAGGCCATTAATAAAGTCTTGAAAACTATGGTCCAAAGGATGGTAGGTATGCAGAAATCCAAATGCCATAACATGCTCTTTTCCGTGTTATGGGCCTACAGAACCTCCATTAAAACCACCATAGGTTTCACTCCTTTCCAACTACTCTATGGATTGAAGGCTGTCCTACCTATAGAGTGTGAAATTTCATCTCTACAACTCACTGTCGAACTTCTTCCTAATACTACTGTCGAAGAAGAATGTCTCCTACACTTAGCAAAACTTGATGAGTCCCGCCGAGATGCCGCTCTTGCTAATGAAGTTCACAAAAAATGCATCAAATCCCAATATGACAAGTCAGTTGAACCTCGTATCTTTAACGAGGGTGACCTGGTCCTCACATATGACCAGAAGCACGAAAAACTAGGAGCAGGAAAGTTTGAATCCATGTGGCATGGACCTTATGTTGTCAAACATGTTCTGGAAAAGGGAGCTTACGAGCTTGAAGACTATGATGGAATCTCTGTGGGTGAACCTCGCAATGGGATTTACCTGAAGAGATACTATGCCTAAACTCATCACGCTTAGAATTTCTTGTATATACTGTACATGGCGTGTTTTTTGTGTTTTTGTGTGCTATGACGCTTTTATTTTTGAGTGTCTTTAGATCTTGTTTCTGCTCGTTATACCATGTTCTATCTACTTGTGCAGATGGCAATGTGATATGGATTCGCAGATGGCACCAACCATCATACCCGTAACCTTGCTTTGGCAGCCTGGGTACTATATTCCCCAATAGGTGAGCTCATTAGCTCAGGAGGAAGTTGCCTAGGGTTTGCGACCAATAATGCCGTAGAATATCAGGCAATAATCGGAACCCTAGCTAATGCCATTTCCTTGGGTATGAACCACATTGTCATCCACATGGATTCTCAATTAGTGGTTTCCCATCTTAATCGGGTTTACGCCATCTGTGATCCCACCTTACTCCATCTCTTCAGATGAGTACGTCTTCTGGAAAGGTCATTTGAATCTGTTCAGTACCTTCACATTCCATGAGAGTTAAACACAGTTGTTGACTTGATGGCCGACTTCAATTTGGATTGGTACATCACACACACACAATATTCATAATATGTAAAAGCATTCACGATATGTAAATAATGCAATGTATAAAAGAAAACATGTAAACAAGATCACATCACTCATCATTTTAAAACACATCATTTATAAATCGTAGAGAATGTTTGTATATATATATATATATCACTCAAAAGTAGTGATGATACAAAATATCAAGCACGATGGCTTTCAGTGAGTCTCTACAAAATCTGAAGCATCGTAGCTTTCAATAGTACAAAATCTGAGGCCTCTAAGCTCTCAATACAAGTATAATAGTGTCATTAGGCCTAACGCCTAACCCGTACACCACCCCTAGCACGGACAACCCACTGTCGCTGAGTAAGGAAGCAATCCATGGTCCTCGCTACCTTGCGGAGTAAGGCATTGAATCGTATGGATGCTCCAACCCCGAACCTCTGCATAGGTCTCGGCAGGTCATCTATCGCTGGCTCAAGAACCTCTACTTTCAACTGCGATAAGTTCCTGTATACCTCCTCCATCTCCTCAATGGAAGCCTGAGCACCTGGGGGCACAACTACTTCCCCACCTCTGTCTCTCCTCGCCAGAAGGGAAAGTCCTATAGGTTGTACAGGCCCCACATCTGCACACACATGTTACATACTTGTCATCACTGCATCAAAAAAATGACAAATATGAAAAATTAAAAGTACAAGGTTTTTTTTTTCTAACCTATGTCACCCCATGCTGCATCCTCAGGCAGCACCAAGTCAGGATCCTCTCTAAAATTCATACCGCTGTACGAGAAGTCCTCAACCATGAGTAACTGGCCTTCCAGCCAACCGTAGAACTCAGGACCAAAGCTGATGATAGGTCCTCCACCATGGCGGGTCATCACCTCAGCCCATCTGAGCATGTGGGGATCTCTAGGCTCCCTGTCATCTAGTAATACCTGTCGATGCAAGAGAGGGATCTGCTCCAAGAGGAATGATACCACGATCAATCCATAACCAAACTGCTTAAGCTCTCCCCACCGACACTTGGTCAGCTGAGCTCGGAGGTTTGCGAGGAGACCCTCGTACCAGTTGAAAACCATGGGGGACATGCAGTCCTTCGCATAAAGAATATAAGTCCGAGTAGCCATGTGTGGGGCTTGGCTACCCACCACTCTAGTAATAGTAAACAGTATGGTACGCAATGGGCGGCTCACCACATCCCTGATAAGAATCTTCCCACTGGTAGATCGAGTAGCAGCGGTACAATGCTGTGACACCATGTCATCAACTGTGCAGTCACTGGCCTGTGTTCTAGTAAGAGCTACAGGGTACCCTCTCCGGGACAAACCAGTAAGGAAATAGATGTCCTCAACATCTATTGTGAGGATGCGCTCACCAATCACAAAATATTGTTGGGCCGCATCCCAACTCTAGAGCATGTCTGATAGCAACGGGATTTGGGATCTCATCCCCTAAATATCAAAGAACTTGAGCAAACTGCAGTTCCTCAAGGCATCCACGCATTGTGGATCATTGGTAGCTTGTAGATCTTCTACTTCATGTTCTCATTCCCACAACTCTAAAACCATGTTGGCTTGCTAGTAACCTGCCAAAAGGGACATTTAAACACTGTTAGATCCTACTTCAACCACAGCAAGTTCTTTTTTTGAGTTTAGTTTGATGTTTGGGAAATGTACCTCCGTCGTCGCACTATACTTTTGTGTACAGTACGATGTCATCGCACTTCATTCATTCAGGACTTGCACCAAGTCGGTCTTGTTGCAGTTCTCGGAATGGCTAACTACGACGAGCCGAGAGTGCAATAGCCCTCCATGAATTCATCAAAAAACCCAAAAATTGAACCTAAAAAAAAATCTAATCCACTGGAAAGTTGCTAGATGAATTTTAGGCTTACCTGCTTTTGACGGTGGCTGAAATGGCAGATCGTAACTCCCAAAATTGACAAAGGAAGTTTTGGCTCCAAATTGGTACTTCTCCTCCCAAATTGGCAAATGAAACAATGAAAACTATTTTTGGCCCATGTTTCTATTTATAAATACAATGGAATATTCCTTTTCGAATATTTTGATGCTCTTGGGCCATTTATCATAGTTTTTGACCATTTTTGTCATATTTGAGTCTATCTGACACATTTTCTAGTGTGCAGGAGTTGTAAGTGGTCTTTTGTGTCGTTCCTCGTATCACAATGGTCATCACAGGTATGAACACTCCCTTGAACGTTTTGTCCTTCTTTTTGCAACAGTTAGTTTGTAATTATTGTGTGATGACGAATTTACTCTTTGTTTGTTCTCATACTCATAAAAGTATGAGAACAAGTATCGAGTTATGATTTATATATTTTCCGGGCTCATTAAACTTTCACGAAAAAGGACACCCCCCAAAGTCTACCATTAAGCTCTTTTTAGGCTCTCGAAAAACAAAAAGATTGCCAAGTGAACTTGTCGCATTCATGCTTATTAAAGCATTTGAATGGTCGTCTTCCTGGTGGTAGTTTACCCCTTTTTCGGACAAGGAGGCACTAATTATGAAAAAGGTATACTCCAGCCAATCATGACTGGAAGAGTCCTCTCCCGCATTGTTTTACCCTTTTTCAGGCGATGAGGCTAACTTTACGAAAAAGGACCATTGGAGTCTTCTATAGTTCTTTTCTGACTCTCTAAACATGAAATGATGATCGATTTTACCTTCTATCAACTTGTTAAAATTTTCACATTGAAGGGCTCGTCATGGGACGAACCCCTCCTATCCCAGGTTTGAAAAATATTTGGGATTGGACTCATCTATGAGATGAGCTATACCGAGCATCTGGTTACCCTCATCAAGCTCGTAAAAAACACATGAGGTACTCATCATTCATGATGGGGAAAAAGGAAAGTGTTTGTGTTACATACCTTATTAGTGGCAGTATGTAGTCATTCTTGAACATGGCACTCATCTGCATTTGCATACAACACTTGGATCATCTGTTTGTCCTCGAGTTCAACTTATTTCCCGAGTCTTGTTACTCCTTTAAGTTATTCAAAGAAAAGCTTCCATAATCAGTCGCTTTGAGAATTTGTGTCGCACTCGTCGTGTCAATACTGCCAAGTCATGCCATGCCCATGTTCAAGAATATGTCTATCATTTATCATCTATAGTCAGTACACCCACCATTATGTCGGTCTACTCTGAGTCAGTCTTTCATGTTACTATACCATCCAATCTACCCCATACATTTTTGGCATGTTTCATGTCGATTGATGGGGGATTCATCATGGCCCTCCTTCGACGGATTCATCCTTGTCGACTTCAACACATCATCCAAGGATTGAATCAAGAAACCAATCAAGTACCTTGGCCCTGTATGCCTCAATGGTAGGTTACCTTGCTTTCATCATGAGTTTACATAATTGACTCTTGATTGAAATATTTCATCTTGCGTTCGACTTCAACTCATTTATTCACGCTTGATGATATGTACTGTGATACCTTGGGAATCATTGACATCAATGGTGATCTCCCTCGCACTTGTTAATGGTTTACATCAATGGCTGGTAATCAAGGGGTTTCTACCATGTTCGACATCAAGACATTTGTAATCACATGGATAGATTCATATCATTGTGGGTTCAGCTTGAAGACCCCAGGGAGTCATGTTTTACCCAGTTTGCGATGGAGTTTGTATTGAGTTATATCACACAGATCCACATTTTGTATTGTTCGTGATTGTGTTATCATCTCATCATGGATCTATGCTTGTGTCTAGTAGCCATGATTGTGTTCAGTCGGTCATTACTACCATGGATCTGTACTGTATTGGTTGGAAGCCATGTTGTACTTCATATGAGATTGTCAGTTCAGAGTTAGTTGTACTAAAGCAGTGTCCTTTGTCTGACAAGTCTATTGCCATTACTTCCATCAAAGCACTTCACCTGTCTATCTTCAACAACTTCATGCTTTGGGGGCCATTCTGTTACACCCAAAATCTACTCATCATAAGATTCAGTGTATACACCCCTGAAGATATCTTGACTAAGTGATCAACGAGAGAGGATTTGTACCCAATTGTGATAGTTTTTGAAGGGTTGTCACAGGCTGCACATGAGCAACATGCGACGTCGCACCTTGCCTCATTACAGGGTGCGATGAGGTCAGTTAGATGGAAAAAATAGCTTCTTCGAGGTCCATCTCGAAGCTTGCTGACTTGGGACCCTATCCCTGACCTCTTGGAGGAGCTGGCACTCGGTTCCTAATGATTTGGAGAGATCCCTTAAGACTCTCCTACCATCTCTTGACCTATCCTATCCATACCCTATCCACTTAGTCCTATATGAATGAAGCTCACTCCCATCCGAAAGGGAGGAATTCTATGGTATTTACATGACGGTGAAATCACCCTTGGAACATCTCCACTCACCTATTGGAGAAATCATACTTCCTTGGAAGGATATGGAAATCCTCTTTGTTGGAGAAGGGCTACAGCATTAAGCCCTGGTTGTAGTTCTAGATCTCTATTATGTACTCCTCTTTTTACAGTAATACAAATGCTTTCCACTAATATTGTTCATGTGTGCAATGATATTGAGTAGTTTACCTGCTTAACTGTTTACTTAGTTCTCTTATTGTATAGATGTCTTTTACTTGTTTCTCTTGTTTCTTGTCTTGACAGGTCTTGTAGCTTGGATCTAGCGACCGTGAGACATGGAGCAACATTCAATAGAAAGGATTGTGAAGTGAAAGGTAAGACATCTAATACTTGATCCTTAAGTAGATCTAGGAAATGCATTGGTAGTTTGTTCTATTTGTTCTAGACTCACTTTGAGCTAGGGAGATCCTACTCGCGTCCGCTCGAGTGGATTGCCCGATACACCCTCTCTCTCCTCTTCTCTCCTCAACCCTTACTAACCCCCTATGTCACTGTATAACCCCCCTAATCCTCCCCCTAACCCTTACTAACCCCTTCTCTCACTCTCTTTATACCCTAATCCAAGTACACCTAATCCCCAACCCCCCGCTCTCCCCCCTGAAACCCTAACACCCATCCTCTCTCTCTCTTACACTCTCACTACACCTAACCCCTCCCTCTCTCCCCAATCCAATAAATACTCTCTTTGAGACCCACCCCTTTCTCTATCTCCTACACCACCCAAACCCCCTATCTCTTTATCAATACCAACCCCTCTTCCCCTACAACTTAATACTAGACCCTATCTTTTCCCCAACCCATTGATAACAAAAAATCTCCCTCTCTCTATTTACCTGTATCTCCCCTACTCCTCCCCTCTCTCCCTTTGACCCTTACTAAACTCCTCTCTCATTCTCTCACAACCGTACTCCTAGCCCTTCCTTTAACCCCACTTAATCACTCTCTCTCTCTCACCTATTCCCACTAACCCTTATTAACCACCTCTTTAACTATCTCTCTCCCCTTAATTACTCCACCTCCACCTAAGACCCAACTCTTACTCTCTCCACCAATCCCATAATGCCTCCACTCTCTCTGACACTCTCAGTACTAATAACCCCCATATCTATCTCCCTTACCCCCCTCCTACTCTCCCTAGCCATAAAAACCCCCTTATTATCTCTCTCTCTCTCTCTTTGTCCCCCTCCCCTAATCCCCACCCCCTACCACTTACCACCACCCCATCTCTCTCTCTATACCTCCACACTATACCTCTCATTCTCTCTAACTTCCCTAATATTCAATAAAACCCTCCCTCACTTCCCCTACCATGATCTATGAGTCTCTTTCTCTCCCTGAACACACCTCCTCCCCACTACCCCAAATAAAATACACCCTACCCCCTCGCCGCCTTACTCTCTCTCTCTATCTCTCACAAACACACACATACACACACACACACCTCTATTCCTCCACCTACCCCTAACACCAACCCCTCTCTCTCTATCCCAAACATTGAACACCCCCTTCACCCCCCATTATCTCTATCTCTCTCTATCTCTCTCTCTATATATATATATATCTCACCCCCCACTCATTCCTCTACCAATAAACCCCCTCCTCTCTCTCTATCTCTTCCTTTCTCTCCATAACCCTTACTAAAACCCTCCCTTAGTCTCTCATCGCCTTACTCATGCCCCTCCTCTCTCTCTCTCTATATATATTCTATATTCTCCCTAACCCTAACTAACCCCCTCTCTCACTTTCTCTTCTCTAACCCCATGAAATCCATCCTCTCTCTCTCACACTCTCAAATTGACTTACCCCTCCTCTTTATGCCTAACCCCATTCATATTCTATGTAATCCTCTTTCTCTCTATTCCCAATCATATAACCCCCTTTCTCTCTAACTACCCTAAAATATTAAAAAAAAAACTAGCCCCTTTCTCAAACCCAATCTCTATCTATTTATCTCCCCAGAATCCCTCCTACTCCTACCCATAATCACTCTCTCTCTACACCCACCCTATTTCCCCCCTTATATCTAAATTCCTTGATCTTCCCTAAACCCATTTCCCCCTCCACCCACCATGATTTCTCTAATCATCGACACCCTCCCCCACTCGCCCCTTAAATCTCTCTCTCTCTCTCTCTCTCTCTCTCTCACACACACACACACACACACACACACACACACACACACAAACACACACACACACACACATATACACACACAAAAACACCCCCCTCTCTCTCCCAACCCCCTAACAACCCATCCACCCCCATTCTCTTTCTCTCTCTCACACAGAGACACAATCCCTTCTAGTCCTCCCCCTAAAACTAATTCATCTATAACTCTCTCTCTCTCTCTCTAACTCTCTCCCCCACCTATCACCTCTCTCTCTCTCTCAAACACACACACACACACCACTACTCTTCCCCTTGCAACTAACTAGAACATCTCTCTCCCTCTCTCAATCTCTCATCACCATTCTCCTCACCCTAACTCTAACCTCCATTCCTATATCTCTCACACCGATCCCTCCTGACCCTTACTAAAATCCTCTCTCACTCTCTACCCCCTATTCCTCCATGTAAACTTTATCCCTACCCCTCTATCTCCTCCTACCCCCTAAACCTAACCTCTATTTGTCTCACTCACTATCCCTTACACCCTACTCTCTTTCCCTAAACCCCCTCCTACTACCCCTACCAATAACGATCTCCTCTCTCTTTCTCTCTCTCTCTCTCTCTCTCTCTCTCTGCCAATATATTTATCTATGTCTATCTCTCTCTCTCACACACGCACATTCACACCAATATAATCCTCCACCTACCCTTAATACCCAACAATTTCTCTCTATCCCAAAAGAATTACACCACACATCCGCCTCCCCCACCCATTCTCTCTCTCTCTCTCTCTCTCACACACACACACAAAAACACACACAAACACTCTCTCTCTCTCTCACACACACACACCCATGTCTCTCTCCCAAGAACCTAATACACCCCTCCAGCCCCATTCTCTTTCTCTCTTTCTCACATATACATAATACCTTCTACCCCTCCCCCTATAAATAATCTACTCTGTCTCTCCCTCTCTCTCCCCTTCTCTCACTAACTTTTACTAACACCCTATCTCACTCTATAAACCCCCTACTCCCTCCCCTACCTCTGACAACTACTCCTCTCTCTCTCTTTGTATCTATATCCTCCCCCTAACCCTTACTAACCTCTTCTCTCTCTCTATTTATACGCCAATCCATGTATGCCTAACCCACACTCCCCCTCTCTCCCCCCTAACACCCTAACACCCACCCTCTCTCTCTCTCTTACACTCTCAATGCAACTAACGCCTCCCTCTTTCCCCAATCCCATAAATACTCTCTCTCAAACCCACCCATTTCTCTATCTCCTACTCCCCCAACCCCTGTTGTCTTTATCAATCCCAACCCCCCTTCCTCTGCAACTTACAACCAAACCCTCACTCTACCCCAACCCCTTTATAGCCACAACTCTCTCTATATCTATCTCCCTCTCTCTCCCCTACTCCTACCCTCTCTCTCTCTAACCATTACTAAACTCCTCTCTCATTCTCTCACCACCATACTCCTAGCCCTTCATTTAACCCCCCTTCCTCACTCTCTCTCTCTCTCATGTTCCAACTAACCCTTACTAACCACATCTCTAACATTCTCTCTCCCCTTAATTACTCCACCTCCACCTAAGACCCAACTCTTACTCTCTCCACCAACCCCCTAATACCTCCCCTCTCTCTGACACTCTCACTACTAGTAAACCAAATCTCTCTCTCCCTAACCCCCCTCCTACTCTCCCTAGCCATAAAAATGCCCTTCTTCTCTCTCTCCCCCTCCCCTAATCCCCACCCCCTACCACTTACCACCACCCCATCTCTCTCTCTATACCCGCACACTATACCTCTCATTCTCTCTAACTTCCCTAATATTCAATAAACCCCTCCCTCACTACCCCTACCATGATGTATGAGTCTCTTTCTCTCCCAAAAAACACCTCCTCCACAGTGCCCCAAATAAAATACACCCTACCCCCTCTCCCCATTACTCTCTCTCTCTATCTCTCTCACAAACACACATAGGCACACACACACACACACACCTCTATTTCTCCACCTACCCCTAACACCAACCCCTATCTCTCTATCCCAGACCCCGAACACCCCCTTCAGCCCCCATTATCTCTCTCTCTCTCTCTATATATATATATATATATCACCCCCCACTCCTTTCTCTACCACTAATCCCCCTCCTCTTTCCCTCTACCATTCTCTCCCTAACCCTTACTAAACACCTCCCTCACTCTCTGATCCCCTTACTCATGCCCACCCTCTCTCTCTCTCTATCTTTGTATTCCCCCTAACCCTAACAAACCCCCTTTCTCACTCTCTCTCTAGCCTACCCATCCACCTACAACTAACCCCCACCCTTCTCTCTCTTCTTTAACCCCATGAAATCTATCCTCTCTCTCTCGCACTCTCCAAATGACTTACCCATCCTCTCTATGCGTAACCTCATTCATATTATTTGTAAGCATATGTTGTTCGGGATTTCTACCCTATAGCAAGGAGAGGGACATTACCAACTTCAGGGGTGATAGGTAAATACATTAATCATATCACATAGGCTTCTACAAAAGGAAAGAGATCAAGTTTCTTGAAGGCATACCTTAGTAACGACATTCGATCCTATCTTCCGCTTGCTCCCTCGATCAATCCTCCACTTGATCTTCCATTCGACGAACCTGCAATAGAAAAGATACCTTCCTCAACGTATCTTGATTGATATAACAATGATGAAATTGAAATGCAATTTAGACATCAAATACAATCAAGCATTTAATCCAAACAAATATGCAATCCATTAGACATTTGATTGGGACGGGAAGGGTATTTCAACCTTTATTGTCAAAAGTAAATAATTAGTACAATTATACCTGATCATTCAGAGTGCTTGTGCAACCGGATTCTGGGCTCTTTCTCTTCACACTAACTTTGGAATTCCTCCAGCATAACAACCCTTAATGCATAGTTTCTC
Source organism: Larix kaempferi (assembly GCA_027924585.1). Taxonomy (NCBI): domain Eukaryota; kingdom Viridiplantae; phylum Streptophyta; class Pinopsida; order Pinales; family Pinaceae; genus Larix; species Larix kaempferi. The sequence goes on along the minus strand of BSBM01000922.1, from coordinate 18,552,010 downwards.
CTTTTGCAAGTAACCCCTCTCATGAATCCTCCTTGTATTTATGGGACAAGGTAGGCAGTTGTAGCCGAGAGGTAGTTGGATTGGGAGGTTGGGGAAGTTGTAGAACCAACTTCAACTAATCCAAATTCGTCAAATTAATATATTTTTTATTAAATTTTAAGATGCGCGCGAGTTTTTCACAGTAGAGTAGTGCACAATATACAACTTCACTGCTTTACAACTAGCATTTGCAACTATTTTTGAGGTGTGTGCTAGTTTGCTTAAGTAAAGTAGGGCATACTAGTAGGTGTGCGCTACTATTATGCTAGTAGAGTAGGGCACACTTCAAGAAATGCACTACTATTATGCCTGTAGAGTAGCGCACATGTCAAAATGAAGGTAAAAACAGGGTTTTGTCAGCTGCAGAGGAGTAAGTCTAGTCCATACATCATCTAGGGTAATCTTGCTCTTCAATCCAAGTTGTCCTTTTGTGTGATCGATAGCTAAAAGTGATTACAGATGGAGAAGTGCAGATTTGACCTATAACAGATGCCCCCTAATGTGTGAGGTCAGAGGGAAGCGATGGCAGAAATACATTATAATTCCAAGTCAGAGGACGAGCAAGAAACCGCAGAACCAAGTCACAAAAGTACCTGAAATAATGATCAAGGTCAGCAAGTAATTATAATCTTTGCATCATACAGATGTGTAGCATGATACAACATGATCTCCAATACATAACTAGGAGATGTATATATAGCATGGCCACTAAAATAGAAGCGTGGATCCATGTCAGAATGAGAGATCATAGGCATAACAACAAACTAGATCTATGTCTCATGGAGAGCCAAAATAAGTGAGGCTCAGTCTTGCGTAGCTTGGGTGATAACATAAAGAGGTAATGTTATCAACATCCCAAGGTCTTCATCCAAAACAACCCAAGGTACAAACCCTAACCATGTGAATAAATGAGCTGAAGTTGAACATGGTGGGTATCATTTGATTACCATTCATTGATGTATACCATTAACAAATGCGAGGGCTTCCACCGATAATTATAATGGGGCCCAAGGTACCTAGTACAATCCAACAAGTGTGAATAAGAGAACTTGAAGTCGAACACCTAAGGAACCCATCGAATAAGAGACAGTGATGTATTCTCATTATCCAACGACAAGGGGAACTGCCACTGATGGCTGCAATCCCCAAGGTACTAACCGAAACCCTAAACTTCATTCCCAGAGCAAAATGAGTTGGTGTCGATGGGAAGAAGTCCATTGGAAGGGAGGCCTTAAGGCATCCTCCATCATCCAACGTGAGGAACACTCAAAGGTATGAGCTTATGTGGAGTAGTACAAGTAACAAGACTGACACTAGGATGGCCGACACATGAGGTCAAGATAAACGGTAGAATGGCCGACATAGGCTGTATCCTTGAACAATGAGCAAAACATAAAGTGACTTAGGCAGTTTTCAACATGATGGGGAAGTGATATAAGCCTGCAATGTAGGAGACATTAGCAGGCCCTCCATATGGTTGGAAGAATAACCAACCGGGGGAGTACACAACTCGGAGATCAGGTTCACCCTAAGTTCAAAAACTAAACCCAACTGAAATGATGGACTCAAGTAGGTACTGTGTTCAAGGATAGGACTAACTGAACTGCCTTTGAAAATTGCAAGATGTGATATACCCTTCTTATCCCTTATTCTTTTTAGATAAAAGAATACCTTTCTCGTTGTTTTAATGAGTCCAGGAAAGAATGAAAACTCAATAGATCCAACCATGTAAAGAGTTTAACAATCCCATGGGAGGAAGAATCAAGACCTTCTTCATTGTTTATAGAGTTTGAAGAAGAGATAGAATAATACTCTATAGTATTGATCTCTGGATTTTAATATCGAGCCGAGATATGTTCTTGCTTGCCGGTGTTTTCAATTTTAAGGAGTCTGAAAAAATTAAATAATAACTCCATACATCTACTCATGGATTTTAATATCGATCCCAAGTAGGTTAATGCTCGTCGATGTTTTCCTGTTTATAGAGTCTGAAAAACTTAAACAATCCTCTATTTACCCTCCCATGAATTTCACATCAAGACCGAGTAGGTGAATGCTCGCTTGGTGTTTTGATGTTTAGAGAGCCTGAAAACCCTAAAGAAGGCTCCAAAAGGTCCTTTTTTGTAAAGTTAGTATCCTCCCCCAAAAAAGTGTAAAACAATTGAAGAAGAACTCTTCTAGCCACAGATGACTAGAGTATTCCTTTTTCGTAAGTAATCCGCAAAAGTCCGGAAAAGGGTTAAACTTATACTTAAGTAGATGTCGCTTCAAATCCTTTGACGAGTCTGAAATGACAACTATAATCGGCAATCTTGTCATATTTAAAGAGTCTAACAAGAGTGTGAAAGAACTCTATAAAGGTCTTTTTCGTAAAGTTTTAATGAGCCTAAAAAAGTAAACTCATGACCTCCTTACTGTTTTTAACGATCTGAAAGGAGATAGAAAAATGATCACCACTTCCTTAGCATTTTTAATGAGCTCGAAGTGAAGGTGGAAGAAATGCTCGCAGCCTCCTTACTGTTTTTAACAAGCTCAAAGTGAAGGTAGAAGAATGCTCGTAACCTCCTTACTGTTTTTAACGAGCTCAAAGAAAAGGTGGAAGAATGCTTGATGACTCCTTCAAGTAGGGTCGATGCCTAGAATCTCCTCATGAGACCAGGCAATGATGTCACAGAAATCAACAAGAAGATTGGTTCATCAAGATAACAATTTGTTCCAATAAAAACAGTTTCTGTGACCCCAGGTTCAGTGGAAATGTTGATCGGGATCGTTCTCGATGTATTCCTCACATTCCCTTCGACATGAGAAACTTGTGAAGTGGAAAGGATGGAGGGAAAATCAACATTTTCACTGGGTCTCGAAGAAAAATCGCCTCTCTCTATCAAGTTTAGGATGGAGAGTAACTGGGATCTAGGGTTCAAATGTTCCCGAGGATGATATAGGCCCATCATGGCTTCCAAAATGGCTTCATTAGAAGGAAAAACCATGTCTAAACAATCAAAAGAGCGGGTAGAGTCTACTGACCATGCAGGAGCATAGTCCATATCCAACCCAGCAGAGGCTGGCAGAGTCACGATATGTTCCGTTGCGGCATGTTGTGCTTCCATGTTTGCTACTTCTGCAACGGATAAGGGCACTAATGGTTCTGATACAGTAGGAAGGATCCATGGATCAGTCCTTAAACCAACCGTGAAGGTTTCAATAGATGTATCTGTTGACACTATATCTGAAAATGCTCAAACCCTAAAAATTTTTGCCAAAAAATATCCAAAAGAAGGGAAATTACTACAAATGAGTTGAAGTAAAAACGTTTGAAATACAAAAAACAACAAGAAAAACCCACATATGAAAAGTCCGAAAGCAATTCTTTGAAAAGGTTAAGTCTGGGCCAAGTTTCAATGGCAAAGATGACAATGGTCAAAGATCAACAGCTGTTATAGTTTCCCGCGCCGCCAAAAGGATCGTTTGCAAATAGTAGTGAGTGGTTGCGGACTCAATACCGCAGGATACGTGTCACAATTTCATTAGTCCGCATATACGTGATCGTGGTATCATAAACCACCACAACGCCATGCGGAACCACCAAAGGATAAGGCACGGCAGGCCATATCACATGGCAGGATAATAAGTGGTGGGACATGGCACGTGGCAGATGGAGAAAGCGTAAGGAAATACGCCATATGTCGATATCAATAAGAGGAACAATATACATCGGGACAAAATCAACGGCCAATTTTTATCCGCATCAAGAAAGGTGCACACTCGATAGAAGGAAGAATGGTCACGGAAGGTAAACCACTCAAACAGGTGTCATTAAATGGTTGATCCGCACAACTAATAAACCAGGAAAAGAAAACCGTTTTAAAATCGTGGATACCACCATAGGGGATAAAAGGATGCAAGATCTAACGACTCAAATCAAAAGGCTTAAGATCAACGGTTGGATATAAACTACATTCAGAAAGCTGCCGGGAAGTTAATAAAAAAGACTTATATAAAACAAAAAGGCTTCACATAATGACATTTTGTATATGTGTCGCTATCCCTCGGAGCTCTGAAGACTGGTGGAGATCAACAATTGCGACAGAAGGATAAAGACCTGTATATACAAGTAGGGTCTGGTGACCTGGCCCACTTTTTTAAACAGAATTTTGTTTGAAGAAACGTTTTAAATGGAAACTGTACATGATATATATGTTTTTAAAGCAAATGATACCCTAGAAGATAGAGACGGGAACATTCATGATACCCTAACCAGGTTCCCAGTCGCTGAAATTAAACTTAGGTTGTCTGAATTATTAAAAGAAGGTATAGACCTGCATAGAGTCCACCAGTCGTCCTTGTTAGCTTTTTGCCTAGACCAAATCCCATCTTTCCCAGAATTTGTGTCATGGTGTGCTGAGAATTACTTCATAGAAGAAAGAATTGTCTTAGACAGTAAAAAAACTAGAGTCGTTTGTAAAATAGAGCCGACCGCAATAATTAAAGCCCTAGAAATAGAATTTTCCCAAACCCTCGAGTCTGAGATTTTTTCTGAAACCTTCGTTATTGAATATTATCATCAAACCCTTCAAGATGATAGAGAAAAGTTTTTGTCTTCGTGTCTTAAACCAAAAACCAACATTTCAGAGATCCCGTACCCTATAGATATCAATTTGTTTGATGAAAATACCCAATTGGTTCTGACATTGTTGGATTTAATCCTACGGTTTGATACAGACATGCATGTAACTGAGTTTCAGTTGAGTCTTTTGTATAAAATGAGTGCAATTCAGTCAGGTATTGATGAAAATCAAATCCCTCGACTTAATTTTGAAGAATTTTTTACAGAGAAGATTCATGACCAGATGGTCAATTTCCCCACTTTGAGGCATTTTAGATTTCAGTCTTTTTTGATGAAAATGATCATGGTAGCCAGTCATGAAGAGTTGAAATTCCCTGAGATCATTTTCACAACTTTGTTAGAAAATAGCATGTTCAATTACATAAATTATATGTGTTATCTCCCAAATTGACCACCATCATTTTGGGTGACAGAATGGGTAAAATTTCTTATTTCTATGAGTCTTGGGTTTCAAATTTCGAAAAAAAAACAGGTTTCGGCAGCTAACACTGTTTTGCAGGAAGCCAGTTAGCTGCCGAAAGGGCCCATTTTCGGCAGCTAAAGGCGTTAACAGAAAAGACATAAGCTGCCGAAAAGGTTTTTACAAGCAAAATTAAAGGATTGGGTCCGTGTTCAGTCCCACATCAAGCGAGCCTGTGTTTAAGCCGCCGAAAGGAAAATAGAGCGCAACATTAGTCCGCAGGAGGTTCTCAGCAGGGTAAAACTCAGTGGAAAAGGAGGAGTCAACTTTTGATTTAAACTCCATGATTTCAGTAAGAGGTTCCTCTTTTGTCTGCTACAAGATATTTTCTCGTGTCACAATCTGCTGAGTCTCTCTTTCATAAGTTGGAGTCTCCTCAAATCTTGGTTGCAGTGACAGGTCATCATCCAGCTCTATGACTGACAGTTAAAATCTTCAGCTACAAATCAGGAATCATAAACGAACTCCTTCTTTCAACAAATAACTGAGACTCCAAAGGAAGGGTATCTCTAATCAACTGAAAAGGTAGCTAACCCTCTGATTCGATTTAAGAGGAGCTCGGCAAAACGTTAATAACACAGACCTGTAACAGAAAATTGGAGGAATTTTCTGCTGAAACCACGTGATCTTGCGGGGCGATTTTGACGGCCTTCCCGAACTCCAAATTCAAATTTGAAAGCACCAGTGGATAGCTTAGGTTCTGTAGATCAAAATCGACTTTTTGAACAGCCAAAATGGACATCAGACGGTGGAGAAAATCGATTTTTGCTGAAGGCAGTTTTTTTTTGGAATTCTACAGGCTTTCGGCAGCTTAGGCGGGTTTCTACAACACTCATTAGCTGCCGAAAAGCCAGCTTTCGGCAGATAAGTCATGAAATTGGCAGCACTGTTAGCTGCCGAAAGTCTGTTTTTTGCAGATTTTCGTATTTTTGCACAGATATCATTTTTGTTCGAGGATAAAGCACAAGGCCAGTCTTAAGAGACGTATTATGAATTATATTATCCATATCTAAAGGTTATTGGGCGAATTTTCAATCAGGGGCATATTTTAAATGACTTTCACCTTGAAATGAGGGATGGCTCTAAGGGATTGATTGCCACATCAGCTTCTTGACTGTCTCTGCGCCCAGCTAAGATCACCGAGCCTTGGGAGGCTGCTGCACTTCATCGACCACCGAGTTTTGAAGAAGATTGACACATCATCAAGTCCCTTGATTCAAGGAATCAATCCTTTCTCTTTGCATTTACTTTTTTAGTTTGATGTTTCAGTTAGCTCAGCCAGATCCACGTTTTTAGGATCTGAGAATTACTGTGTAAAGGCTATAAAGCCTGAGAACCAAGACTTTGTGATGGTTCAAGTTTGGAGACATTTGGGGCTATGTACTTGACACTTTCTTGCTATATGAATCACAGTTTTCTTTGGTCATTAGATATCAGTCTGTCTACATTTTCCATTATTCTGCACCCTGTTTGAATTAGCTTAGCTTATGCTCATGATTTGAATGGAGGAACTTCTTATTGCTTAGTGTGACCCTGCGTTATGTATGTACTTGGTTGCATAAACCCTGCATGTTAATGTATTTGGTTGTCTAGGCAATATTCTTCATACCTTGATTATTTACTGTGGCTGATATTTAATTTCTCGAAGCACTGGCTTATTTAGAGGCATGTCATGTTGTCTTACTGCTTAGTCTTCTCAGTTATCCCATTGATCCACCTTTTCAGAAACACAAAAAATATGATTTCTCAAGTTACCAAGCATACTTAGCCATAACCACTAAGTAGTTTCTTGGAGAGCTAACAAATTGGCGCCGTTGCCGGGGAGAGGAGTGAGAAGCTGATCTTCCTGGGAGAACGACACAGATCTACTCTTTGATGATAGACAAGGGGTAGACACTTACTGGTTATAATCATCTATCTGACGACTCCATGAAGGACGAACTCAGTGGCGACTCCATTGTTCAGAATCTTTTGGTGATTCCACTGGGATGACATGAACAGAATCTTAGCCAAGAGGTATGCGTTCTGTGATTTTTCAAGCATTGCTGGTTTTCCTAATCAAGTGCCTGCTAGAGATGAATGGGAGAACAGTCTTCCTAGATTTCGAGGAGAAGAGGGGGAAGTGCCAGCTGAACATTTGCTGGACTTTCATGACTACATGCACCGGTTGCAGGTAGTGCATGGGGATGTTCAGATCCGACTCTTCTGTTGTTCATTAGAAGGGATTGCCCGTGATTGGTATTGGTCTTTGCCTAATGCAAGTATCAGTTCTTTAGCAGATTTTCATGCTGCTTTTCATGTGTTTTGTAAAGATATATTCTCAGCTGATCTTCTTTATCCTGAGTGTTGCCATGAGTTTGATCTTTCAAAAGTAGATCTTCAGGAAGAGTATGCAGCTGAAGAAAATACTCTTCACCATGATTCGGAGGTCATTGATTCACCTCAGGATAACCTTAATGATGCTTTTGACATCATATCAAATGCACTTACTGATGTATGTTGTCTTGAAGATGAGATTGTTCCCTCTGAAAAGTTTGAAGACGTTGAGCAGAATGACATACCAGCAAGTGACATTTTCAGATTTGTAGAGTTTAAAGAGGATAGCTTACAATTTCCAGATTTGCAGGAGCTGTCAAATCTTCAGCTAGAACAGGTGAACCATGATCCCGAATGTATTGATGTTGCAGCAGCATGTGTTATAAGCAGCCCACATCTTCCAGACTTGCAGACAAAGGCAGATTTCAGCATTAATGAAGAGAATGATGGTGGTGAGGAACTGAACAGTCCAGATCAGCAACCTATCGTATATGTTCCTCCAGCAAAGATCCAGCAATCTACATTCATCAATGAGTTCGGTGAAGGAAATGAAGAGCAGTTACAACACAGTCAGTTGCAGCAGCAGCTTCAAGAGGTATTTCATCATGTTTTTCATGATCCTATTGCTGATTCTTTAGATTCTATGAGCAGCATAAATCCAAGGATATTTCTGTTAGCAGGTGATTGTTTTGATCATCTATTCGAACCTTTCTTCTGCATGATATGGTATTTATTATTGTTGGGATCAAGATTCAGCATGATGCCTGTAAATCACAATCTGACATGGATGCATTGGAAATCCAGTGTTACTTGATCATGTTGCTCCTATTAGTTAGTGTAGGAGTAGATAGGAGAATAAGCTCTTTTCATGAGCACGTAGATAAGTTTTTAGTTGTTATTGAATAAGTAGAGCAGGCTGCATGTAAGCTACAGGTTTGCAGAGGGATCAGTGTTAAAGACTTAATGACTCCATGCCCAATGCTAAAGGCTACTGGAACTACTTGTTCTTCGGAACCTCACTGGGAGGATTCCATCCCCGAGTAGGAGCCAGATGTTATCTCCCAAATTGACCACCATCATTTTGGGTGACAGAATGGGTAAAATTTCTTATTTCTATGAGTCTTGGGTTTCAAATTTCGAAAAAAAAACAGGTTTCGGCAGCTAACACTGTTTTGCAGGAAGCCAGTTAGCTGCCGAAAGGGCCCATTTTCGGCAGCTAAAGGCGTTAACAGAAAAGACATAAGCTGTCGAAAAGGTTTTTACAAGCAAAATTAAAGGATTGGGTCCGTGTTCAGTCCCACATCAAGCGAGCCTGTGTTTAAGCCGCCGAAAGGAAAATAGAGCGCAACATTAGTCCGCAGGAGGTTCTCAGCAGGGTAAAACTCAGTGGAAAAGGAGGAGTCAACTTTTGATTTAAACTCCATGATTTCAGTAAGAGGTTCCTCTTTTGTCTGCTACAAGATATTCTCTCGTGTCACAATCTGCTGAGTCTCGCTTTCATAAGTTGGAGTCTCCTCAAATCTTGGTTGCAGTGACAGGTCATCATCCAGCTCTATGACTGACAGTTAAAATCTTCAGCTACAAATCAGGAATCATAAACGAACTCCTTCTTTCAACAAATAACTGAGACTCCAAAGGAAGGGTATCTATAATCAACTGAAAAGGTAGCTAACCCTCTGATTCAATTTAAGAGGAGCTCGGCAAAACGTTAATAACACAGACCTGTAACAGAAAATTGGAGGAATTTTCTGCTGAAACCACGTGATCTTGCGGGGCGATTTTGACGGCCTTCCCGAACTCCAAATTCAAATTTGAAAGCACCAGTGGATAGCTTAGGTTCTGTAGATCAAAATCCACTTTTTGAACAGCCAAAATGGACATCAGACGGTGGAGAAAATCGATTTTTGCTGAAGGCAGTTTTTTTTTGGAATTCTACAGGCTTTCGGCAGCTTAGGCGGGTTTCTACAACACTCATTAGCTGCCGAAAAGCCAGCTTTCGGCAGATAAGTCATGAAATTGGCAGCACTGTTAGCTGCCGAAAGTCTGTTTTTTGCAGATTTTCGTATTTTTGCACAGATATCATTTTTGTTCGAGGATAAAGCACAAGGCCAGTCTTAAGAGACGTATTATGAATTATATTATCCATATCTAAAGGTTATTGGGCGAATTTTCAATCAGGGGCATATTTTAAATGACTTTCACCTTGAAATGAGGGATGGCTCTAAGGGATTGATTGCCACATCAGCTTCTTGACTGTCTCTGCGCCCAGCTAAGATCACCGAGCCTTGGGAGGCTACTGCACTTCATCGACCACCGAGTTTTGAAGAAGATTGACACATCATCAAGTCCCTTGATTCAAGGAATCAATCCTTTCTCTTTGCATTTACTTTTTTAGTTTGATGTTTCAGTTAGCTCAGCCAGATCCACGTTTTTAGGATCTGAGAATTACTGTGTAAAGGCTATAAAGCCTGAGAACCAAGACTTTGTGATGGTTCAAGTTTGGAGACATTTGGGGCTATGTACTTGACACTTTCTTGCTATATGAATCACAGTTTTCTTTGGTCATTAGATATCAGTCTGTCTACATTTTCCATTATTCTGCACCCTGTTTGAATTAGCTTAGCTTATGCTCATGATTTGAATGGAGGAACTTCTTATTGCTTAGTGTGACCCTGCGTTATGTATGTACTTGGTTGCATAAACCCTGCATGTTAATGTATTTGGTTGTCTAGGCAATATTCTTCATACCTTGATTATTTACTGTGGCTGATATTTAATTTCTCGAAGCACTGGCTCATATAGAGGCATGTCATGTTGTCTTACTGCTTAGTCTTCTCAGTTATCCCATTGATCCACCTTTTCAGAAACACAAAAAATATGATTTCTCAAGTTACCAAGCATACTTAGCCATAACCACTAAGTAGTTTCTTGGAGAGCTAACAAATTGGCGCCGTTGCCGGGGAGAGGAGTGAGAAGCTGATCTTCCTGGGAGAACGACACAGATCTACTCTTTGATGATAGACAAGGGGTAGACACTTACTGGTTATAATCATCTATCTGGCGACTCCATGAAGGACGAACTCAGTGGCGACTCCATTATTCAGAATCTTTTGGTGATTCCACTGGGATGACATGAACAGAATCTTAGCCAAGAGGTATGCGTTCTGTGATTTTTCAAGCATTGCTGGTTTTCCTAATCAAGTGCCTGCTAGAGATGAATGGGAGAACAGTCTTCCTAGATTTCGAGGAGAAGAGGGGGAAGTGCCAGCTGAACATTTGCTGGACTTTCATGACTACATGCACCGGTTGCAGGTAGTGCATGGGGATGTTCAGATCCGACTCTTCTGTTGTTCATTAGAAGGGATTGCCCGTGATTGGTATTGGTCTTTGCCTAATGCAAGTATCAGTTCTTTAGCAGATTTTCATGCTGCTTTTCATGTGTTTTGTAAAGATATATTCTCAGCTGATCTTCTTTATCCTGAGTGTTGCCATGAGTTTGATCTTTCAAAAGTAGATCTTCAGGAAGAGTATGCAGCTGAAGAAAATACTCTTCACCATGATTCGGAGGTCATTGATTCACCTCAGGATAACCTTAATGATGCTTTTGACATCATATCAAATGCACTTACTGATGTATGTTGTCTTGAAGATGAGATTGTTCCCTCTGAAAAGTTTGAAGACGTTGAGCAGAATGACATACCAGCAAGTGACATTTTCAGATTTGTAGAGTTTAAAGAGGATAGCTTACAATTTCCAGATTTGCAGGAGCTGTCAAATCTTCAGCTAGAACAGGTGAACCATGATCCCGAATGTATTGATGTTGCAGCAGCATGTGTTATAAGCAGCCCACATCTTCCAGACTTGCAGACAAAGGCATATTTCAGCATTAATGAAGAGAATGATGGTGGTGAGGAACTGAACAGTCCAGATCAGCAACCTATCGTATATGTTCCTCCAGCAAAGATCCAGCAATCTACATTCATCAATGAGTTCGGTGAAGGAAATGAAGAGCAGTTACAACACAGTCAGTTGCAGCAGCAGCTTCAAGAGGTATTTCATCATGTTTTTCATGATCCTATTGCTGATTCTTTAGATTCTATGAGCATCATAAATCCAAGGATATTTCTGTTAGCAGGTGATTGTTTTGATCATCTATTCGAACCTTTCTTCTGCATGATATGGTATTTATTATTGTTGGGATCAAGATTCAGCATGATGCCTGTAAATCACAATCTGACATGGATGCATTGGAAATCCAGTGTTACTTGATCATGTTGCTCCTATTAGTTAGTGTAGGAGTAGATAGGAGAATAAGCTCTTTTCATGAGCACGTAGATAAGTTTTTAGTTGTTATTGAATAAGTAGAGCAGGCTGCATGTAAGCTACAGGTTTGCAGAGGGATCAGTGTTAAAGACTTAATGACTCCATGCCCAATGCTAAAGGCTACTGGAACTACTTGTTCTTCGGAACCTCACTGGGAGGATTCCATCCCCGAGTAGGAGCCAGATGTTATCTCCCAAATTGACCACCATCATTTTGGGTGACAGAATGGGTAAAATTTCTTATTTCTATGAGTCTTGGGTTTCAAATTTCGAAAAAAAAAACAGGTTTCGGCAGCTAACACTGTTTTGCAGGAAGCCAGTTAGCTGCCGAAAGGGCCCATTTTCGGCAGCTAAAGGCGTTAACAGAAAAGACATAAGCTGCCGAAAAGGTTTTTACAAGAAAAATTAAAGGATTGGGTCCGTGTTCAGTCCCACATCAAGCGAGCCTGTGTTTAAGCTGCCGAAAGGAAAATAGAGCGCAACATTAGTCCGCAGGAGGTTCTCAGCAGGGTAAAACTCAGTGGAAAAGGAGGAGTCAACTTTTGATTTAAACTCCATGATTTCAGTAAGAGGTTCCTCTTTTGTCTGCTACAAGATATTCTCTCGTGTCACAATCTGCTGAGTCTCGCTTTCATAAGTTGGAGTCTCCTCAAATCTTGGTTGCAGTGACAGGTCATCATCCAGCTCTATGACTGACAGTTAAAATCTTCAGCTACAAATCAGGAATCATAAACGAACTCCTTCTTTCAACAAATAACTGAGACTCCAAAGGAAGGGTATCTCTAATCAACTGAAAAGGTAGCTAACCCTCTGATTCGATTTAAGAGGAGCTCGGCAAAACGTTAATAACACAGACCTGTAACAGAAAATTGGTGGAATTTTCTGCTGAAACCACGTGATCTTGCGGGGCGATTTTGACGGCCTTCCCGAACTCCAAATTCAAATTTGAAAGCACCAGTGGATAGCTTAGGTTCTGTAGATCAAAATCGACTTTTTGAACAGCCAAAATGGACATCATACGGTGGAGAAAATCGATTTTTGCTGAAGGCAGTTTTTTTTTGGAATTCTACAGGCTTTCGGCAGCTTAGGCGGGTTTCTACAACACTCATTAGCTGCCGAAAAGCCAGCTTTCGGCAGATAAGTCATGAAATTGGCAGCACTGTTAGCTGCCGAAAGTCTGTTTTTTGCAGATTTTCGTATTTTTGCACAGATATCATTTTTGTTCGAGGATAAAGCACAAGGCCAGTCTTAAGAGACGTATTATGAATTATATTATCCATATCTAAAGGTTATTGGGCGAATTTTCAATCAGGGGCATATTTTAAATGACTTTCACCTTGAAATGAGGGATGGCTCTAAGGGATTGATTGCCACATCAGCTTCTTGACTGTCTCTGCGCCCAGCTAAGATCACCGAGCCTTGGGAGGCTGCTGCACTTCATCGACCACCGAGTTTTGAAGAAGATTGACAGATCATCAAGTCCCTTGATTCAAGGAATCAATGTTAAAATTCAATATGCTAAGACAGAAAATAGCAGCATTACATTCCATTTCACAATAATAGCATATACAGGATCACTGAAGAAACAACAAGCACAGCATAAACACAAGAGACAGAGATTTATCCTGGGAAACCCTCATGGGGTAGAAAACCCAGCAAAGCTTCCTCAATATAGATGACCAGCAATATACAAAGATGCAAACCCTGAGCATAAGCTCCTTCTCCTCCATAGCAGACCTCTCCTCCACAAATGCGCCTTTGTCAAGTGAGTGAGTGTGTATAATGAGGAACACACCTCCTCTATTTATACACTACTCTGATATGTATTTTACACAAGTACATGTAGGCTCGTATTTAACCATTAGGTTAAATACCCCATTATAACTGATTGGGCCGACCCCTCTAGGGTGGTCTAATAACCCTTTGACCCACATAACACATACAGGGCCGACCCCCACTAGGGAAGTCTAATAACCCAAGTTACCACATTCCGACGGAGGAATAAACATCTCCGGATATACAATAAGATCTTCACGGAGGAATGAATCATCTCCGGAATAATAAAGTACAAATATAATATTCTTTGAAGTTACAATATCTCAACACTCCCCCTTAACGAGAAGGATATTATAACAGCATCTGCACGAGCAAGGAGTCATCAACATCATACATGATACATCTATAAATCATTGGAAGCTTTCTCAACATCATCAGTAACTCAACCAGTTACTGGAATATCTTCAATACTGGAACATCAACATCTTCAGTACTGAGTCTTTATCTTCTGCAACACTCAAACAGCTACAGCAACATCAATATCTGAATCCTCACGATTGTCAGCATCGCCATCACACGATCATCAGCATCGTCATCTCACGATCATCAGCATCATCATCATATGATCATCAACATCGTCATCTCACGATCATCAGCATCGTCATCACACGATCATTAGCATCGTCATCTTACGATCATCCACATCGTTATCTCACGATCATTAGCATTGTCATATCATCTCGATCTACAGCATCTGGATCATCTCGATCTACATCATCTGGATCATCACGATCTACAACATCTGGATCATCTCGATCTACAGCATCCAGATCATCTCGATCTATAACATCTGGATCATCTCGATCTACAGCATCTGGATCATCTCATCTACAGCATCTGGATCATCTCGATCTACACCATCTGGATCATCTCGATCTACACCATCTGGATCATCTCGATCTACAGCATCTGGATCATCACGATCTACAGCATCTGGATCATCACGATCTACAGCATCTGGATCATCTCGATCTACAGCATCTGGATCATCTCGATCTACAGCATCTGGATCATCTCGATCTACAGCATCTGGATCATCTCGATCTACAACATAAGTATCCTCAACCATACAAGTACATTAATCAATACATGTATCATCAAAAGTATGTATTCTCACCAATACATCTATCATCAAAACATGTATTCTTACTAATACATATATCATCAAAAGCATGTATTCTCACTAATACATCTATCATCAAAAGCATGTATTCTCACTAATACATCTATCATCAAAAGCATGTATTCTCACTAATACATCTATCATCAAAAGCATGTATTCTCACTAATACATCTATCATCAAAAGCATGTATTCTCACTAATACATCTATCAATACAAGTATCCACACTGATACAAGTATACACAACAGCAGCATACCCTGCAACACACATGATCCAATTACGGGATGGTCAATCCCTCTCACTTTAGGACATAGGTCCAAGGATGATACAATCCTGATCCACTTATGGGATGATCAATCCCTCTCAATTTAAGACATCTCTCATGTCTATGGATGATGCAATCCAGATCAACTTACAGGATGATCAATCCTTATCCTTTTAAGACACCTCACCATGTCTAGGGATGATGCAATCCCGAATCAACTTACATGATGATTAGTCCTTATCACTTTAAGACACCTTACCATGTCTAGGGACGATGCAATCCCAATATACTTACAAGATGATTAGTCCTTATCACTTTAAGACACCTCACCATGTCTAGGGACGATGCAATCCCAATCTACTTACAGGATGATTAGTCCTTATCACTTTAAGACACTTCACCATGTCTAGGGACGATGCAATCCCAATCTACTTACAGGAGGATTAGTCCTTATCACTTTAAGACACCTCACCATGTCTAGGGACGATGCAATCCCAATCTACTTACAGGATGATTAGTCCTTATCACTTTAAGACAAGTCTCATGTCTAGGGACGATGCAATCCCATCACGTACATTTTGAACCCAGTTCATGGACGATGCAGTCCTCACGTACATTTTGAACCCAGTTCATGGACGATGCAGTCCTCACGTACATTTTGAACCCAGTTCATGGACGATGCAGTCCTCACGTACATTTTGAACCCAGTTCATGGACGATGCAGTCCTCACGTACATTTTGAACCCAGTTCATGGACGATGCAGTCCTCACGTACATTTTGAACCCAGTTCATGGACGATGCAGTCCTCACGTACATTTTGAACCCAGTTCATGGACGATGCAGTCCTCACGTACATTTTGAACCCAGTTCATGGACGATGCAGTCCTCACGTACATTTTGAACCCAGTTCATGGACGATGCAGTCCTCACGTACATTTTGAACCCAGTTCATGGACGATGCAGTCCTCACGTACATTTTGAACCCAGTTCATGGACGATGCAGTCCTCACGTACATTTTGAACCCAGTTCATGGACGATGCAGTCCTCACGTACATTTTGAACCCAGTTCATGGACGATGCAGTCCTCACGTACATTTTGAACTAGTGGTTCCGGGATGATGCAATCCCCATCACTTTATTCTCGAAGACCATACATCTACGGATCAATTCAGGGACCAAGGTCCGGGGATGATACAATCCCCACTTCTCGGAGACCTTAAGTCTACGGCTCTCTTTAGGACTGAAAGTCCAGGGATGATCCAATCCCCTCAACTGTCCACTAAGGACTTCATTCTCGGAGACCTCACGTCTACGGCTCTCTTTAGGACTGAAAGTCCAGGGATGATCCAATCCCTTCAACTGTCCACTAAGGACTTCATTCTCGGAGACCTCACGTCTACGGCTCTCTTTAGGACTGAAAGTCCAGGGATGATCCAATCCCCTCAACTGTCCACTAAGGACTTCATTCTCGGAGACCTCACGTCTACGGCTCTCTTTAGGACTGAAAGTCCAGGGATGATCCAATCCCCTCAACTGTCCACTAAGGACTTCATTCTCGGAGACCATACGTCTACGGATCTATTCAGGGACCGAAGTCCAGGGATGATACAATCCCTACCTGTCCACTAAGGACTTCATTTTCGGAGACCATACGTCTACGGATCTATTCAGGGACCGAAGTCCAGGGATGATACAATCCCTACCTGTCCACTAAGGACTTCATTTTCGGAGACCATACGTCTACGGATCTATTCAGGGACCGAAGTCCAGGGATGATACAATCCCTACCTGTCCACTAAGGACTTCATTTTCGGAGACCATACGTCTACGGCTCACTTTAGAACATGTGTTCAAGGATGATACAATCCCCACATGTATTCTCATCAATATACTATCAATCCTGGGAACCCATACAGAACCTGATTCACACTTCTTCTTTAATTGCACCATTAAGAGAATGGTCTTATCTAGCCACTTGGAGCAAACATCTCATCATGATTCTCTTCCTCTTTCTAAGAGAATCTTCTAGCCACAAGCCTTCTATATTTTGTTTGATTTTTAATATTCTTGTTGAACATCCATCACTTGTTCGGTGTTCATTATTCTTCATGATCTTTCCTACAAAACAAAATTAAGTACATGATTAGTAATCCTTCATAATCATGAAATCATGATAACCTATTATGCATACAGATATCATTTACATAGTTATGCAACTATCTTGACCAATACTTTGGCACAACACTTTCCCATATCCTGTATGCATACAGTGGCTATCTAGATGCCTTCCATCTCTACCAGAACATACTATCGAGAGTGTGCACAGCTCTCAGCATGTCAGCAAAGAGGTTTCATTCTAGACAAGCAACAATGGAATGTTTGTCCAACTTACCAATCATATGCATATTAGTAGTATAATGTTCAATGCTCTATGAATGTTTTGCACTCAGCATGATATGTTCTAGGAATACAAATATGCATACAAGAAATATCATTTACTATTTCAAATAACAACTCAAATACTTATCTTTTATGTTTGTGTGGTTGCCTCCCGCTTGATCTTCTATATGTCCTTTGAACTTCTATTCATTCTGTACCACTGTGCATGCTCAAGTGTGCACTAGTGTCATCCTCATGATCTCATACACAAACATTCATTCATTAGTATATTCTCAAAAACATTCTAATTCTAAATAATCTTGAATATGTACAGTCATGATCATTAGTATTCAGGGTTTCAAGGAAGTCTTCTTTTACTCATGCATATTCTTGTTTGATCTAGTTAGTTAAATCATCAACTAAGATAAGAGACATAATATGCATAAACCCTTGATTACTAACCAATCATACCAAGTATACTTACACAAGGTAAGATTCTAACATGACATAGAAAAACATACCTGGATTAGTATACCTGCTTAGTTATGTACAACATACCTAAACAGTCTCTTCAATGATTTAGAGATCTTGAGCTAGAACCTGCATGTCTCGTAGGTTAAACATAATATAACAAAGTCATACATACCTCGTGAGTCTTTGTTTTCATGTTGTCATGGTCATGGAACTTGATTTGTCTTTTGTAATGTACCTGTATCTTGTTAGCAGACAACATCAACCTCACACAACACCATAATGCATAAGTACAATCATATAGCCCTAATCAATGAATGTCTTTAATCATTCACATGCATTCATATTGGTACTAGGGTGATAAGACAATTAATAACATTAATCAAGATTGTACTAATAACTAACATGAAGACAAACACATTATGAACTTAATCAAGAATCAGATTTCAAGGCATACCTGAACCTCCTTAAGTCATACCTGTCGAGATTTTTTTGTAGTCTTCTTATGTAAGGCCTTAGCCTCAACTCCCCCTGAAACTTGATCTGGAGCTTGATTAGGGTTTGCTAGCGAAACCCTAAAAATTCAATCTTTGACTTTCACACTTCTGAATGGATGGAAGGATGTGTCTTGCTGAGCTGATCAAACTAGCATAATTCAGTTTTGAAATCTCCAAAGTTTGACCCCTCAAAATTGTCTTTGAAACTTCCGGATTCACTGGACGTGACCCTGAACTGAGGTTTGATGAATCCCACTCTTCTACCCAATAAAAATGTATGATCCACAGCTCTAAACTTCTATTTTTCTGAGGAACTTCCAGCTGTGGTCACAGATTTCAAAAATTCCCATTTTTACAGAAGCCCTAATTTTCCACTTTTCTGATCAAGGTCCCGAACTAGGGTCTAATCAAACCCGGCCTTCTGCCCAACCAAGAATTCTGATCTTGGTCTCTAAATTTCTATTTTGATGAGTAGCATCCAGCCGTGGTCTCCGATTACAGAAATTCCAACTTTCTCCAAAGCCCTAAATTCCGGAAGCCATGAATGAAGGTACCAAAAAATAATTCTGTTTTGACAGAAATATGTACCTGATTGTTTCTGGTGTAACTCTGAAATTTTTGATCCACAGGATCTGAAAAAGTTTCTTGAGATAGCCTGACCTGTTATCTTTCCATCCTGACAGGTCTGACCTCAATTGGATTCTCTGAGAGAGAGTTATGCCAAATGTCGCAACGTGACCTGTTTTGGGAAAATACAGGAGAGCGAACTTGTACGGAATGCCACGTGTCACTGTTTGACCTTCGGCCTCTGAAAAAGTTTTCTGAGATAGCTCGGCCTGTTATCTTTCCATCCTGACAGGTCTGACCTCAATTGGATTCTCTGAGAGAGAGTTATGCCAAGTGTCGCAACGTGACCTGTTTATGGGATAATACAGGAGAGAGAACTTGTACGACGTGCCACGTGTCACTGGTTCAACTTCGGCCTCTGAAAAAGTTTTCTGAGATAGTACAGTCTGTGTACTACCTGTCACTTTTCACGAAATTTCATTTGGAGCTTCCTAGCCCAAGTTATGACCTTTTTCCCAAGGTCACCTGATTTTGACTGAGATCTGGAAGAGGCAGAAACCCTAACTTGTACTGATCATAAATCACAAAGTACAACGAATTAGAGGTTGTCCTTTGGACACAAGGTACCTGGAGATGTTAGCTTCGTCCTGTAACAATTTCAGATCCGAAAACTTCGCCAAAACGGATTTATAGCGAAATTTCTACGATGACTAGTTTTTGCTATGTAAAACCCTAACCTTCAAATTGTCGTAAGTAAAGCAAGTGTCTTTAGTGCCATACCTTGTCTTCCTTCAGGTTAGCTCTGATACCATGTTAAAATTCAATATGCTAAGACAGAAAATAGCAGCATTACATTCCATTTCACAATAATAGCATATACAGGATCACTGAAGAAACAACAAGCACAGCATAAACACAAGAGACAGAGATTTATCCTGGGAAACCCTCATGGGGTAGAAAACCCAGCAAAGCTTCCTCAATATAGATGACCAGCAATATACAAAGATGCAAACCCTGAGCATAAGCTCCTTCTCCTCCATAGCAGACCTCTCCTCCACAAATGCGCCTTTGTCAAGTGAGTGAGTGTGTATAATGAGGAACACACCTCCTCTATTTATACACTACTCTGATATGTATTTTACACAAGTACATGTAGGCTCGTATTTAACCATTAGGTTAAATACCCCATTATAACTGATTGGGCCGACCCCTCTAGGGTGGTCTAATAACCCTTTGACCCACATAACACATACAGGGCCGACCCCCACTAGGGAAGTCTAATAACCCAAGTTACCACATTCCGACGGAGGAATAAACATCTCCGGATATACAATAAGATCTTCACGGAGGAATGAATCATCTCCGGAATAATAAAGTACAAATATAATATTCTTTGAAGTTACAATATCTCAACAATCAATCCTTTCTCTTTGCATTTACTTTTTTAGTTTGATGTTTCAGTTAGCTCAGCCAGATCCACGTTTTTAGGATCTGAGAATTACTGTGTAAAGGCTATAAAGCCTGAGAACCAAGACTTTGTGATGGTTCAAGTTTGGAGACATTTGGGGCTATGTACTTGACACTTTCTTGCTATATGAATCACAGTTTTCTTTGGTCATTAGATATCAGTCTGTCTACATTTTCCATTATTCTGCACCCTGTTTGAATTAGCTTAGCTTATGCTCATGATTTGAATGGAGGAACTTCTTATTGCTTAGTGTGACCCTGCGTTATGTATGTACTTGGTTGCATAAACCCTGCATGTTAATGTATTTGGTTGTCTAGGCAATATTCTTCATACCTTGATTATTTACTGTGGCTGATATTTAATTTCTCGAAGCACTGGCTTATTTAGAGGCATGTCATGTTGTCTTACTGCTTAGTCTTCTCAGTTATCCCATTGATCCACCTTTTCAGAAACACAAAAAATATGATTTCTCAAGTTACCAAGCATACTTAGCCATAACCACTAAGTAGTTTCTTGGAGAGCTAACAAATTGGCGCCGTTGCCGGGGAGAGGAGTGAGAAGCTGATCTTCCTGGGAGAACGACACAGATCTACTCTTTGATGATAGACAAGGGGTAGACACTTACTGGTTATAATCATCTATCTGGCGACTCCATGAAGGACGAACTCAGTGGCGACTCCATTGTTCAGAATCTTTTGGTGATTCCACTGGGATGACATGAACAGAATCTTAGCCAAGAGGTATGCGTTCTGTGATTTTTCAAGCATTGCTGGTTTTCCTAATCAAGTGCCTGCTAGAGATGAATGGGAGAACAGTCTTCCTAGATTTCGAGGAGAAGAGGGGGAAGTGCCAGCTGAACATTTGCTGGACTTTCATGACTACATGCACCGGTTGCAGGTAGTGCATGGGGATGTTCAGATCCGACTCTTCTGTTGTTCATTAGAAGGGATTGCCCGTGATTGGTATTGGTCTTTGCCTAATGCAAGTATCAGTTCTTTAGCAGATTTTCATGCTGCTTTTCATGTGTTTTGTAAAGATATATTCTCAGCTGATCTTCTTTATCCTGAGTGTTGCCATGAGTTTGATCTTTCAAAAGTAGATCTTCAGGAAGAGTATGCAGCTGAAGAAAATACTCTTCACCATGATTCGGAGGTCATTGATTCACCTCAGGATAACCTTAATGATGCTTTTGACATCATATCAAATGCACTTACTGATGTATGTTGTCTTGAAGATGAGATTGTTCCCTCTGAAAAGTTTGAAGACGTTGAGCAGAATGACATACCAGCAAGTGACATTTTCAGATTTGTAGAGTTTAAAGAGGATAGCTTACAATTTCCAGATTTGCAGGAGCTGTCAAATCTTCAGCTAGAACAGGTGAACCATGATCCCGAATGTATTGATGTTGCAGCAGCATGTGTTATAAGCAGCCCACATCTTCCAGACTTGCAGACAAAGGCAGATTTCAGCATTAATGAAGAGAATGATGGTGGTGAGGAACTGAACAGTCCAGATCAGCAACCTATCGTATATGTTCCTCCAGCAAAGATCCAGCAATCTACATTCATCAATGAGTTCGGTGAAGGAAATGAAGAGCAGTTACAACACAGTCAGTTGCAGCAGCAGCTTCAAGAGGTATTTCATCATGTTTTTCATGATCCTATTGCTGATTCTTTAGATTCTATGAGCAGCATAAATCCAAGGATATTTCTGTTAGCAGGTGATTGTTTTGATCATCTATTCGAACCTTTCTTCTGCATGATATGGTATTTATTATTGTTGGGATCAAGATTCAGCATGATGCCTGTAAATCACAATCTGACATGGATGCATTGGAAATCCAGTGTTACTTGATCATGTTGCTCCTATTAGTTAGTGTAGGAGTAGATAGGAGAATAAGCTCTTTTCATGAGCACGTAGATAAGTTTTTAGTTGTTATTGAATAAGTAGAGCAGGCTGCATGTAAGCTACAGGTTTGCAGAGGGATCAGTGTTAAAGACTTAATGACTCCATGCCCAATGCTAAAGGCTACTGGAACTACTTGTTCTTAGGAACCTCACTGGGAGGATTCCATCCCCGAGTAGGAGCCAGATGTTATCTCCCAAATTGACCACCGTCATTTTGGGTGACAGAATGGGTAAAATTTCTTATTTCTATGAGTCTTGGGTTTCAAATTTCGAAAAAAAAACAGGTTTCGGCAGCTAACACTGTTTTGCAGGAAGCCAGTTAGCTGCCGAAAGGGCCCATTTTCGGCAGCTAAAGGCGTTAACAGAAAAGACATAAGCTGCCGAAAAGGTTTTTACAAGCAAAATTAAAGGATTGGGTCCGTGTTCAGTCCCACATCAAGCGAGCCTGTGTTTAAGCCGCCGAAAGGAAAATAGAGCGCAACATTAGTCCGCAGGAGGTTCTCAGCAGGGTAAAACTCAGTGGAAAAGGAGGAGTCAACTTTTGATTTAAACTCCATGATTTCAGTAAGAGGTTCCTCTTTTGTCTGCTACAAGATATTCTCTCGTGTCACAATCTGCTGAGTCTCGCTTTCATAAGTTGGAGTCTCCTCAAATCTTGGTTGCAGTGACAGGTCATCATCCAGCTCTATGACTGACAGTTAAAATCTTCAGCTACAAATCAGGAATCATAAACGAACTCCTTCTTTCAACAAATAACTGAGACTCCAAAGGAAGGGTATCTCTAATCAACTGAAAAGGTAGCTAACCCTCTGATTCGATTTAAGAGGAGCTCGGCAAAACGTTAATAACACAGACCTGTAACAGAAAATTGGAGGAATTTTCTGCTGAAACCACGTGATCTTGCGGGGCGATTTTGACGGCCTTCCCGAACTCCAAATTCAAATTTGAAAGCACCAGTGGATAGCTTAGGTTCTGTAGATCAAAATCGACTTTTTGAACAGCCAAAATGGACATCAGACGGTGGAGAAAAT
Source organism: Larix kaempferi (assembly GCA_027924585.1). Lineage (NCBI taxonomy): Eukaryota > Viridiplantae > Streptophyta > Pinopsida > Pinales > Pinaceae > Larix > Larix kaempferi. Next base: position 18,528,703 of record BSBM01000922.1, on the reverse strand, counting down.
CGATTTTTGCTGAAGGCAGTTTTTTTTTGGAATTCTACAGGCTTTCGGCAGCTTAGGCGGGTTTCTACAACACTCATTAGCTGCCGAAAAGCCAGCTTTCGGCAGATAAGTCATGAAATTGGCAGCACTGTTAGCTGCCGAAAGTCTGTTTTTTGCAGATTTTCGTATTTTTGCACAGATATCATTTTTGTTCGAGGATAAAGCACAAGGCCAGTCTTAAGAGACGTATTATGAATTATATTATCCATATCTAAAGGTTATTGGGCGAATTTTCAATCAGGGGCATATTTTAAATGACTTTCACCTTGAAATGAGGGATGGCTCTAAGGGATTGATTGCCACATCAGCTTCTTGACTGTCTCTGCGCCCAGCTAAGATCACCGAGCCTTGGGAGGCTGCTGCACTTCATCGACCACCGAGTTTTGAAGAAGATTGACACATCATCAAGTCCCTTGATTCAAGGAATCAATCCTTTCTCTTTGCATTTACTTTTTTAGTTTGATGTTTCAGTTAGCTCAGCCAGATCCACGTTTTTAGGATCTGAGAATTACTGTGTAAAGGCTATAAAGCCTGAGAACCAAGACTTTGTGATGGTTCAAGTTTGGAGACATTTGGGGCTATGTACTTGACACTTTCTTGCTATATGAATCACAGTTTTCTTTGGTCATTAGATATCAGTCTGTCTACATTTTCCATTATTCTGCACCCTGTTTGAATTAGCTTAGCTTATGCTCATGATTTGAATGGAGGAACTTCTTATTGCTTAGTGTGACCCTGCGTTATGTATGTACTTGGTTGCATAAACCCTGCATGTTAATGTATTTGGTTGTCTAGGCAATATTCTTCATACCTTGATTATTTACTGTGGCTGATATTTAATTTCTCGAAGCACTGGCTTATTTAGAGGCATGTCATGTTGTCTTACTGCTTAGTCTTCTCAGTTATCCCATTGATCCACCTTTTCAGAAACACAAAAAATATGATTTCTCAAGTTACCAAGCATACTTAGCCATAACCACTAAGTAGTTTCTTGGAGAGCTAACAAATTGGCGCCGTTGCCGGGGAGAGGAGTGAGAAGCTGATCTTCCTGGGAGAACGACACAGATCTACTCTTTGATGATAGACAAGGGGTAGACACTTACTGGTTATAATCATCTATCTGGCGACTCCATGAAGGACGAACTCAGTGGCGACTCCATTGTTCAGAATCTTTTGGTGATTCCACTGGGATGACATGAACAGAATCTTAGCCAAGAGGTATGCGTTCTGTGATTTTTCAAGCATTGCTGGTTTTCCTAATCAAGTGCCTGCTAGAGATGAATGGGAGAACAGTCTTCCTAGATTTCGAGGAGAAGAGGGGGAAGTGCCAGCTGAACATTTGCTGGACTTTCATGACTACATGCACCGGTTGCAGGTAGTGCATGGGGATGTTCAGATCCGACTCTTCTGTTGTTCATTAGAAGGGATTGCCCGTGATTGGTATTGGTCTTTGCCTAATGCAAGTATCAGTTCTTTAGCATATTTTCATGCTGCTTTTCATGTGTTTTGTAAAGATATATTCTCAGCTGATCTTCTTTATCCTGAGTGTTGCCATGAGTTTGATCTTTCAAAAGTAGATCTTCAGGAAGAGTATGCAGCTGAAGAAAATACTCTTCACCATGATTCGGAGGTCATTGATTCACCTCAGGATAACCTTAATGATGCTTTTGACATCATATCAAATGCACTTACTGATGTATGTTGTCTTGAAGATGAGATTGTTCCCTCTGAAAAGTTTGAAGACGTTGAGCAGAATGACATACCAGCAAGTGACATTTTCAGATTTGTAGAGTTTAAAGAGGATAGCTTACAATTTCCAGATTTGCAGGAGCTGTCAAATCTTCAGCTAGAACAGGTGAACCATGATCCCGAATGTATTGATGTTGCAGCAGCATGTGTTATAAGCAGCCCACATCTTCCAGACTTGCAGACAAAGGCAGATTTCAGCATTAATGAAGAGAATGATGGTGGTGAGGAACTGAACAGTCCAGATCAGCAACCTATCGTATATGTTCCTCCAGCAAAGATCCAGCAATCTACATTCATCAATGAGTTCGGTGAAGGAAATGAAGAGCAGTTACAACACAGTCAGTTGCAGCAGCAGCTTCAAGAGGTATTTCATCATGTTTTTCATGATCCTATTGCTGATTCTTTAGATTCTATGAGCAGCATAAATCCAAGGATATTTCTGTTAGCAGGTGATTGTTTTGATCATCTATTCGAACCTTTCTTCTGCATGATATGGTATTTATTATTGTTGGGGTCAAGATTCAGCATGATGCCTGTAAATCACAATCTGACATGGATGCATTGGAAATCCAGTGTTACTTGATCATGTTGCTCCTATTAGTTAGTGTAGGAGTAGATAGGAGAATAAGCTCTTTTCATGAGCACGTAGATAAGTTTTTAGTTGTTATTGAATAAGTAGAGCAGGCTGCATGTAAGCTACAGGTTTGCAGAGGGATCAGTGTTAAAGACTTAATGACTCCATGCCCAATGCTAAAGGCTACTGGAACTACTTGTTCTTCGGAACCTCACTGGGAGGATTCCATCCCCGAGTAGGAGCCAGATGTTATCTCCCAAATTGACCACCATCATTTTGGGTGACAGAATGGGTAAAATTTCTTATTTCTATGAGTCTTGGGTTTCAAATTTCGAAAAAAAAAACAGGTTTCGGCAGCTAACACTGTTTTGCAGGAAGCCAGTTAGCTGCCGAAAGGGCCCATTTTCGGCAGCTAAAGGCGTTAACAGAAAAGACATAAGCTGCCGAAAAGGTTTTTACAAGCAAAATTAAAGGATTGGGTCCGTGTTCAGTCCCACATCAAGCGAGCCTGTGTTTAAGCCGCCGAAAGGAAAATAGAGCGCAACATTAGTCCGCAGGAGGTTCTCAGCAGGGTAAAACTCAGTGGAAAAGGAGGAGTCAACTTTTGATTTAAACTCCATGATTTCAGTAAGAGGTTCCTCTTTTGTCTGCTACAAGATATTCTCTCGTGTCACAATCTGCTGAGTCTCGCTTTCATAAGTTGGAGTCTCCTCAAATCTTGGTTGCAGTGACAGGTCATCATCCAGCTCTATGACTGACAGTTAAAATCTTCAGCTACAAATCAGGAATCATAAACGAACTCCTTCTTTCAACAAATAACTGAGACTCCAAAGGAAGGGTATCTCTAATCAACTGAAAAGGTAGCTAACCCTCTGATTCGATTTAAGAGGAGCTCGGCAAAACGTTAATAACACAGACCTGTAACAGAAAATTGGAGGAATTTTCTGCTGAAACCACGTGATCTTGCGGGGCGATTTTGACGGCCTTCCCGAACTCCAAATTCAAATTTGAAAGCACCAGTGGATAGCTTAGGTTCTGTAGATCAAAATCGACTTTTTGAACAGCCAAAATGGACATCAGACGGTGGAGAAAATCGATTTTTGCTGAAGGCAGTTTTTTTTTGGAATTCTACAGGCTTTCGGCAGCTTAGGCGGGTTTCTACAACACTCATTAGCTGCCGAAAAGCCAGCTTTCGGCAGATAAGTCATGAAATTGGCAGCACTGTTAGCTGCCGAAAGTCTGTTTTTGGCAGATTTTCGTATTTTTGCACAGATATCATTTTTGTTCGAGGATAAAGCACAAGGCCAGTCTTAAGAGACGTATTATGAATTATATTATCCATATCTAAAGGTTATTGGGCGAATTTTCAATCAGGGGCATATTTTAAATGACTTTCACCTTGAAATGAGGGATGGCTCTAAGGGATTGATTGCCACATCAGCTTCTTGACTGTCTCTGCGCCCAGCTAAGATCACCGAGCCTTGGGAGGCTGCTGCACTTCATCGACCACCGAGTTTTGAAGAAGATTGACACATCATCAAGTCCCTTGATTCAAGGAATCAATCCTTTCTCTTTGCATTTACTTTTTTAGTTTGATGTTTCAGTTAGCTCAGCCAGATCCACGTTTTTAGGATCTGAGAATTACTGTGTAAAGGCTATAAAGCCTGAGAACCAAGACTTTGTGATGGTTCAAGTTTGGAGACATTTGGGGCTATGTACTTGACACTTTCTTGCTATATGAATCACAGTTTTCTTTGGTCATTAGATATCAGTCTGTCTACATTTTCCATTATTCTGCACCCTGTTTGAATTAGCTTAGCTTATGCTCATGATTTGAATGGAGGAACTTCTTATTGCTTAGTGTGACCCTGCGTTATGTATGTACTTGGTTGCATAAACCCTGCATGTTAATGTATTTGGTTGTCTAGGCAATATTCTTCATACCTTGATTATTTACTGTGGCTGATATTTAATTTCTCGAAGCACTGGCTTATTTAGAGGCATGTCATGTTGTCTTACTGCTTAGTCTTCTCAGTTATCCCATTGATCCACCTTTTCATAAACACAAAAAATATGATTTCTCAAGTTACCAAGCATACTTAGCCATAACCACTAAGTAGTTTCTTGGAGAGCTAACAATATGCTCTCTGAGATTTACAGAATGATCTTTGGTAACAAATTTCCGAGAGTATTACCAGAAATGCAAGCATGGATGCAATTGAGTGCAAAGTACGCTGTAGGATATTGGTTCTTGTCAAAGGATAGTACAGTGATCAGATTATATGGGTTCAAACATAAACCTTATGTTTTACCAACATTTCTTACCTTAAGGGTTTTTGCTTTGGAGTTCCTGAGACAAAAGTTAATTGTTGAAGATAACAATTTCTTGGTTTACAAACAAGCAACAAACATCAAGTATCCATTCACACTTGGCCCATTCACAGTAAAGAATAAAAACGCTGCTGTGTATATAGAGGAATTATTGAAGGATATTGGTTTTGAGACAGACATGGCTATTGAGTATGATCCGTTAAACATAACATCAAAACGGAGAACGAATCATCACATCAAAGCGTTGAACCATCAGATGATTGAAGGAATGTCTGACAGAGCAAATTGGCTGGAGTATAAAGAAGAAATCATTCCAGATGCACATGGTAAAGAAATGGTATTGACAGATACAACAGCAGAGGCAAAAAACACGATGAATACTGCATTGGTGGGGTTTAAAAGACCCATACAAGACGCAATGAACATCGAGGATGAAGGAACAGAAAAAGGAAAAAAGTTGAAAATGAATGAACAACAAGAGTTGATAGCAGTTTCAGAAGAGGGAAAAATAACTGAAGAAAAAATACCAGAGGTAATGCTAAAAGAATACAATATTGAAGAATCCCTAGTGGAAGGTGATGTAAATAGACCCCACCATATGATGGATGTATTTAATGAACACGGTCAAAATAAACAGGAATCCTCCAGGCAAACCAGTTAGTTGTTTCCAAAAGTTAGAAATATATCCAACACTGAAGTAAGTTTATTTACTAGTAGAAATATCAAAGAAAATTCTTTAAAGTTTTCAGTTGTTCCTAAAGATAAGATCTCAGAGATGAAAGTAGATTTGACAAAAATAAATGTCCCGGATAAAATTTTATTGCACAGACAAACAGGAGAGGTTATATATTCAGATTATTTGGGAGCAATATTAAAGGCAGACAAATTGAAAAGTTCACTAGATAAATTGAATAATCAGTTGAGACAAGAGAAAGCAGAAAATAAGTCTCGACAACAACAGATAAAAAGATTGCAAGTAGATTTGATAAATAAAGAGGGAGATGCAGCAGCAAAATTGCTCAAAGAAAAAGATGATACGATTCTGATGTTAAGATGAAAGCTAAAAATTCCAGACACTGTGCTTATCCAAGGAGCTAAACTAACAGTAATGGAAAAAGAAAAAGAAGAGCTATCAAATGAGGTAGAGGATGTTACTGCAAAAATGTTAAAGCTCTCTAAGGAAAGAGATCATTGGGAAAAAGAGAAAATTGTTTTAGAAGAGCAATTGGAGGAATCAAAGAAAAGATTAGCAGAAATTGGTCAGCAACAGGTACAGACAGATATAGATGAAGATAAAACTGGATTAGATGGTCTCTTACAAGCCATGTCCCAAGTGAGTTTGAAAGAAGGTGAAATTAAAGAATTGAAGATGGAAATACAAAAGCTGAAAGAAGAAAATGAAATTAAAGACAAGGAAATAAAAACTTTGTAGATAAGGAATCAGGAATTAAGTGATAATAATAAAGGTTTGGCAGCTCATGTGACAGGGCAAGTTGCTATGCAAGGTTACAAACATATGGTATGGGATCAAATTATAAAGGAAGTTGAAAAATTAAGACCCTATCTGGATTATATAAGAGTCAAAGAAAAAGTAGCCAAAGATTCCTTTGAGAGTTGTAGAGCAGTCAGGGAGAATTTAAATAAAAAGCCAAAAGAAATAGCACAGAAAGCTATAACCTTCTTAAATAGTTTAACTGAAGCAGACTTGACAACAATGAATATAATGAACAGAATTTCAGTCATTACATGGGCCAGAAGAATCTCGGGAAAGTATTCGCATGTTGAAAATATTGAAGCTAAAGCTGGAGATATACGGGAGGAAGTAGTAAAGTTTAAGAAGCAATTTGAAAAATTAATAAACAAAGGATTTCCTACTTTTTGGAATGAAAAGAATGAACTGATTCCTCCTAATGAATATAAGAGATTGTTGTTTGACATAAGAATGGATCATAGAAAGTTTCAGCAGTTGGATCATATGCTTACAGGGAAAATTTTAATGGAGAAAATAGTGGAAGACTTTGAAATTTTAAATATGCTGATCTCAACCTGTGAGAATCTTCTTCCTATATCTTATGCAGGTCATGTTGAAATGCGAGTCTTGGCAAAAGAAATGACCAGTTATGATTTACCCACGGCCGACCAATGGAACCATGTGGACAAATATGGAAGGACAAGATATTAAGTCCATTCATAGATACATTCAAAACTCTTGCCAAGTGGCAAAAAGGATGCTATTCAGAATTTTTGCCAAGTGGCAAAAAGATACTTTTATTTTAAATTTGTAATATTATTTGAAGACAGTTATCTATTGTTCAAAAACAGTTATCTTTCGAGTTAAAATATTTTCAGTTATTAGTTAGAATAAGCAGTTATGTCAAGCTTCTTCCAAATTTTGTATAAAAAACAATGAGAGTCATTTTTGAAAGGGTTGGAAATTCTTTGAGAGACAAGTATGTTTTGAAGTCTATTTTTGATAAATAAAAGGTAGTACAGTGAAAATACCTATTTTTTGAGACCAGAGATTCATGTGTTGATCAGTTTTACAGTCTGTTCTTCCCTTATCTTTATACGTGCATGTCCATTTTCTTTGTTATATCTTCCATTATGTTTTTCTTCTATATTTAAATGAACGCTTGAAATAAATCAAGATTCATACTGGTTATGCCTCGTTTTATCGCATTTAAATATTCACTATTTTCTCCAAAGTTGATAATAGATTCATCCCAGTTAGATGCCTGTTGTTGATGGAATGTCATTACTTCTTTCTATACCACCTGAAAAATCAAATTGACTGTGATATGATTGCTATCTTGCCTCTGTGGAAATCTATTTGGTATAAATCTCTTACTGGCATATTAAATATTTGAAAAGTTGACTCCATGCCCAATGTTTCTTGTTTTCCTTTTCAACTCAGAAAATCCTTTTGAGAAATTTTGAACGTACTTTTATATATTTTTAGCCTTTACATATATCTTGTGAGAGAGCCCTCTCTGGTGGAAAAAATGGCTAATTTTTCTACCTAAAGTTTAGTTTGAAATAGGTTACCTTAGGTGTTATTCTTTTACAACCGGGATAAAATCTAAGTGCTAACAGTACCTTCATCAGAACGCATGAAAAGAAAAGGATCGGGTAGGTCAAAAGTGCCCATTAATGACCCATAAAGCCCTACTCCTAAACTCTCGCTTGCTAGGGCAGATTGATCAACTAAAGGAATTGTGGATTCCGGTGAATTCTGGTTGTTTTGTCGAGAGAACGAAAGTTGATCGACCATAACGATCTTGCCTTCATGAGGGAACATTACAACTCGAAAAAATGCTAATGGAATAGCTCACATGGCATATGTCTAGCTTCTGCCTAAAAACATATTGTAATTGAGTGGACCATCCAGAACTTCAACCTCTACAGCAACTGTCTTACCGGCAAGTGTAACATCAAGTGATAAAAAGACTCTGTGTGGACGTAAAGTTCTGTCATCAAAAGCAGTAAGCAGTGTGTTAGAGGGGGATAACTCAGGAGAACCCAAGGATTTCCAACAAGAAATTGACATTATGCACGTAGACGCACCCTCATCTACAATAGATCGTCCAATGGTCATAGGACCATGGACTACTTCTATCTGAAGAGAAACGTGATACGAAAACCAGTATTTGATATCAAACATATCAAAATGTGCAGTCATGTTGGATGATTCCATACTTCCAATCACTACCAGAAGTGCATTTCGTTGTAATGGACAACTTTGCAAAACTTCTAAGGTGGACATGGCACAAGGGGTATGGGCTAGATCTTCAACCACATTGTAGTTGGCAGCATCCTGTGCATTGGGATTGTGCGAAGCCCCTTTCAAGACACCTTTCAGGATCTTGGGCAGTGAATCCACAGGTATGTGGAGAGGAGTGGAAGATTCGAGAATATATTTATCCTTATTCTGTGGATCTGGGGTATAATTTCTTGCCCACGTTTGCAAAAGAGTGCTCGAGTTAACCATATTAATAAAATTTTGATCAACTGAAGCATGAGTAGTGCCCCCAGCATTGGAGGTGCTAGAAGTTGAGCCCTGCCCTTTGAGAAATGGGTCTTTAAGGACAACAGGTTTCTTTTCTTGAAGCAGCTTCTAGGCTTCTTCGATTAGAGGGCATTGGTGAGTGAGGTGGTCCTGCTTGCTAAGCTTACAAGGTGTTATTCCTAAATAAACATAGATTAGTCATGGCATCTAGGTGATAGGAAGTCTTTAAATTTTTTATCTTGTTTGCATGTGTCTGAGTTCTAGTCCGATAGTTTTAAGAAGGTAACGAAGTCTAAATTAACACTTTTACGCTGGCTCTCATTCCGAAGGAAAATTTTAGGTTTCGGTAGCTTAGGCGGGCCTGGTGTTGGTTCATTAGCTACCGAAAACCCTCTTTTCGACAGCTTATGGTGTGAGAAACAAAACACTCCAACCGCCGAAAAGCAAAGTTATGCTCGCAGTCCATGAAGCCGTTTTGGGGGTTTGGGCGAACACGACGGTGTTCATTAACCACCGAAAGTCAGGCATACTTTCCGCAGCTTGCCATCAAATGGGATGGATTATCTACAGCCGCCGAAAGAAAAAAGGCATTGGCGAAAGTTGTTTTCCGGCGGCATACCAGGTTAAAGGTGGATTATCAGTTGTCGAAAGGGGAGTTATGTCGATCAGAGGACATGTTAAATCAGGGTTTGGGGTCATAATACAGGGAAGCAATCATAGCTTAGCCGCCAAAAATGTCATTTCAGCGAAATCACAATTCACCTCAAGGGAAGGCCGGACACCATCCCCATAACTCTGACCAGATGGGCCTCATCTCCCATACATGTAGCGACATTTCTGAAAATTCATTCCCCTATGTAATCATGTCGCAGTAGCTATCTTTTCACCCTCATGATTACCCACCTTTTCATACCCTCGGAGTCAGCTCCCAAAAATCCACACCACCTTTCTATTTCCACCCTCACCGCATCGATTGAGCCCATCTTCTCCCTGTTTCCCGTTTCTCCCTCAGTCTAGATTTGAGCAGCAAGTGCTAGCAAGCAGGTTACCGATGTCGAAAGGAGGAGGAGCATTCCTAAGAAAAGAATTGAGTGACATTTGTTACCTGGAGGCACACCCTGAGGTATGTCATTTTTTCAAGAATGTCAACTACTATAATTTCTGCAAAAAGCTTCAAGGTTCCCATCAACAAGTGCCCGAAGCATTTTCCCTCACATATCAAGGAGAAAGGGTGGTGATAGGAAAGGAAGAATTCCAGGTGGACGAGGCCCTTATAGCCCAGGTGACATAATTTCCAACGACTAGGGAGAGATGGCTCAAGACCACTGTCAAGAAGGATTTTGAATTTCAATCATACCTGAAGCCGGAACATAGGAACCAGGTTTGGAAAAAAGACATTCCTATGTCATATCTGGAGGATAACTGGCAGCTGTTATTGAAGTCCCTTTTGGTCTATATAACCTGTGAGGGTAGGTATAACAGGGTGCTAATTTATCATTTTAGATTACTGGATCATTTCACGCGCAAGATCCCTTTAAATATCCCTTTCTACCTCCACAAGAGCCTCACCAAAATGGCACATCAAGTAAAGGCTCAGCCCACCAAAATTGCAGGGAGGTTGTTCCACCATGATCTGATTAAACTTTTAGTCTCTGAGTTATTGCAAAGGAAAGGCATGAAATGGAACTTCTTTCTCTTCTGGAGTGGGCTCGAAATAGAATTACAGCTGAAGGAGGGAAAGAAATCTTCCACCCCCAGAAATGGAAAACGAAGGAGGAGGGCTATTCCCCTAAATTCAATCAAACCCCTTTCCTCAGCCGCACCGACGAAGAAAGCCAAAAGGAAGCTGGCATTTAAAGACAAGGATGAGGATGAGGGGGTTGTTTCAGAAGAGACTCCCTCAAGAAGTACAAATATTTTAAACCTCCCATACACCAACTCTGAGGAGGAGGAGTTGCAGGGAGCTGGAGCAGAAATTGAGGAGGTGAAAACAGAACAAAAACCCCAGGAAGCAGCCCTAGCCATGATGGCGCAGGAGAATGATTATGTCAATTTGCCTCCACCTACATTTGTGGAAGATCAAGGTTTTCGCTGTGTCAATTTATCCTCCCCTACACTTGTGGAGGAACAAAGTCAGCAGGTGGCCAACAAACCAATCCAAAATGCAAAGATTTCTGCCTCACAGAAAATCAACGGGTTCCTCCAGTAGGCTTATGAACGCGAGTTACTCCAGAGGGTCATTAAGGAGAAAAATGAAAGACTGACAGAGAGGTATAATGAGCTTTATGTATCTTTTGAGGGATTGACCAAGAAACATGCCAAAATGAGGGGCAGAAACATTCGGCTGATCAGAGAAAACATCAAGCTGAGGAGGAAGATTGAGTCTCTGGTGGGTAAGGAAGAAATTCAGAGGGCTCAGCCCAAGGTACTTTTAGACCTCGACATTCTGGCAGCAGATGCAATCCAATTTGACGACCCTTGATTTTTTCCCAGGTGGAAGAGAAATCCAGGTACCAAGGGGACAGAAACACAGTTTTGATAAATTTTGTAGGCTGGGTAGTATGTTGTTTTCGGCAACTTGGGAGAACACGGGAGCTGTTCATTAGCTGCCGAATCCTGATTCGGTGGTTTACTGTGTACAAGCAGAGTCCTCCCGGATACCGAAAGGAGATAAGGAATGCCCAGCACCCTGAAGCAATTCGGTGGTTTAGGCGAAGCATGAATCAAGTTCATTAACCACCGAATACCAAGCTTTCAGATACTTATCACCTCCAGGATCAGTTTTGTTAACCACCAAAAACATAGAAAATGCAGAGGTCCTCCTGTTGGAATCAAAGCCCCTTTTTGTCAGCACGAAAATCTTTAAGGAATTTTCTAGGGAATCCATATGTGCTCAATTGCATCATGATCACCTCTGGTCCTAGACTGAAGGCGCCAACAAGCTGAATAATGGAATATTCCTGTCTATTTTTAGAAAGACACCTATAGTTTTCTTTTGCAGATAGTAGTTTCAAGCTCGCCCTCAAACCCCCAAAGGCCCATTTTAGCTGTCAAGTGCAGGAGCATCAGCAAGAAGTAGCTATTTCAATCATGATACGCTGTCACACTTTCAATAGCTGTTTTAGTTGTTATTTTTAGCATATTCGATCCAGCTTTGGGATCTGAAAAACTTTGTAATGGCTATAAAGCTGAAGACTGAAGTAGAATAGAGGTTCAACTTTGGAGAGACTAATTGATTTTTGTATTCTCAGACTTCTTTGACCTTCTAAATAATACAAGCTTCTTTTATTATTGGCTGTCACATTCCTTCTTCTCATGTTTCTGTACTTATTGTGAATGATCTATTTCCTGTATGTTCACTTTTATTGCTAGATAGTTGTTATCCTGTCATGGTTTTAAAGGATTGAACATATATATTATTATTTTGTTGTGCTTAGCCATTTATATACGTTCTTCTGTGTATGAATCTGCTAAATGCAATAAGGATTCACCCCCTTTATTTTAAATCTACCCTCTAAACAGTCGTACTCAAAGCCTTATCTGTCTGAGCGTCCTCATGCATGTTGTGAGCATGCAAATTTTTATTCCTGTCATCCAACTTGATCCAAAATAAACCCCTTCTTTCAAGACAAGTTTAAGTTACCAGGCATCTCCGAAATACAACCTAGGAGAGCTTCCTGGAGTCATAACACAAGGGAACTTAACCTTCTTCTTCTCTCTGTTACCCTCTTCGACATTTTCTTTGTTCTTGGGATTTTGTTGGTTCCCCTCTCCTTTCTTGCCCTTGTTTTTGTTGTTGGGATGCCAAGGGCCTTTTTGATTAGTCTGAACCTGGTTTACAGATTCAGTAGTAGAGGAGAGGTTGTGATGGAAGTCACTTTTGCAGTCGATTGTTTGACAAATAAGGCATGAACCTACTTGGTCAATGCTTCGAATGCTGCAGAATCAACTGAACCCACTATGCCATCAGCATGTGGTCCAGGTTTAGGCCTGCCAAGATCAGTGTTTGATCGTGGTGCATCTGGTATAATCTCATAAAGCAGCCCAGACTATGCGTAAACTAGGTCTAGTTGCTGGGTCCGTAAGATGGCTTCTTCCTCTGAAGAGACTCCAGAAGTAGCTACTTCTTTAGAAATATAAGGAATGAGTGATTTTAGATACCACTCTAAAATAAATTATGGAGGTATATTGGCTTTAATGAGCCTCTTCCGTCTTCTCCAGTATTGAATATGATCAAAAAGGTGAGTGACCTTGTTTTGTCTAAATGTAGACAAAAGATCTATCTCGACATTGTACCGAACAGGAAGCTGGAAGTGGTTCAGAAAGCTATTGCGAGATCCCGAAAATTAAAAAAGGTGGCTGCGGGTAACTCAATGTACCATTTGGTTGCAGCACCAGTTAAGGTTCTTTGAAAAAGTCTCAACCTAACGGAATCTTTGTTCAATGAGTTCTAAGAACACCAAAGATGGAAAGTAGTGACATGATCACCGGGATCTTCACTAATTTTACCCTCGAATTTCAGAATGTCTGAGGGTAGCTTAGTGGGAATAGGTGGCCATGCGAGATTATGGCACACTAGATCGTTGGTTAGCTTGAAAATATTTGGCAAATTCAAAGTTGCCAGAAATGGTAAATGCGGTTGAGCAGACAACATTTAATAAGCATGAGCCATGAAGGGGGGAACCTCCCATAGTTTGACCCATAAACTGCTGGTTAGGGTTGCCCCCATCCATTTGATGGTAGTGGTTGGCCCCGACAATCTGCTGGTAGGGGATTTCCCCTAGGCATATACTGGTTAGGGTTGCCCCTAGCCATTTGCTGGTAGGGGTTGGCCCCAGCCATTTGCTGGTAGGGGTTTCCCCCAGCCATCTGTTGGTAGGGGTTTCCCCCCACCATTTGTTGTTGTGTGAAAGTGTTGTTGAAATTCCCCCACCCAAATGAGAGTGGGTTGGTACCCTGTGTGTTCATCCACTGTGGTTGGGTGTTGGCCCCGCCATATTGTTGGTTAAAGATATTATCCCCTCCTCCAGAAAATAAAGAAAAGGGGATACTTCCCGTAGGTACATTACTTTGATTCATATTGTAACCTGCAAAGGTGTTAAAACCAGGGGTAGTCGAGGTGGACAGTGCAGTCATGGTACTCATGATAGGCATAGTTATAGAGGGATTTGCCCCAACATTGGGTGTGGAAATCCAAGTACTAGGTACATGGTATGACTGTTGAGTCGCAGGAGGTTGAGTGAAGTTGGCTGCATTACTGGGTCCAAAAGTAGGGGTAGAGGCAGATGTCGAAGCTATTAAGCTTGGCATACCTAAAGAACCCGCATTAAAACTGAAGGATGGAGTTGAAGCTGAAGCCGTCTGCAATGAACTCAATGTAGCAGTATTGGTGAAAGAAGTATTAACAATCCTTGTATTCATGCCCGTTGTGGGAGACTGTGGAACTCCCTGCTCATCTCTTGAGTTAGTCATAATATGACTAGGTGTGAAAAAATATGCACTATACTCAGGTTCCTGAAAACCTAAAGGTACTAGAAGTGGATCGTTATGTCCGGTAAGAGGAGGGTTGAAAGGATTGTTGTACTCGTTAGAAGTAATATCCTCAACCTCAACAGTATTAAGAACTTGTCGATCTGGGGTTCTGGGTTGTGGCTCACCAGGAACCTCTATTTCACTAGTTAGTTCAAAAGAACCACTGGAGTCTATCCTCCATTGTCGCAGTGGTGGTAGTGGCTTCACAATGAGTGGGGGAAGGTTTTGTACCCTCCAAGACCTATGAAGCTGTTGGTCTTCCACAATTATAAAAATAAACTAAGTAAGAACCTAGTGGCCACTAAGATTAAGGGGCAAACAACATACCACTAAAAATCCTAAGTAATCAAACTAGGAAAACAATGGAAAATACTCTCGGAAGCAAGTCTGGGATGATTAGGGCCTAGAACAAACTAACAGAGTATCTATGGTCAGTTTCATGGCTTCCACCGGAGGTCCACTGGGTGCAAGCACTTGAATCACCAAACCGCATTCCCGGGATTACTGCCAGAGGGTTACCTTCCATGCCTGTCCGACGTGAAGTGGGAATAACCTCCCACTCTACCTGTGTAATATCCTAAAGGTATGATACTAAGGCTACCATCAATACTAAATAACCTAGGGAGACAGTTGTCATCCTAGTCGAAACGCGTGGGCAGGGTAGCAAAGCCTGAAGTCCGTAAGGAGCCCCGTACGCGAGTCAAATCTAGTTTATGTTCGAAGGGAAAGTGAGGGGATATCCTCAACAATTCCAATCTTCCACGGCCTCATGCTTAGCTCTAGTTTAAGTAGAGTTTCCTAGGACTATTTGATATCGATGGGTTTACCTAAAAGAAAGTCTTACCACAATTGTTGAGTAATGAAGCTAGTCTCGAGTAGTTTAAGGTGATTTAAGCTCGAAACTCTAGCCTAAGCTAGTTGGTGTCATGTATACCTAAAAATAAAAATGTTTCTAATTGATTTTATTAAAATTTATTTTTAAGGCTACTTTTTACTCAACGGGGCAGTGCATTGTGTGGAATGGTTTGAGACAGTGAAGTGCAAAAAGAAATAACTTTCAAAGCAACAAAAGACTCTTTTTATTTTTCCGTTTATGCTCTTTCCAAAATGAAGACTAAGCAAACCTAAAACAAATTTCTTTTTTTATTTTCTTTTCAAATTCAAAACAAAGTAAACTATGCTACTCTGAAATGATCATAAGCCTTACTAATTTAAACTATCAAACTCATTTTTTGCTTTTTCTGATATATGTAAAAGAAAAAGAACTAAAAAATGGAAGCAAATAAGACCTAAAAAAGAGGTGTGAGTAAGGAAAAGCAACTCTAAAGCTCACAATAATCAAATCGAGGACTTGACAAAGACTTGTCCTACAAAGTTTTTTCAAAGGAAAAAGCTTTGGGATTAGAAACAAAGTGAAAAGAAAACATGGATAAGAGATGCTTGTAACAGAAAGGCAAACCTCCAAGGTTGCTCCAAAGCACCAAAAACCCTAATAAAGCACTAAGCCAAGTAAAAGGTAGGAAAGTGAACCAAAGATGACCTTACAATCAGAATGACTCGAATGGAAGCAAACTAAAAATTCTTCAACTTACTTGAACTGAAACTGACAAAGAAATCAGGAAGTGTCTGGACTCAAACAACTTTTGAAAACAACCTAAGGAATCCAACTTTGGGTCAAACCTTAAATCAAAGGACAAGACACCTTCAAAGTGTACTAATGTTGCCACAAACAACCAATGTTATAAAACAAAGGTTTGTATACCTATAACAAGCATCTAGGGTACAGGAGTGCAGCTATGTCCAACAAGGAACAATACACAGTCTTCAAAAAGATTCACAAACAAGCAAGACACCTCAAAAAGTACTCAAGCAAGCAAAGATGAGTTAAGGGACTTAGGAGAGGAAAACAAGACTCAACAAAGGCTTACAAACCTCAAGGATCAGTTAAGAAGACAAAGCAAGAGGCTAGAAATCAAACCAAACAAGTGGAAATCAAATCCCCATAGCAAACAGAGAGTTACAGGAATGTGCCCTATTGTGTAGTGCATAAACCAGCGCACACTGGGAGATGTGCCCTATTGTACAGTAGTGAAAGCAATGCTCATCATCAAGTATGTGCTACTGTGTATAAGGCAGACTAGCGCACATGTCAGAGGAGGTCTGAAACAGGATTTGAAAAGGAAAACTGAGATGAGTCAAGCAAGGGAAAGCAGGTACAAGTGACCTATAGGGCCTCTCAGAGGATCAATAAGACCAAAAAGTATTAGAAGGAAAACTAACTACGTCTCCTAGAGCATAAAACAACTGGTCCCAAGCGGAGTTGCCAGTCTCTTGTTCGGGATTTCTACCCTATAGCGATGAGAGGGACACTACCAACTTCTGGGGTGACAGGTAAATACATTAATCATATCACATAGGCTTCTACAAAAGGAAAGATATCAAGGCTCTTGAAGGCATACCTTATTAACAACGTTCGATCCTAGCTTTCGCTTGCTCCTTCGATCGATCCTCCACTTGATCTTCCATTCGACGAACCTACAATACAAAAGATACATTCCTCAACGTATCTTGACTGATATAAAAATGATGAAATTGAAATGCAATTTAGACATCAAATACAATCAAGCATTTAATCCAAACAAATATGCAATCCATTAGACATTTGATTGGGACGAGAAGGGTATTTCAACCCTTATTGTCAAAAGCAAATAATCAGTACAATTATACTTGATCATTCAGAGTGCTTGTGCAACCAGATTCTGGGCTCCTGCTCTTCACACTAACTTTGGAATTCCTCCAGCATAACAACCCTTAAAGCATAGTTTCTCCTTTTGTGAGTAAACCCTCTCATGAATCCTCCTTGTATTTATGGGACAAGGTAGGCAGTTGTAACCAAGAGGTAGTTGGATTGGGAGGTTGGGGAAGTTGCAGAACCAACTTCAACTAATCCCAATTTGTCAAATTAATATATTTTTTATTACATTTTAAGATGTGTGTGAGTTTTTCACAGTAGAGTAGCGCACAATATACAACTTAACTGCTTTAGAACCAGTGTTCGCAACTATTTTTGAGGTGTGCACTAGTTTTCTTAAGTAAAGTAGGGCATACTAGCAAGTGTGCGCTACTATTATGCCTGTAAAGTAGGGAACACTTCAAGAAATGTGCTACTATTATGCCTGTAGAGTAGCAAACATGTCAAAATGAAGGTAAAAACAGGGTTTTGTCAGCCGCAGAGGAGTAAGTCTAGTCCATATATCATCTAGGGTAATCTTGCTCTTCAATCCAAGTTGTCCTTTTGTGTGATCGACAGCTAAAGGTGATCACGAACGAAGAAGTGCATATTCGACCTATAACAACATATTTCTCTCTATTCCCAACCATATACCCCCCTTTCTCTCTAACTACCCTGTTGCTTGGGTTTTCACCCAAGCATGTGCAGATGTGCACCTACTAACTTGTACTAGTAGTTTGTATTGAACAATGGAAATAAACGAATGTAAAAAGTAAATCTATGACAATAAAAGGTAAATCTAGCATGTGCATGTAAAAACTTGAAAGTAAATAGTAAAGAACTCAGATCTATATGTAAACAAATTCTTTATTAATGGAAAAAATAGCTTTACACAAATCATGTTACCTCAATGGTGAGGATGGTTGAGTTGGGGCAGCTTGCAAGGTTGAGATGCTCCAATGGTCCAATCGTCTCTTCTTCTCCAATGCTCTAATGGGGATCTTCAAACTCAAAAGTGAGGCTAGGGCTCTCAAAAGTGAATTTGGCAGCATAAGGATAGGATGAATATGGATGAATAGTGAGGAGCCCCTATCACCTTTTTACAGTTTTTTGGTGATGGGGAATACCATTGTGGTTTAAGGAAACTAATGGTATTGACCAAAATGGTTTAGGTTTCTTTTTCCTCTTTTTCCCTCTTTTTTACTTTTTTGAATATATTTTATATTTTTATTCCCTTTTAATTGATTTTGGGAATTTTGGACCCTTTTTGAGGGTTTTTTGTATTTTTTGAGGAAAAATAAATATTTTGAGGGGGAAAAGATGGATTTTGGTCTTTTTGGTGACCTTTTGAAGGTTTTAGAGGCTCAAATGGTGGAAAAGTGGACAAATGGGTCATGTGAATAGGGAAATGAGCTAGTGAGCACTTTTTGGGTGTTAACAGATTGCCCCCTAATGTGTGAGGGCAGGAGATCATTGTATGGTCGAAAGACATCATAGATATTTTGTCCTTTTCCTGGGGTTTGGAGGAGAGAAGAGACTGATTAGAGATTGGAACACCAAGCCCATGCAAACTGCACAAACTAAAAAAATACAAGGCCTCAAAATGAATGAGGAATAATATATGATAATGGAAGAGGCGGGCATACCCATGCTCGTATCATGTAATATACATAACAGTGAGGCCCAAAAAGGGGACCTGAATAATAAATATAAATCTGTTGTGTACATCATAATGGTCCAGAGGGGACACAATGTTGGGACATACTTCATGGTCATACCATGACTGATCTAAAAAATGGATACACCGGAAATGAGCACCAATCGTTCTGAATGAGGTGTCAGAAAGGTTGATGAACTGCTGAATTTAAAGGTATCCAACAACTATAGGGACTCGAAAACTGTGAGTCAATCTTCTGAAGAGTATATGGAATTGTATACTCGAGGGAATATAAAACTGGGGATCTTCGAAATACTGTCGCCAAGTGCAGCCCGGATATCTATAGGAACATGTAACTGGTTGTTATGAACGTAGGCTCATTAATGTGCTCAAGTCGAGTGACATTCGGGGTCTTCAACTAATAACTAAAAGGACCGATACCCTGTATGAATCTCGACAATGCGATCAAGGTGTTGACGTCAAGCATGTGAGAAACAATCATTTAGAAAGGCACTAAGGGCTCCTTTCAAAATGATCTGTAGGCACTCACCATTGATGGTGATGAGTCCAAGGCACAGGGACCTTTGGGTCTATCCTCTAGAATATATTGGTTGGTGTCGACAGAGGGAGACCAATAACTACCAAGGAAATGATGTTTCCTTGATAGGAGCGTGAGGTGTACAACCAAAGTATGATAATACTGATGGTGGGACTGACATACTGTAGGGATGGGGAATAATTGGGGTGATAGAGTGGGTGGACTCAAAACTTCCTTTGTTCAGAGCATGATGACATGGTCAACCTGGAAGCATATGAAACTATCTTTGGGGACCATAGCTTAAGGGATCAGGGGTATGTACTGCAATGGGAGAGGTTCAGGAGGGTAAACTGATTATGGTATCAAGAAACTCTGAAGGGGGCATATCGCAGAATGCTCTAAACAAAGGCGACCAAATTTGGGAAGCTGCCATGATAGTGTGACTAAACATGATCTGTTGCAGCGCTGAGAGGCACCATTGGGGTCTTCTTGATTGTTTATCGAGCTCCAAGAAAGGATAGAAGTATGATTTACAATGGTATTGTCATGTGGATTTGTATGAGCCCAGGACAGTTCGTGCTCGTGGTTTCTTTTAGTTTTCGAGAGTCTGAAAGTAGTAAGTAGACTCCAATGGTGTTCTTTTTCGTATGTTAGTCTCCAAGGCCCTAAAAAGCATAAAATAATGCGAATGGAGAACTCTTCTAGCCGATGTGACTAGAGTATTCCTTTTTCATAATTATTCCACAAGGTTCGGAAAAGGGGTAAACTTATACCAGGTAGACGCCCTTTCAGATACATTTAACGAGCATGAAAGGAAGCAATATTGCTCGACCGATCTTTTCATTATTTTAGGTGTCAGAAAAGATCTTAACAGAAACTCCCTAAGTGCCTTTTTCGTAAAGGAGTTGATTGACCCGAAAGAGGGATAAAATTATACCAAACAAGAGTAAGGTGAGGCAAGGAGGAAGTGTTCAATCAAAGGACAAGTATGTGGATCAAGCACAGTGATAGGGGGGAACACTAATGGGGCCTCCTTGCGGGTTGATGAATGATAGAAAAAAAAATGCCATAATTGTAGTATGGATGGAGTGAATGGCTCATGTATAAGTCGTGATTCACAAATTTGTAAAATTTGATAGCTTTCGATGTGGCACGCAAATCGAGGCAATAAGGTGTGAGGACACATTGTTAAAAAGGGTTTCTGGTGAGAATGAGAAATGATCTCAAGCATCATCACGAGTGCAGAAAACTAAATCCGGTGATATGAAATTTGTTAAAAATGGACAATGGTTGATGTGGCATGCAAATCGAGGCAACGATGGGCATGTGGAAAGATACCCAAAAAAATATGGTGGTGAGAGCGAGAAATGATCTCAAGCGTCATCATGAGTGTGGAAAACTGAATCCCGCGATATAAAGAACGTAAAAAATAGACAATGATCGATGTGGCACACAAACCGAGGTGATGACGAGCATGAAAAAGATGCTCGAAATGATATTGATGAAGATTGGAAACTGGCTTGACCATCATAGAGTTCTCGCTGTGCTGAATCCAACCGTGCGAATGGTTTGAAAAACGGATGTCGTATGACTCCGTAATGGTGGACTGAAAAATGGTCAAATTGCTATAAATAGCAAGTGGACCCAATGTGACAAGTGTCATTTTCACCGTTGAGTTTCACAGAGGATTTGATTTGGTCAGAGCATTTTCTTCATTTGTGGGAGAACCGATTGTCAGTTTTTGATTTCGTGAATTCCAAGTAAGCATATTAACCTTAGCCTTTAATTTCATTAGCTTTCGGGGGAACTAGGGTTTTGGGAGTGGCGTATACTCCATGTTGGCTTGCCAACATGGAATATCGCGGCTTTCGAGCCTTTTTACGCGATCCACATCATGGCTATGGGATTCACAGCCGCGATGTGAATCACGGCTATGGGCACTCACAACCGTGATGTAGATCACGGCTGTGAGAACTCACAGCCGCGATGTGTATCACGGTTGTCAGTACTCATAGCCGTGATCTGGATCGCGGCTATGGGCTCCAAACCCACGATCTTGATCATTGGCTTGGGGAAAATGTTTTATGGCTTTTTCTAAAAAAATTCTTATTGACTTGGCAGGATGTTGAGGCAGCCTAAAGCGTCGTGGTGGGAGAGAGAGATCCTGGATGAGCTGAAGGAGATTATCCAGGTGTTAGGAACCCATGTCTTTACTTTGTTAGTATATTGTTGTTGGACGCATATGCTTTGTAAGTCATCCCGTAGTATTTGTTGATCCATAGTTTATATTAGCCCATAGCATTGACGCATAGTATTGGATGCATATGCTTTGTAAGTCGTCCCATAGTATTATATGTCCCATGGTTTTGACTCATAGTATTGGCACCTAGACTTAGCCCATGGTTTGTATTGACACATAGTATTGACCCATGGTATTGGTTCCTAGACTTAGTATATAAGTGTGTGTTGAGGCCTATGAAGGCACTGTGAAGTTAATTGTATTGAGCTTGCTCAAAGGAGGTTGCCCCCTCAAAGTGGCCCGTGATCAATATAAAAGTGATTCTAAGTTCTATTATTTCTAATATCTCGTGTATTTGCATTAATTAATTATTGCAGGTTCTTTACATCTGATATCAGAGCACTTTCTTGGGCTCGTTGGGTGGAATTTCTGTGAAATTTTTTTTCGCATCTGTTGCAGCTTCGGATTTGGGAATAATCCCTATCCGCTTAACTGTGGGAAGTACTTGGGCATAATCCCTACAACTCATTGTGAGGAGTACCATAGGAACCCCAAAGTAGCTGGCCCATTGAGAGGACCTGCCAGTGAAAACGGCCACGACCCCTACGTGATTGACTAGTTCCCACCCGTGAGGCAAACCAAGAGCTGTCGTTTGTGGCAAAGCCGTTATCAGTTTTACTTGAGCCGTGGAGTGAGGGGTACTGCCCCAATACGCAAGCCATCAGACAGCATTGGTGGCCGAGTGAAACACCTGAACTGTTAGGAAGCCGTACATACCTGGGGTCCATATCTATTTTCAGTTGAACTGTTGTCGATCACTTCTGCTCCAGATCCAACCATTTCAGATATATTCTGAAAGTCATTCCAGATCCAGTCGCTGTTTCAGATCCAGCCATTTTCGATCCCTTCCGTGCCGTTGCAGATCCATCTGTTGCGGATCCCTTCCGTGCCGTTGTTTCCGATCCATTTCTGGAAAAAAAAAAAAAAGGTATAAAATTCTGTTTTTCGGCCATATCTCCCTTATTTCAACTCTGTTTTCCCTGAAACTTCACTGACATCCCTGCAATCACATTCTACATATTTAATTCCTGAATACTCTATCCCAAATTCCACTTCCCAAGACCAGAAATCCCACATTTTTCTATTTTTAGGGTTTGCCATAACTTCTTCAATTTTCACTCGATTGCCTTCAAATTTTACCATAGAGTTTCCGCTTCTGAAATCCCCATTTTTTGCTTCCATGTCCCTTAGAAAGTGTTGAAAACCTATTCAAACCTCGATTATCCCTCCAATTTTTTCCCAAATCCAAATTTCCCCGTACTAAATAAGCTTGTGTTTGTGTTTTTCTATCCATTCCCCCCCCCCACAAAAAAAATAAAAAAATTACTGGTTATGGTTGTCACTCGCAAAGGAGCAAACACCATGGAGGAAGCACTTGCAGCCATCCAAACCAAACTCCAAGATCTGGATGAAAAATTTCTCAGCCTCCATCTTCAGTATTCAGCCATGAACAATAACCGACAGCCAGAATCTTTTGCAGCCACCGGGTTCTCTTCTTCTAGCAATTTTCGTGGGTCGAAGCTTGATTTTCCTCGCTTCAATGGTACTAATCCGATTGGATGGATATACCGAGCAGAACAATATTTCAGTCTGCATAATACTTTTGATATTCAGAAAGTTCCACTTGCATCCTTTCATTTGGAACAGGAAGCCCTTCAATGGTACCGTTGGTACAACAAAGCTCATCCCGAGCCAAATTGGACAGATTTTTGCCAACTCCTTGTGTCACGATTTGGTCCTAGTTCTTTTGACGACTTCACAGGAGCACTCACTAAACTTCACCAAACTGGCACAGTGAGAGAGTATCAGACGGAATTTGAGAAACTAGCCAATCACACAGAAGGATTGTCTGATGAATTCTACAGGAGTTGTTTTATCAGTGGTCTCAAGGATGAAATATGCTCAGAGGTCAAAATGTTTTGTCCCAACATAATGATGGAAGTCCTAGGGTTGGCTAAGCTAGCTGAGGACAAGATCGCAGCTCAACAACGCTCCAAACCCACCTCTGTTCCCTTCAAAAATATGGGTTCCCAACGACTTCCCATCACGCCTGCTCCTCAACCAACTTCTATCAAGCAATTGTCTCAAACAGAGATGTAGGCACGCCGAGAAAAAGGACTTTGTTATAATTGTGATGAGAAATTCACTCGGGGACATAGATGTGTTCAACAAAAGCTCTATCTCTTTGATGTGGATTCTCCGCCTGCCTCAAAACTTGATGAAGAAGCTCCATATACAGTAGATGATCAGGTCGACATTCAACACCTACCTGTTGACACCCCATCGTAGGATGACCCACCTGAGATCTCTCTCCATGCTATAACTGGCATCACCACCCCACAAACAATGCGAGTCAGGGGATACTTCAAGAAGCTCCCTCTTACCATACTCATTGATTCTAGTAACACTCATAACTTCATTGATCCTCGGATTGCCAAACAGGCTGATTGTTTTGTCCATCCTTGCTCCAACTTTGAAGTCATGGTTGCCAATGGGGGCACCTTACCTTGCAAGGGGAAGTGTCACAATGTGCGTATCTCTATGGAAGATTATAACCTATGCTCTCACATGTTTGCCTTGTCCTTAGGCAGATGTGATGTGGTTTTGGGCGTTCAATGGTTACGCACACTTGGCCCCATCTTATGGGATTTTGTTGAACTTTGGATGCAGTTTTCAGTCAATGGGGCACAACACAAATTTATGGGCTTCCAACCAAGGTCTCTCTGCATCATCAGTTCACATCGCCTGGAAAAAATACTTAAGAAGAATTCACATGGTGTCATCACTCAACTCCATTCCATTCAGATGCACCCATCAACAGTCTCCACTACTTCCTTGGATAGATATGCAGGTGTCTTTGCTGAACCAATGAGCTTGTTGCCTTCAAGAGACCTTTCCGGTAAGAATTTAGCCGCATCTACCTCTCAGCAGAAAATGATGCCTATTTTGCATACAGTCCAGAAGTGGCAGCCATCCCTATTGGGGAATTATTTCTGCATCAAGACTGATCTCCAAAGTCTGGAAACTTTCCTGGAACAATGGGTCTCCTCCCCAGCACACCTGAAATGGGTTATCCAACTCATGGGTTATGACTATGCGACCACTTACCATAAGGGTAAGGAAAATATGGTGGAAGATGCTCCTCCTCGCACATTTGATTACCTAGTTTCTCTTACAGCTATTTCTCTGCTTGTTCCAAATTGGTTGCAATCCGTTCAACGGGGCTATCTCTTCTATGAACTCCATGCTTCTTCATCAGTAGGGCACTCTGGGTTCCTCAAAATGTATGACCATGAACAATGTAACTTCTTTTGGCAAGGACTCAAAAGGACAATTCAACGAATGGTGGTTGACTGTGATACTTTCCAATTCAACAAGGGTGAAACGACCCTCCTTTCAGGACTGCTCGAACCCTTACCCATCCCTCCACAGATTGGGACAACTATTTCTATGGATTTCCTAGAAGCGCTCCAGTGGTATAGTACCACATCTCAAAGGAAACCATATGAAGCAGTCTTTGTGCATGCACCACCAGTTCTTCTTCCATACACCTTTAGCAGCTCCCCAGTTCAGACAATTGACCCAATTCTCCGAAACCGTGATCAGCTTCTTCTCATTCTGCAGGACAATTTTCACATGGCAAGAATTTGACTGAAACAACAAGCCGATCAACACCATTCTGAGCACACTTTTCACATCGCTGATATGGTTCTTCTTCATCTACATCCTTCCATGCCATCCTCCCTGAAACTCCAAAGGTGCCAATGGCTCGAAATGCAACCCATAGATGCTACAGGGGACCCACTCCTTCAGATTCTGCATCAATTTCCACATCTAAAGCTTTGAGGACAAAGATTTTTCTAAGGGAGAGGGGATGTTAGGAACCCATGTCTTTACTTTGTTAGTATATTGTTGTTGGACGCATATGCTTTGTAAGTCGTCCCGTAGTGTTTGTTGATCCATAGTTTATATTAGCCCATAGCATTGACCCATAGTATTGGACACATATGCTTTGTAAGTCGTCCCATAGTATTATATGTCCCATGGTTTTGACTCATAGTATTGGCACCTAGACTTAGCCCATGGTTTGTATTGACACATAGTATTGACCCATGGTCTTGGTTCCTAGACTTAGTATATAAGTGTGTGTTGAGGCCTATGAAGGCACTGTGAAGTTAATTGTATTGAGCTTGCTCAAAGGAGGTTGACCCTCGAAGTGGACCGTGATCAATATAAAAGTGATTCTAAGTTCTATTATTTCTAATATCTCGTGTATTTGCATTAATTAATTATTGCAGGTTCTTTACACCAGGGTGACCACAATGCACAGGCAACTTTAGCTTTGGCTAGACTGTTGAAGTTCACTCAGATCCCTCTCATGTGTTCATCAAACTTGTTGCTGAACAAGTTGATTGATTTCTGGGACCCCGAGATACGGGCATTTATGGTTCAAGGTGAGAGACTAGATCTCACCTTGACTGACATATATTTTCTTACTGGAATTTATCGTTTGGGTGAGGTAGGGTACCTTCTACCGAGGATACCGGTGGGCATGGATATAGAGGATATCCTAGAGAGGTTTTGTCATGTTGGTTCTAGTTTTCATGCTAGTGCATTGCTTGTTCGAGACTTGGTGGATCCATCAATGGAAGCAGTTGCAGCTTGCGTTCTTCAGGTACTTAGAGCACAGGCACCCCACTGTTTATCAGGGGGGACGATGTTGATGGTGCAGTGGGTTATGACAGGGATTTATTTTGCATGGGGTCAGATGTTCCTCACTTGTGTTCGGCATGAGCTGAGCAAAGTGAGGCTACAGGGAGGAGAGTTTAGCTACACCTCTTTCTTGTGTTGCTTCTTTTTTGAGAGAGTTCCTACACTATGCCCCCGTGTTCCAGTTTAGGATGGTTTGAGGAGTGAGCCGCGGATGGTGCAGTGGGGAGAGATGATGCCCTGGGGTGGTGGTGGTCCAATTCAACATTTATTCATGGCTGAGATGTCCGAGCATTGGGATCAGATGACGATTGCATTCAATGACTATCCGTACCGGGATATGGATTTCTGAGGAGACAACGAGATGCCTCAGGCTGAGGGACAGGCCTGGGGGGCAAATGGTATGTCTTTGTTTTTGTTTTTCCATCATATTATGTATGTATGTGCTATGATGATAGCTAGAGGTGTTTTCATGATGCTGATGTATTCTATTGTTGATTATTGCAGATGTGGGTCCGTAGGCTCCACCGGATCATCAAGGTCGTAGAGGACGTGTGGTGGTGGTGGTACCTCCACCGATAGTTGCGCCCCCACCTCGTGCACAAGTATTTGTACATCAACGAGATGAATATATAGAGGATGTACGGGATACCTTCGAGGCACTATTGGATGGTGTACCCGATGATGGTTGGAGAGAGATAGATCAACATGTGTTGGACTGTTGTTTCAATGCCCCACGTGAGTGGAGGTTGATTCTGCGGAGGGTAGTTGTGTTGGCAGTGGAGAGGAGGGCTCAGGATCAGTATCATCCAGAGGAGGTGGTGGACCATGATGATGAGGATTAGGTTGTTGTACTTTTCCCCCAAATGCTGATGAGCATATGGGATCATTTTCGTGGATATTGTACTATCGATGTATATTTTTTTGTATATTTAGGTGCTGAGGGCACTCTTGACATTTTGACTCTATGATGATATATATATATATATATATATGTTTATGCACATGGATGCATTTGTTGTAGTCGTGTATGCACGTGGATGCACATCTTGTCATTATTTTTTGTTGCACATGGATGCACTATTTTTGTTTTTGTACGCTAATGGAGGCACATTCTATGCACGTGGATGAAATACTATGATGTTTTCTTTTTTTGTTTATATGATTTGTATGCCTATGTGATCTGTGTTTCTGCATGTTTGATGTCCTACATGGTTTGGTTGACGTGCCTATCTAGAATTTTGTTAGCCATTTGGTCTACTACACTATTGAGGTTTCTTAGCACATGTGTGAATGAAATGGATTCAAACTGTCGAATCATTTGTTTAGTGCGCAGGAATTTTCTAAAGAGACAGGGATCACGTACCTGGTACTAGTTATTGAGCTGGGAAACAAGAAGTTGGGAGTCAAGGAAGACGTTAAGGTGACTTATGCCCATCTGGAGAGCAGCGGCCAGAAGACCGGTCACGGCGTTGTACTCAGCCTGATTATTTGTGGCAGCACCTATGCACACTCCATCCAGGTGAATCAACTCATGTGAGGGGGAATAGAGTACCTAGGCTATAGAGGTGAGATTTGGAGACTAACGACTTGCATCATGGGAAAAACCAACATAGTAGAGTTTAACAAGATCCATCTGTGGTCATGCAGAAAAACACAATGTAAGGTTTTTGGAAAATTGACAGGAAAAAATAATTAAAACTGTACAGTGTGTACTGTGGTGTCCAAAAGATTTTTATGGGTAAAATCATTTGAGGTACAACCCATTCTGAGGGTTGCGCATGAGGTTTCCTTCTGAGTTGGCCAGGGTGTATGCCCCATGTCCAAGGAAAGTATGTATGATGTATGGGCCTTGCCACATGGATTGAAATTTTCCTTTGCCTATTTTGTCATGGGCTTGGTCGTAAACGAGTACCATATCTCCTTCACTAAATGTTCATGGGTGAACATGTTTATCATAATTGAGTTTGGATCGGTTCTTCGTGGCTTTGATGGTTTGGAGAGTTGCGTGACGATCTTCATCGGCTTGCTCCAAAAGAAGTAAGCGTTCTTCAATTAGTGAAGTATCTGGGAGGAGTTCAACCGCGATATGTAATGTCGGGATCTGACATTCAATGGGAAGAACAGATTCTGTGCCATGGACCAAATGGAATGGGGTAAAGCCGGTGGTGGTTTTAGTTGACGTGTGGTAAGCCCATAGTGTGGGAAAAAGCATGTGATTCCAATTGGATTTATGTTTATCGATAGTGCACTGGAGGATGGTCTTCAATATTTTGTTAATCGCTTCGACTTGGTCGTTCCCTTGTGGGTAGTAGGAGGAAGAGAAATGATGTTCAAAATTAAGGAGGGTTGAAAACTCTTGCCAAACAGGGTCCTCGAAGTGAGAACCGTGGTCTGAGATGAGTTGCTTGGGCACTCCAAAATGAGAGATAACATGGTTGAAGAAGAAGCAGGCTGCAGTGTCGGCTTTACAATTAAAAGTAGGCATGGTTTCTGCCCATTTGGTAAAGTAATCAACAGCCACAATGATGTGTTTATGGCCGCTAGCTGATGTGGGGTTACAATCCATGAAGTCGATGGCCCATTTGCAAAAGGGGCCAACGATGACAACTGGATGAAGGGGGGCGGCGGGTGTTATTGCCTTGGGGGAAAAGAGCTGGCAATTTTGGCAATGTTTGACTGCGGTGATGCAATCAGTAAATAATGAGGGCCAAAAGTAACCTGCGTGAATTGCCTTTTGGGCAGTGGCCATTCCAGAAAAATGGCCACCACAGGCTCTGCTATGGCAATCATTGAGAACCTGTTCTACTTCATCTCGTGAGAGGCAATGTCTTAAGATTGTGTCAACCCCGCGTCGATAGAGGACATTGCTAATGAGGAGATAACAAGAAGCATGGTGGTGGATATGACGCCATTCACCGTGGTTGATATCGGGTCGAAACTTCTGTGTGCGTAGGTAAACTAAAATATCGCCATACCAAGGGTCATCTGACGATATGATGAACAAATGATCATCAGTTAGGCTGGTGTTGACTGAAGGTGATGGTGATAGGGATGGTAGATCTGTGATTAGATGAGCAAGCGCTAGGGCTTTGGTACTCTTGGGGGTTGTGAAAGTGAGGTCATATTCTTCTAATATAATGACCCACTTAGCGACACGACTCTACAGGAGGTGACAACTCAGGAGGTATACCATGGGGTTGGAGTCTGAAACAAATTTTGTATGGCTCATGATAATGTAATGTTGCATCTTTTGTACTGAAAAGACGACATCAAGGGCTAGTTTCTCTTCGTATGGGTACCATAGCAGTGGGCCAGATAAGGTTTGGATCACATAAAAAATGACGTGCTCTTGATGAGCAGTGTCTTCTTGAACGAGGACTCCTGAAACGGCATAGTCGGATGCCAAAATATAAAGAATGAAATCTTTAGAGAAGTCCGGAGGGGAGATCAAGGGGGCGTTGGTGCGATATTTCTTCAGGTCATCAAAGGCTCCTTCTGCTTGATCATCCTACACAAAAGGAGTGTGGGTACGAAGCAAATGAAGAAAACCGTGGACCGTTGTGGCATAATTTGGTACGAAACAACAAAGGAAATTTGATCTACCCTGAAGGCTCTGTAATTGGCGAATTGTACGGGGTGATGGGAGGTCTAAAATGGCTTGTACCTTTAAAGGATCAACTGTAACACCTTTTTGTGAAATGATGAAACCCAATAATCGGCCCCCTCAGCTCCCTCTCTCTTTATCAATCCCAACCCTCGTTCCCCTAAAACTTACCACCAAACCCTCTCTCTCTCCCAACCCCTTGATAGCCACAATACTATCACTCTCTCTCTCTCTCTCTCTATATATATATATATATATAGATATCCATCTCTCTCCCCTAATCCTCCCCTCTCTCTCTCTCTAACCCTTACTAACCCCTCTCTCATTCTCTCACCACTGTACTCCTATCCCTTCCTTTATCCCCCCTTCCTCACTCTCTCTCTCACCTCTTCCCACTAACCCTTACTAAACACCTCTTTGACTATCTCTCCCCCCTATTAGTCCACCTCCACCTAACACCCAACTCTCACTCTCTCCAACAACCCCCTAACACCTCCCCTCTCTCTCACACTCTCACTACTAACAACCCCCATCTCTCTCTCCCTAACCCCCCTCCCACTCTCCCTAGCCATAACCACCCCCTTCGTATCTCTCTCTCTCTCTCTCTCTATCTCTATCTCCCCCCTGCCCTAATCTCTATTCCCTACCACTTACCACCACCCCATCTCTCTCTATATACCCCCACACTATACCGCTCATTCTCTCTAACTTACCTAATATTCAATAAACCCCTCTCATGCTCCCTCTAGCATGATCTATGAGTCTCTTTGTCTCCATAAACACACCTCCTCCCCACTACCCCAAATAACCTACACCCTACCCCCCTCGCCCCCTTACTCTCTCTCTCTCTCTCTCTCTCACACACACACACACACACACCTCTATTATTGCACCTACCCCTAATGCCAACCCCTCTCTCTCTATCCCAAACCCCTAACACCCCCTTCACCCCCCATTATCTATCTCTTGATATATATATATATATATATATATATATATCACCCACCCACCCCTTCCTCTACCACTAACCCCCCTCCTCTCTCTCTCTCTCCCCTTCTTGTTAAATTTTGAGCATTAATTCATTATACTCTAGGATCTTTGCTGAGAGAATAACATATACAGTATATCAATGCATGACAATCACAATATGGCAAGCATCACAAGAATCAAAAGCATAAGAGACAAGAGACACAGAGTTTCCGTGGGGAAAACCCTAAGGTGAAAAACCCCACAACTTCCTCAGAGATAGAGAAAGTAATGGCTCAACGAAAATACAACCAAATAACACTGAGATAGTCTCCTAGCAGATGATCCTCCTCCTCCTCACTAGTGGGCCACTTTTTCGAGTGAGAGTGAGTTACTTTTTCGAGTGAGTAAAATAGAGATCTCCTATCTCTATTTATACTCACCTTTTGCCCAGTGACCTAATGGGGCCGACTTGTCTATCTAGATACATCCACATTATATTATATATAATTCAGGGTCGACCCCACATGGTGGTCTAATAACCCATCGGCAAGTACACACACTTGCGAGACTTTTCAATCCACATGGAGACACTTCCTTATATAGGAATAACACATCTCTTATAAGGGTACAATTAATATATATAAAATACACAGATGAAATACATTCCGAAGTTACATATACATCAACACTCCCTCTTAACTAGGAAGGTATTTCTCGACACAGATCTGCTAGACAAGTCTTCTTCTCGGGATCATCGTCATCAATGCATCGTCATCATCATCGTCACTGCTACTGCTATCTCAACCAATCTCTGACTCTACTCGTCATAGGAAGTTCTACAAAGCCAGTCCTTTTTCATACTGGATGTAGGCCCACCATCTGTAGGTCTTCATCATCACTGGCCATACTGTGGAATCCTCAAGACTTATTACGTGCGTCACAAAACCTGGCTGCAGCATCCCAGGCTATTACGAGCACACAGCTCTACCTGTAGGATCTCCCAGGAGCACATTACATGTGACCCATCACAAAACCTGGTTGAATCATCCCAGGCTGTTACGAGCACTCGGCTCTACCTGTCGGATCTCCAAGGAGCACATTACATGTGATCTCACCACAAAAACTGGCTCAAGCATCTGAGGCCTTTTTCATCCTATCCAGATCTTCCAGGAGAAAATTACATGTGGTCATGGCAAAACCTGGCTGAAGCACCTGAGGCCTTTTTCATCCTGTCCAGATCTCCCAGGAGCAAATTACATGCCATAGGACAAAACCTCGAAAGAGAATCTGCCAGATATCCCAGGGCACCGAATTACATGCCATAGGCAAAACCTTGAAAGACTATCTGTAGATCTCCCAAGGAACAAATTATATGTTCTCCCAAAGCAAAACCTCGAAAGAGCATTTGCCAGATGTCCCAGGGCACTGAATTACATGCCATAGGAAAAACCTCGCAAGACCATCTGCAAATCTTCCAGGGCACAAATTACATGCTTACCTGCACAACCTGATCCATGGCCACACAGTATCATCTGATACTCATCATACATCATCCTGATGTACACATGATCATCCTGATCATCATCACTGCAACATCCTGCTGCATGTCATCTGGAGAAGCTCGTCATCCACGATCATCCTCATCATACAATGCATCCATCTGATGCAAACCAAGTATCTATCTGATACATATCATCATACATAGTGTATCCACCTGATACATAGATACATGATCCACACAATGTATCCATCAACATACATGATCTACCTGATCATACCTGATACATATCAATATACATGATATATCCGATCACACAATGTATCCACCTGATACATATACAGATACATGGTCCAAGCATCCAACATGATGCATATACAAAATACATACAAATGATCCAACCGATCATATCCAGCATCCAACATGATGCATACATACATATGAATGATCCAACTTATCAT
This sequence comes from Larix kaempferi, assembly GCA_027924585.1. NCBI lineage: Eukaryota > Viridiplantae > Streptophyta > Pinopsida > Pinales > Pinaceae > Larix > Larix kaempferi. Next base: position 18,496,002 of record BSBM01000922.1, on the reverse strand, counting down.
ATCCAACATCCAACATGATGCATACATACATATAAATGATCCAACTGATCATATCCAACATCCAACATCATGCATACATACATACATAAAAATGATCCAACTGATCATATCCAAGCAGAAACCAGAACATCATCCTGATGCTCATCATCCAGCGCTTACATCCACAGCCATGTGAAGGGTCCCCCTTCCAACATGCTTGGAATGGCTTCAGCAAATGTGTCCATCACTTCTTCCTCGAAGTGCCCTTGATCTGAAGCACGCCAAGCCTCTCTCTGAAGTACTCGAACTTCACCCTGGCTAGTGGCTTCGTCAGCACATCTGTAATCTACTCGTCTGTCGCAACATACAGGAGCTTCACAGCTCCTCTCTGCATCATATCCCTGATATAGTGATATTTGATCTCTATGTGTTTCGACCTGTCATGAAACACTGGGTTCTCGGACAGCTTCACACAAATCTGGTTATCACAGAAGATACTAGTAGCATCCAACAGGAGATCAAATAACTCAGACAGTAGCTTCCGTAGCCATACTGCCTCACAACTAGCTGAATAGGCTGCAACATACTCAGCGTCAACTATACTCAGTGCTATGCAGGACTGCTTCCTGCTAAACCAAGAGATCACACCTGATCCCATACTGAAGCAGCACCCAGATGTGCTCTTCCTATCTGCAGCACTGCCAGCCCAATATGAATCAACATAACCCTGCAGGTTAAACTTTTGATTCACTTCATACTTGAGCCCATAATCCACTGTACCCTTCAGGTACCTCAGAACATGCTTTACAGCAATCAGGTGAACACTCCTCAGATCCGTCAGGAACTGGCTCAATGTGTTCACAGCAAAGCAAATGTCTGGTCTCGTGTTCGTCAGGTACATCAAGGACACAATCATTTGACGATACATAGAAACATCAACCGACTCAGATGAAGCATTGCATAGAAGCTTCAGATTCGATGCCATAGGTGTGGCCATGGCCTTGCAATCCATCATCCCAAATCTCTTCAAGATATCTACTGTGTACTTCCCTTGACCAAGGAATATCCCACCTGCACTCTTCCACACCTCCATACCTAGAAAATAGTGCATCATTCCCAAATCTTTCATATCGAATTCAGCAGCAAGCTTCCTCTTAGTATCTGCAATCAGTCTGTCATCTCCTGTTACAAATAAGTCATCCACATACAGGAGTAGAATCACAGGATTCCCTTCCTCAACCTTGTAGTAAAGGTTGGAATCCGCTTTACTCTTGGTAAAGCCCAAACTAGATAGGAAACTATCCATCCTACCATACCAAGTTCTGGGAGCTTGCTTCAAGCCATACAAGGCTTTCTTCAATCTGCACACATGTGACTCCCTGTCAGGTCTTGGGACTGCATCCCAAACATCATCTTCATGATCGATGGATCATGGCATTCCATTTCTTCATCCCAGATCCTGGGAACTTCAATATCTTCAATATCTTTGTTGTTGGAACAAATGTTGTAGTCCTTTTTGTAGGTGAAGATATACAGTCTTTCCTACAAAACATGTTAAATTGCATGATTAGAAACATCCCATAGTTTTCAGAACAAATTCTTTACACATAAAGAAATATGTCATGCAGTCATGTAGTTATCTTAGCCAATGCTTCAATACAACATTTATCCATGTTCCACAACTTTCTAGATTCCTTCCAGTCTCTACCAGAACATTGTTAAGATTTTGCACTACTCCCAACATGTCAGCAAAGAGGTTTCATTCTAGATAAGTAGCACTGGAATGTTGTACAGTGCCATAGGCCACTTACCCATCACATGCATATTAGTAGTATATTGTTCATTAATGCAATCATTCTAATATGCACAATACATCTCCTAAGTCTAGGAACATGAGCATAATATTATTTAAACAAAATAGGCAAGAAATGATAATTGAAATACTTATCTTTGTTTGTTTGTTGGGTGGACTCCCTCTGAGTCTTTGCTTCCTAGCAGGAGTTGCTGAAGTAGCTTCTTCTACACCTTTCTGTTGTGGAATGTAGGAAGATGGTCAACTCCCTCTGAATATCTGTATCCTTGCAGGAGCTGCTGGAGTGTGCTCCCTCTTGATATTTGCTTCCTAGATTACCTGTCCTTTGAACTTATATTCATCCTTGGTCCGTAAGCATGCTTATTAGTATCATGATTGTGTTATCCTTGTGATCTCATACAAAATCATACATTCATTAGTATATTCTCAATACTATCAAAACTCCATAATCTCAAGCATGTATGATCATTTCAAATAGAAATAATAAGCATTAGTATTCAAGGTTTATATATGATTCTTAAGGTTAGTCATAACATGTCTAAGCCTGTGATTACTCAAACCTATGACTCTTCTGGTTAGTCATAACATTAAATAAGGTAAGACACGTAATATGCATATACCCATGATTATTCAAATCTATGACATCATGAATAAACATCATCAATCATGTCATGCATATTTATATAATAGATCCTATGATATAAGAAACACATACCTAGTCACCATATTTGCTAGTTATGTCTAGCAATGTGTTCTTGTTCTCTTGAATGACCTGCATAACTCATTAGTTAACTTTTGCAAAAACAAATTATACATACCTCTATGTGATCCATGAATATGGATGAATCTTTGTCTTTATGTCACCATGGCAGGTTCAGGTTGTCCCTTCAAATTGTACAATCCTCCTTCTTGCTCTCCAATCACTACTGCATCATCGATTGTTTTACCCTTTGGACACATTAGGACTTGGCCATCCACAAATGAAACCCTCATTCCTTTTGCATCCAATGCAGAGATGGAGAGTAAGTTCTTCTTGAGCCCAGGTACATAAAGGAATTCTTTCATCTTCAAAGATTTTCCAGAATCTAGGTTTTAGGAGGCTTCACCACTTCCTTTGATTGGGTATTGATAATCATCCCCAAGTTTCACCTTATGGGGTGATTCATGTTCAGATAGATTCACAAAAGATTCCTCAAACCCAGTCATGTGTTTGGAAGCCCCACTATCAATCAACCAATCATTACAACCATGAGAGATGGAACCTGTGAGAGCAGAGATCAGAACATACTCTTCTTCACTTGATGAGTCATTATCACTATCACTTTCTGCCCTAGCTTTCTTCTTTGGGGGTTCGTCATCTTCGGCAGCATGAGCATGAAACCTTCTTTTGCTACCCTTCTTCTTCTTATTCGAGATATTGTTGTCCTTCTTGTTCTTGGGACAATTTATGGCAATATGTCCTTTCTCATTATAGGTGAAGCATATTCTTCTTTCTTTGAAGTGATGTGAATATTTCTTGGAGTGAGATGGCTCCCTCTTGAACTTTCCTTTCTTGGTGTGAGATGTGAGAGCTTGATCTTCATTCCCCATCTTCTCTTCTTGTGCCACAAGCCTTGCTTCTTCTTGTGAGCATTCTTCCCGTAGTCTACTGAAAGAGATCAACTTCTTCCTTGCACAAATTCCTTGGATAAAGGAATCCCATGACCTCGGTAGGCCATTTAGAGTGGTCATCACCACTTCACCATTCTCCACCATTTCTTCCACTGCTTCTAGTTGTTCCTTGATCTGGGAGACCCTTGAAAAAATAAGATTGAATGATTTCTCCATTCTGAAAGTTTACTCCTTTCAATTGGTTCCGCAGGGTCATCTTTCGATTTATGTTCTTCCCTTCAAATAGCTTGGTCAAAGAGTCAAACATCTCCTTGGGTGTCTTTAGAGAGGACACATGGGGTATGAGATGATCTTTAATGATTCTCTTTGCCTTGACCAAGTTCTTCTTATGCAATACCTTGGCCTCTTCATCCTCTGGGATAGGGATGTCTTCTTTCATATATGAGTCCAACTCATTCTCTTCCAGGATTAATCCAATCCTATACTTCCAGGCTCGGAATTTATCAGCCCCCTCAAGCTTATCCTCAAGCTTGGTGTGGAGAGACATCTTAAAGAGTAGTTCAAATGGAAATAGAAAAGATTTAGGTCTTACCACTTGAAATGCTAAAAACTGGATCTGGTCCCGGATTAGGGTTTGTCAGAGAAACCCTAAAAATTTAAAATGTGAATTTCAAATTTCTGAAAGGATAGAAAGATGCGCTTTGATGAGCTGATCATCCTGGTGCATTCAGAATTTGAGATTAGCAAAGTCTTTCCCTTCAAAATTTCCTTTTTGTCCTCCCGGGTTCACTAGGGAGAGCCCTGAAATAGGGTTTGAGTTTCTCGGAGATCTACCCAGCCAAAAATCTCGATCCAAAGCTCTAAACTTCGATTTTTGCAAGGAGCTTCCAGCTATGTCTTCAGATTCCAAAATTTCCTATTTTTGTGGAAACCCTAATTTTTAGGGTTAAATCGGAAAATGTTTGGAATTGAGTTCTGATTGGACAGATAGATGCGCCTTGATGAGTAGAGTCAATCTACTATACTGATTTTCAAAAATCTGTGGAGAGAAACCCAATAAACAATAAACTCAAGCTTCCGTCACTGCAAAATGTCTTCTTCTTAGGTTAGCTTTGATTCCATGTTAAATTTTGAGCATTAATTCATTATACTCTAGGATCTTTGCTGAGAGAATAACATATACAGTATATCAATGCATGACAATCACAATATGACAAGCATCACAAGAATCAAAATCATAAGAGACAAGAGACACAGAGTTTCCGTGGGGAAAACCCTAAGGTGAAAAACCCCACAACTTCCTCAGAGATAGAAAGAGCAATGGCTCAACCAAAATACAACCAAATAACACTGAGATAGTCTCCTGGCAGATGATCCTCCTCCTCCTCACTAGTGCGCCACTTTTGAGAGTGAGAGTGAGTTACTTTTGAGAGTGAGTAAAATAGAGATCTCCTATCTCTATTTATACTCACCTTTTTTCCCAGTGACCTAATGGGGCCGACTTGTCTATCTTGATACATCCACATTATATTATATATAATTCAGGGCCGACCCCACATAGTGGTCTAATAACCCATCGGCAAGTACACACACTTGCGACACTTTTCAATCCACATGACGACACTTCCTTATAGAGGAACAACACATCTCTTATAAGGGTACAATTAATATATATAAAATACACAGATGAAATACATTCTGAAGTTACATATACATCAACACTTCTCTCCCTAACCCTTACTATACCCCTCCCTCACTCTATCATTCCTTACTCATTCCTCTCCTCTCTATTTATATCTTCAGTATTCCTCCTAACCATAACTAACCTCCTCTCTCTCTCTCTCTCTCTAGCATACCCCTCCACCTACAACTAACCCCCACCCTTCTCTCTCTTCTCTAACCCGATGAAATCCATCCTCTCTCTCTCACACTCTCAAATTGAACTACCCCTCCTCTCTCTCCCTAACCCGATTCATATTCTTCGTAAGCCTCTTTCTCTCTATTCCAAACCATATACCCCCCTTAACTACCCTAAAATATAGACAAAACTAGCCCCTTTCTCAAACCCAATCTCTATCTATTTCTCTCCCTAGACTCCCTCCTACCCCTACCCCTAATCAACCACACACTCCTACCCCTACCATGAAACCCTATCCTCTCTCTCTCTCTCTCTCTCCCCATGTCTACTCCTCCACCTACCCTTATCCCCACTATTCTCACTACCCCTTAACCCCAAAACAAGCCATCTCTCTCTCTCTCTCTCTCTCTCTCTCTCTCTCTCACACACACACACACACACACACACACATGCATGCGCACATGAAAACGAATATACTCCTTCACCTACCCTGAACCGCCAAACCTCTATCTCTATCCCAAAACCCTAACACCCCACATCCCCCCATTCTCTCTCTCTCTTTCACACACACAAACACAAACACACACCCCTAATCCTCCCCCTACCACTAATCCGCCCCCCTCTCTCATCCTCTCCATAAGCCTTAAAAACCTCATCCCTCACTCTCTCACACCCCTACTCCCCCTACCTCTAAAAACCCCTCCTCCTTTCTCTATGTCTCTCTCTTTCACCTCCCCCCATTATGCTTACTAACCTCCTCTCTCACTCTCTCTCCTACTCCTCCACTTACACCTAACACACATCCCTCTCCCTAAACCAACCCACTAACACCCCCCAATCTATCTTTCAAAATCTCAAAGCATCTTACCCCCCACTCTTTGTGTCACTACCCCCCAATTAATCTCCCTTCCCATAACCACCCCATCCGGCTCTCTCTCTCTCTCTCTCTCTCTCTCTCTCTCTCTCTCTCTCTCCCCCCCTACTCCCCCTACCCTTAAACAACCCTCTCTCTCACTAGTAATATACCTACCCTAATAACTTGTCCTTCCATCTCTCTCTCTCTCTCTCTCTTACCCTACCATATACCCTCATTCTCTCAAACTTCCCCAATATTTCATAAACCATCTCTCTCTCTCTTTCTCTCTCTCTCTCACACACACACACAAAAAAAAAAATCCCCCCTACTCCTCCCCCTAAAACTACCCTCCCTCCTCTGTCCCTCTCTCTTCCCTTCTCTTTCCAGCCCTTACTAACCCCCTATCTCACTCTTTGACCCTGCTAATCCTCCCCCTAAATCCAACACCCCTATCTATTTCTCTCTCCCCCCTATTCCCCCTAACCCTTATTACCTAAAAATAACTTCCATCCTCTCTTCCTCTCTCTCCCCTTCTCTTGCAAGCCCTTACTAACCTCCTATCTCACTCTCTCACCCCCTACTCCCCCCTATATCTAACACCATGTCCTCTATCTCTAGCTTATATCTCTAAGACCTTGAAAAAATTTACAAAAATTGAAATCTATATACCAAACTTGAATTCAAAACTACATCTAAAATGTAAATTCAAACACAAATTGGGGGGGGGGGCAATGAATTGCATCATAACAGGAAAATAAATATTTACAACCTTTTTGCTTGAGGTGAATACTTACTCCTTTTCTTTGATCCAACCTTCTCCATCCTTGACTTTCATCCTTCTAGACATTTGTAGAAAATGAGCTTTACAACCTTTAAATCCTTCCATCATGCCTTTACTCGTACTTTATGTCTCTTACCATGCCCCAAATGCCTTTATTTTATAGCATTCGGAAAAGGGAATTCATGATTCAATTTTCAATGTGGGATAATACATTTTCTTGATTTTTGAATATTTTCACTCAAAAACCCACCTTTCCATTATTTTTAGGACAATTAATACACCTTTGATGTATTGTTTCCACTCCTAGAGTTGTAGAAGAGGGGCTTTGGCCCTTTGAGTAGTCCTAGACTTGGCCTCTTTAGGGAAACCTTTTTCTTCACAAACTTTGTTGACACAGTTATGTCGACAGGGGTTCACTTCACACTATTGTCAACAAACACCAACAAAACACCTTTAAGCACTGGCCCAGAAAGGTTTTCCCCTTTCCAGCAACACCTGTGAAATTAAAGCACATTAGATCTAATGGACAAGTAAATCAATTACAAGATGAAACTCATAAAATATATGTAAAACTATGCAAAAGGCTTGCAAAAGTGCTCTATTGAACTCAGAATGATAGAATACAGTACAATACAGTCACGATGACTGAGCAATTCGAATTAAGCAAGGAGGTCATTTGAATATACTGGAATAGCTTGGCTCCAACTAGGAGTCCTCATCATCAGATCAGTGGAGTCATCAATGCACAAGTAACGTTCAACCAGCTGTCAAACTGAGTCTAACTGAGCGGTGTAGGTGTAACTGGCACATGTAGGCACTAACTGAATGAAGGAGGCTCAGTGGAGGGTGCATGAGGAGCTAACTAGAGTTAGAATATGCAGTCTAGTCTCACTGGAGGTCCATCAGAGTGATACAATCAGTTGAGATTCAGTCTAGCCTCAAATCAAGGAAATAACTCAACTAACTGAACTGAACTGGAGTGGTAGGTGACAAAAGGCACCCTTCTCAAGTGGTAGATGAGAAGTGGGTGCCTCCCTGGCTAGGAGGGCTAAAACTAAATGGAAATAAGCTCCTAGGTGCTGGTAGACTGGGGACTAGGTGCTAGAGGCATCAAAATGTTAATTTTGAGCATTAATTCAACATACTCTAGGATCTTTACTAAGAGAATAACATGTACAACATATCAATTGTATCAAGCACAAGAAGCAATCACATAAGACAATATACACACAGAGTTTCCTTGGGGAAAACCATAAAGGTGAAAAACTGCAATAACTTCCTCAGAGATAGATAGAGCAATGATACAAAACCCAAGCATAAGAGATAGTCTCCTAGCAGCAGCTTCTCCTCCTCCACTAGTGCGCCACTCTCCAATGAGTGTATGAGTGAGAAAATGAATGATCAAATAGAGTGCCTCCTGCACTCTATTTATACTTGACTTGAATTTCCTAATAACCTTACAAGGTAGGCCTCAACTTAACCACATAACATAATGATGACAGGGCCGACCCCCAATAGGGTGGTCTAATAACCCTTTAACCCACATGACTTATACAGGGCCGACCCCAACAAGGTGGTCTAACCCATCAAGTATAAGTTACGACACTTACAATATAAATGACGACACTTCCGTATAGAGGAATAATACCATCTCTATAGGAGTACAATATACATATGCGAAATACATTCCAAAGTTACATATACATCAACACTCCCTCTTAACTAGGAAGCTATTTCTCGACACAGATCTGCTAGCACAAGTCTTCTTCTCTGGATCATCGTCACTGGATCATTGTCATTGAATCATCGTCATCATCACTACTACTGCTATCTCAATCAATCTCCAATCTACTCGTCATAGGAAGTTCTATAGAGCCAAACCTTTTTCATGTTGGATGTAGGCCTACCACCTGTAGTTCTTCATCAATACTAGCCATACTATCGAATCCTCAGGAATGATTACGTGATTCAATAAAACCTCAAAAGACCATTCAAGGAATTTTACGAGCACGCAGCTCAACCTATTGGATCTCCAAGGACCTTTTACATCCCACTACACAACCTGTCCATGGCCATAGAGTATCATCCTGATACTCATGACTATATGGATCATAACATCGTTCACGAAGCACAACCCAGATGTACATCACACAACACTTACATTCACCGGCATGGGAAGACACAGTTCAACCATCTGTGAAAGGCTTAGCACTTATATCTATGCCATGGGAAGACACACTTCAACCATGCGAGAATGGCACATCACTTATATCACAGCCATGGGAAGACACACTTCAACCATGCTCGAATGGCCCCAACACTTATATCGCAGCCATGGGAAGACACACTTCAACCATGCTCGAATGGCCCCAACACTTATATCGCAGCCATGGGAGGACACACTTTAACCATGCTCGAATGGGCCCAACACATATATCGCAGCCATGGGAAGACACACTTCAACCATGCTCGAATGGCCCATGTGCATCTGTGTCTTCGGAACTCATCATACATAATCCAAATGATTATGTAATGTATCCACCTAATACATATCATCACATATGATCATCCCGATCATCATCATAGCATCATCCTAATGCATATCATCTAGAGTATCATCCTGATACTCATCTCACATGATCATCCTGATCATCATCACTGCATCGTACTGATGCATATACATAAAAATGATCCAACTGATCATACCAAGCATCCAACCGATGCATATACATATAAATGATCCAACTGATCATACCAAGCATCCAACCAATGCATACACATATACATGATCCAACTAATCATACCAAGCATCCAACTGATGCATATTATACATATACATGATCTAACTGATCATACCAAGTAGTAACTGGAGCATCATCCTGATGCTCATCACACAACGATTACATCCACATCCATGGGAAGGATCCTCCTCTCACCATGCTTGGAATGCCTCCTACAAATGTGTCCATCACTTCTTCCTTGAAGTGTCATCAATCTGAAGAACACCAAGCCTCTCTCTGAAGTACTCAAACTTCACTCTGGCTAGTGGTTTCGTCAACACATCTACAACATGCTCATCCATCGCAACATACACAAGCTTCACTACTCCTCTATGCACCATATCCCTGATATAGTGATATTTGATATCAATGTGCTTCGACTTGTCACGGAACACTGGGTTCTCAGACAGCTTCACACAGCTCTGGTTATCAGAAAAGATACCAGTAGCATCCAACGGGAGATCAAATAACTCAGACAGTAGCTTTTGAATCCATACTGCCTCACAGCTATCCAAACAAGCTGCAACATACTCTGATTTGGCTGTACTTAGTGCTACGCAGGACTGCTTTCTGCTAAACCAAGAGATCACACTTGATCCCATACTAAAGCAACACCCAAAAGTGCTCTTCCTATCTGTTGCACTGCCTGCACAGTCCGAATCAACATAAACCTATAGGTTAAACTTTTGATTCGCATCATACCTGAGCCCATAATCATTTGTACCCTTCAGGTACCTCGGAATATGCTTTACATCAACCAGGTGAACATTTCTCAGATCCGTCAGGAACTGGCTCAATGTGTTCACTGCAAAGCAAATATATGGTCTCGGGTTTGTCAGGTACATCAAGGACCCAATCATCTGAAGATACATAGTGACATCGACCGGATCAAATAAATCATCACACAGAAGCTTCAGGTTCGATGCCATAGGTGTGGCGATGGCCTTGCAGTCCATCATCCCGAACCTCTTCAGGATCTCTACTTCATACTTCCCTTGTCTAAGGAAGATTCCATCTACACTCTGCCACACCTCCATGCCTAGAAAGTAGTGCATCATCCCCAAGTCCTTCATCTCGAACTCGGTAGAAAGCTTCCTCTTCATGTCGGAAATCAATCTATCCTCACCCGTAACCAACAGGTCATCCACATACAAAAGTAGAATTACAGGACTGCCTTCCTCAACCTTGTAGTAAAGTTTGGAATCCACTTTACTCTTGGCAATGCCCAAATTGAATAGAAAAATGTCTATCCTACCATACCAAGTCCTAGGAGCTTGCTTCAATCCATATAAGGCTTTCTTCAGTCTACACACATATGACTCTCTATCATATGTCTCAAAACCAAGTGGCTGCTCCACATACACTTCCTCCTCGACTACACCATTCAAGAAAGTTGTCTTGACATCCATCTGGTGTATCTTCCATTTCATCACTGCAGCCAGAGTAAGTACTGATCTGATGGAAGTGTACCTAGCTACAGGAGCAAAATTTTCTTCATAGTATATCCCCTCTTTCAGGGAGAAGCCACGACCTACAGATCTCACTTTGTATTTCTCTATGCTACCATCTGCAGCATACTTGATCTTATAGATCCATTTGGAAGTCACAACAGACTTTCCTTCAGGTCTTTGGACCACATCCCAAACATCATTCTTCATGATCGACTGGTACTCCTCGATCATGGCATTCTTCTATTACTTCATCCTGAATCCTGGGAACTTCATATTCTTCAATATCTTCAATAAATTTCTTTAAACTTCGTTGCTTGAACAAATGTTGTAGTCCTTGTTTTGTAGGAGATTGTACATGATCTTTCCTACAAAACATGTTAAATTGCATGATTATAAACATCTCATAGTTTTCAGAACAAATTCTTACACAAAGAAATATGTGACACAACCATGCAATTATCTTAGCTGATGCTTCAATACAACATCTATCCATATCCGTAACTTTCTAGATGCCTTCCAATCTCTACCAGAACATTGTTAAGAGTGTGCACAACTCCCAATATGTCAGCAAATAGGTTTCATTCTAGACAAGTAGCAATGGAATGTTGTGCAGTGCCGTAGGCCAATAACCGATCACATGCATATTAGTAGTATACTGTTCATTAATGCAAATATTCTAAAATACACAACCTAGTCTAGGAACATAAGCATAGACATCATTGAACAATATTATTTAAACAATGATAATTCAAATACTTATCTTTGTTTGTTTGTAGGGTGGACTCCCTCTTAATCTTTGCTTCCTTGCAGGAGCTACTGGAGTGTGCACCCTCTTGATCTTTGCTTCCTTGCAGGAGGTACTGGAGTGTGCTCCCTCTTGATCTTTGCTTCCTGGATTACCTGTCCTTGAACTTATATTCATCATCGACCACAATGCATGCTTAAGTGTGCACTAGTGTCATCCTCAAGATCTCACACATAAATCATACATCCATTAGTATAAAACAAAATAATATTAAACATGTATAGTCATGATCATTTCAAACACAGATAATAAGCATTAGTATTCAAGGTTTCAGAGAAGACTTCTCTTACGCATGCATATTCATATTTTACCATAGAACTCTTTTGGTTACTCATGTCATCAATCAAGGTAAGAGACATAATATGCATAAACCCTTGATTACTTAAATTTCTAACTTCATGAATAATCATATACAAAAGTATAAGATCCTAACATAGGGTATGCTTCTAGCTTGATATAAGAAAAAAAACATACTCGGTCATCATATTTGCTAGTCATGTCTAGCAATGTTTTCTTGTTCTCTTCAATGACCCACATAACTCATAAGTTAACCATTGTAGAACCAAAATATACATACCTCTATGTGATCCATGACTATGGATGAGTCTTTGTCTTCATGTCACCATGGTCTTGATCTAGAACTTGATTTTGTACCTTCATGTTAGCGGATAACATTATCCTCATACAACACCCAGTGCATTAGTACAATCATAATACAATCATAAGTGTCATAACCCTAATCAATGAATGTCTTCTATCATGCATTCATACTTTTACTAGGGTGATAAGACAAGTCTAAAATTAAACAAGATTTTTACTAAACTAAATAACATGAAGACAATCATATTGTAAACATAATCATGAACATATTTCAAAACTTACCTGTAAGTCATACCTGTCAGATTGCTTGTAGTAGTAGTTATTGTTGTTCCTTTTGTTCTTAGGACAACCTGAGGAAAAGTGTCCTCTTCTTGATATGTGTTGTGAGAGCTTGATCTTCATTTCCCATCTTCTCTTCTTCAGCTACAATCCAAGATTCTTCTTGTGAGCATTCTTCCCACAGCTTACTGAAAGAGATAAGTTTCTTCCTAGCACAAATTCCTTGGATGAAGGAATCCCATGACCTAGGAAGGCCATTAAGAGTGGTCATTACCACTTCTCCATATCTTCTCACACAACTTCAAGTTGTTCTTTTATCTGGGAGACCCTTGAGAAATAATACTACACGGTCTCCGCATTCTGAATCTTGATGTTCTTCAATTGATTCCTCAAGGTCATCTTCCAATTTATGTTCTTCCCTTCAAATAGCTTGGTCAAGGAATCAAACATCTCCTTAGGTGTCTTCAGAGATGACACATGAGATGGTATTTTATAGAATCAACAATGATCCTCTTAGCCTTGACCAAGTTCCTCTTGTGTAAGGCCTTAGTCTCTTCTCCCTCTGGGACAGGGACCTCTTCACTTATGTAGGTGTCCAATTCATTTTCTTCCAAGATTAACCCAATCTTATACTTCCATGCTCAGAAGTTATCAACCCCTTCAAGATTATCCTTAAGCTTGGTGTGGTGAGACATATTAAAGAGTACTTCAAATGGAAATAGAAAATATTTAGGTCTTACGACTTGAATTGCAGAAATCTAGATCTGGAGCTGGATTAGGGTTTGTCAGAGAAACCCTAAAAATTCAAACTTTGAATTTCAAACTTATGAAATGATAGAAATATGTGCCTTGATGCGATGATCAAGCTGGTATAGTCAGAATTTGAAAACTGCAAAGTTTCACCCCCCAAATTTTCTTTTCAAACTTCTGGATTCACTTGGAAGGACCCTGAATTAGGGTTTGATTTTCCCGGAGCTTCACCCATCCAAAAAGTTTGATCTTGGTCTATAAACTTTGATTCTTCAGAGGAGATTCCAGCCATGGTCTCAGATTTTAGAAATTCCAACTTTTGCAGAAACCCTAATTTTTGGCTTCACTAGACAGGACCCCAAACTAGGGTTTGATTTTCTTGGTGTTTTAACCAACCAAAAAGTTCGATCCAAAGCTCTAAACTTCAATTTTTATGAGGAGCATCTAGCCATGGTCTCAGATTTCATAAATTCCAACTTTTGTAGAAACCCTAATTTCCAACTTCACTAGACAGGACCCCAAACTACGGTTTGATTTTCCCAGAGTTTTACCTAGCCAAAAAGTTCGATCCAAAGCTCTAAAATTCAATTTTTCTGAGGATCATCTAGCCATGGTATCAGATTTCAAAAATTCCACTTTTGTGGAAACCCTAATTTTTAGGTCAAAATCAGAAAATGTTGAGAATTGAATTTTGTTTCGACAGAAACATGCACCTTGTTGAGGAGAGTCAAAATACCCTACTGCCTTTCAAGATCTGTGGAGAGAAACCCAATAAACAAGAATCCCTAGCTTATGCAACTGCATAGTATCTTCTTCTCAGGTTAGCTCTAATTCCATGTTAATTTTGAGCATTAATTCAACATACTCTAGGATATTTACTGAGAGAATAACATGTAAAAAATATCAATCATATCAAGCACAAAAAGCAATCACATAAGACAATAGACACATAGAGTTTCCTTGGGGAAAACGTTAAAGCTGAAAACCCCCATAAACTTCCTCGGAGATAGATAGAGCAATGATACAAAACCCAAGCATAAGAGATAGTCTCCTAGCAGCAGCTTCTCCTCCTCCACTAGTGCGCCACTCTCCAATCAGTGTATGAGTGAGAAAATAAATAATCAAATAGAGTGCCTCCCGCACTCTATTTATACTTAACTTGACTTGCCTAATAACCTTACAAGGTCGACCTCAACTTAACCACATAACATAATGCTGACAGGGATGACCCCCAATAGGGTGGTCTAATAACCCTTTAACCCACATGACTGATACAGGGCTGACCCCAACAAGGTGGTCTAATAACCTATCAAGTATAAGTTATGACACTTACAATATAAATGACGACACTTCCGTATAGAGGAATAATACCATCTCTATAGGAGTACAATATACATATGTGAAATACATTCCGAAGTTACATATACATCAACACAAACTGGTGACTGTGATGCATACAATGCATGCATGCATGCAAAGTACATAACTAAATGATGAGATATCCTAACACCCCCTCTCAAGCTATACTATGAAGTAAAACATAATAACTGAATAGGGCCCTGGTTACTGATACCAAAGGTCACCCCGATACAATAATCCAAAAAATGCTAGAAATAAATCTAAGTGAGGAAAGAGGGAAAACCCAATGGGAAGAAAGCCACCCCTCAAGTTGAACATAGAAGGATCTAATCTATCTCCACCATGATGTAACTCACCCCCAGCAGTGAACAGAGGTAAGAGAACTTCTTCTCAGTGAAGCTCTTGGTGAAGATGTCTACAATTTGCTCATCGGTAGGGCAATATTGCAGAATGATGGTTCTGTCATGCACCAACTCTCTGATGTAGTGCATATGGATCTCGATGTGCTTGGTCGTCTATCTCTGAACTGGATCTGTCAAGATCTTGATAGCACTTTGATTGTCACAAAAAATGACAGTCAAAGTAGTACTACCAATATCAAACTCTGACAAAATACCCTGCAACTAAACTGCCTGAATGCAAGCATTGACTACTCCTCGATACTCTGCCTCTGCTAAAGATAATGCAATGGCTGCCTACTTTTTGCTTGACCAACAAATAGGCCCATTTCTAATCATGAAAACATAACCGTAAGTGGACTTCCGATCTATACTACCACCCTCCCAACCTGAATCTGTATACCCAATCAAATCTAGCTCAGAATCTACAACATAGTGTATCCCAAAGTGTCGAGTACTGTGCACATAGTGTAAGATCCTCTTGGTTTCCCACCAATGGAGCTCATGGGGCTGATGCATATATCTTGATACAACACTCACAGCATAAGATATATCAGGCCTTGATTGTGTCAAGTATAGTAGAGAAACGATCAACTGTCGATACAAAGTAGAATCTACAAGCAGTGTAGAATATCCCTCCTTAAGACCGATTCCTGAGAGGAATGGGAAAGGGGCTACCTTACATTCCGACATGTTGAAATTGTATAACAGGTCTGAAATGTATTTTTTCTAAGATATGGTTATCCCATAAAAATTATGTGCAATCTCAAGCCCCAAAAATTGTTTTAGCAAGCCCAAATCGCTCATATCAAAAGCTAGATTCAAAGCGGTTTTTAACTTGTCAACTGAACTGAGAGTGCTACCAGTTATTAAGAGATCATCAACATAAAGAACTATAATCAGAAATTTACCTTCATTTTTCTGTAGGTACACATTAGGATCTGATTTGCACCTTCCAAAGTTTTGCGAGAGAAGGAATGAGTCCATCTTAGCATACCAAGCTCTTGGGGGCTGTTTTAAGCCATACAATGACTTCTTCAATCTGCATACTAACTTTGGATATGATATATATCCTTCTGGCTACTTCATATATATTTCTTCTTTCATATCTCCATGGATAAATGCACTCTTCACATCCATATGGTGCACTTCCCAGTGCTTGGATGCGGCAATAGCTAAAACAAGACAGATAGAATCCATCTTTGCAACTGGTGCAAAGGTCTCAGTGTAGTCCACTCCTTGGACTTGGGAGAAACATTTGGCAACCAACCGTGCTTTGCATTTTCAGGTTGAGCCATCAGCAGCAACCTTTGTGAGGTAGACCCATTTACATTGGACTAATTTCCTCTGAGGTGGAAGAGAAACTAGCTCCCACGTAGCATTCTTTTGAAGAGAACTGTACTCTTCATCCATGGCGATTTTCCATCTTGGATCTTGGTGGGAATGATAATAAGACTTAGGATCTGAACCTATCATCAAATATAATTTCTCAAATAGAAAAGGATCAGAGAAAGAAAGAGCCATACTTGCTCTTTGAAAGTCTGCTCGAGTCCTCCTTGGATCGGCATGATTTCCAATGTTTTGACCAGCATAATTGAGTGTATTTTGGGCCCACTTTGGCAAGTGTTGGGGCACAAGTGGATCAGCCTCTAGACCTGATATATCATGTTCATCAAATTTTGATAAAATATCATAAATATCAGAACCAATACATTCATCATCATCTTCAACTTCTTCATCTGGTGGAGGTGGCAAATCGACAGTTTCTTCCTCGACTAGTTCTAGATTTTGAAGCGGTTCTTTAAATCGGACACTTGACTCAATGAATATATTTTTGGATATGATATCCATGAGTTTGTAGGCCTATGATTCTTCATCATATCCCAATAGGATTAATTCAACACTTTTTGGATCCAAATATTTTCTCTTTTCAGTAGGAATTCTAGCCCAAGCAGTTGAGCCGAAAACATGGAAATTTGACACATCGGGTTTGTGACCTGTGTAAGCTTTGAAAGGTGTCATATCAGTCAAAGATGAATGTGGAACCCTGTTTTGAATGTATTCAGCAACATTTATGGCCTCAGCCCAATTTTGTTTAGCCAAACCTTTTGATTCAAAAACACAGGTTGCCATCTCTTTCAGTGATTTGTTCTTCCTTTCCGCTACAGCGTTCATCTGTGGTGTGTAGGGAACTGTGTGCTGGATCTGAATGCCGCTTTCGGAACAAAGTTGCAGCAGATATAATTTGATATATTCACCTCCATTATCATATCTAAGAGCCTTTATCTTCCTCTCGTTGGCATTCTCAACAGAAGCCTTAAAAAACTTGAATTTTTCTAGTACTTCTGACTTGTTTTTGAGAAAGAAAACCCATGTAAATCTAGAGAAGTCGTCGATGAATCTCAAAACATACATTGAGCCATTCATGGAGGTATGTGGAAACAGAACACTGATATCAGAATGTATAATCCCCAAAATAGTAGAAGCTCTGGTAGCTTTTCCTCGGTCAAATTTGTGCTCGAGGTGCTTCCCAATGATGCAACCTTTGCATATTCCCTTCGAGGATTTGATTGTCAGAATGCCATCAACCATGGAATTTTTCTGTAGGAGCTACAAATATTTATAATTTATGTGTCCAATCCTCTCATGCCATATCCTACTAACCTCATTACCATGAGTCAGAAGGGCAGTGGGCTTGTCATGCAATAGAAAGTGTGAAAATTCATATGCTTTTGAAGCGTGATTTGCTTTTCTGACCGCAATAATTTTTCCACTTTGAATATCAGAAATTTAAACTTTGTTAGGGAAGAATACAACTTTCTTTGGTGAACCAGTATGTTTCATCTGATAAACGGAAAGAATATTCGAACCTTAGGCTGGAACATAGAGCACATTGTGAAACCTGCCATGCTTTAAATGAATAGTACCTTTTCCCTTTGAAGAGATCTGAGAGTCATCTCCCATGTGGATGGAGATGGTGTTGTTGGGATCAAATGATGACAGAGAATATTTTTTTGCAGCTATGTGTTTCAAAGCTCCAGAATCAATGAGTAGATTTGGAAGAGTCGAAACTATTGCCATGAGTGCATGACCTCTCTCGAGATGATCATTTTTCTCCTTCTTCCTTGCACCATCAAGAAGGGTTATGTTGTTTTTCTCTAAAATAAGGGTCATCTGATCTATGGTTTTCTTCATGCATGAGATTTCAAGATTATATCCCTTTCCGCAATAAGAACATTTAGATCTCTCTTTTCCCTCTTTCCATTTTTGCTTGTTTCTTGAACCAGATGGCTCATCCACTTGCTTGTTTTTCTCTCTTTGCTTGGAAGGTTCGAATTTTGGCTTCTCTTTCTTTTGCTTCCTTTTTCCATTCATAGCTTTGGATCCTCCAACAAAAAGGGCTTGATGTTTGGAGAATATGGACCCCATTTGAACAAGCTTATCATGATCCTTTGTGAGAGATTGAATGAATGCATTTAAGGTAGGCATTTTCCAATTCGGGGTTGTGAGATTCCTGGAATTGAATGTAGAGACAAATACTGAATAATATTTTCCAAGTTTTGATAGAATAGAAAGAATCAACTGTTTATCTTCCTTTACAACTCCACTTTGCTTCAATAGCAATACCAACTGCTTGAATTTGGTGAAGAAATCATTAATGGTGTCGAAATTCTCTGGATTTAAGGAAATCAATTCATTTTCAAATTGAAAAGACCGCATCTCATCTTGATTTCCAAAGAGATTTTTGAGTTTCTCCCATACTACCTTTGGAGTAGTCAATCCACTGAGGTGAAAATGAAGATCCTTGGAAATATTGAGGCAAAGAAGATCATATGCTTCATCCAATTTGTTGAAGTGCTTGGATTTTTCAATGAGAGTATTGGGCTCAACTTCAAGGCCCATGGTGACTCTGTAGTACCCTTTTGAGTGCAACATAATCTCCATGTCATTCTTCCATTAAAAATAATTGAAAGGAGTGAGAAGCTTTGAAGAAGAAGAATCCATCTCAATGATAGCAAATGCTAATGGAGGAGTTAAAACCTGCAAATCACAAGAAAATAAGAACAGTAAGGTCGAACAATCCACCCGTTTTAGAGTTGCATCACACCCGGCATAGGATATCAAGCAAGCTTGAAGATCCAATGATTCTCATCCAGGAATTTTGTGGAAAACTCATGGATTCTGGAGTGGATTGGAGAGAAATTTCAGTCTTGCATGCACATGAGATTTTGCATGCCGCTGCTGAAATATATTGGTGAGAAATTCACTCAATCTTCATGTAGAACACCTACAGAAAAGAAATCTTGTCCCTTCCATGGCTCTGATACTATGTGAAATTAAAGCACAGTAGATCTAATGAACAAGTAAATCTATTACAAGATGAAACTCAGAAAATATGTGTAAAACTGTGCAAAAGGATTGCAACAATGCTCTATTGAACTCAGAATGATAGAATACAATACAATACAATCACAATGACTGAGCAATTCGAATTAACCAAGGAGTTCATTCGAATATACTGCATGGAATAACTTGGCTCCAACTAGGAGTCCTCATCATCATATCAGTGGAGTCATCAATGCACAAGTAACGATCAACCAGGTGTCAAACTGAGTCTAACTAAGTGGTATAGGTGTAAGTGGCACGTGTAGGCACTAACTGAATGAAGGAGGCTCAGTGGGGGGCACATGAGGAGCTAACTGGAGTTAGAATAGGAAGTCTAGTCTCACTAGAGGTCCATCAAAGTGATACAATCAATTGGGAGTCAGTCTAGCCTCAAATCAAGGAAAGAACTCAACTAATTGAAGTGAACTAGAGTGGTAGGTGAGAAAAGGATCCCTTCTCAAGTGGTAGATGAGAAGTGGGCGCCTCCCTGGCCAGGAGGGCTAAAACTGAATGGAAATAAGCTCTTAGATGCTGGCAGACTGGGGACTAGGTGCTAGAGGCATCAAACTGGTGACTGGGACGCATGCGGATGCATGCATGCATGTAAAGTGCATGCAAAGTACATAACTGAATGATGAGATATCCTAACAACACCTACAGAGTGAGTGAAGTCTCACCCGAGATGATTAAGGGGGCTACAGGAACCAGGTTTCTGTAGTGGGGGGAGGACATGCATCTATTGTCACTCTATCGCTACAGAAACCATAGATTTATCTTCGCATCATGCTTATCAACTCAAAAATAAATTCATCATTCGCATATTCAATATGTAATTGACATTCACGTTAACATGGTAAAACTGGCGATCGCATCAACAAAAATTAGATAACAACAACACTTAAGCATAACACAATATTTAGTTTGCATTCATCATTCAACACAAATAGAGATACAAAAGAGACATATCCGAACATCTTCATGCTTTAACTCATCAAAAACCTGCAGTACAACCTTCGTAGGGACAGTTCCAAACAACTTATCGCAGATCCATACAAAATTTGCCGAAGGCAGAGCAAAAAATTACACAATTCATCCTCTCATCTATTGATCAACTGATGATGCCCTTAGGATTACAATCATATTACTATTTACAAGAAACTATCGTAGTTACACAATGGTCCAAATGACCCATTCTAACTAACAAAACTAATCTTGCGCTTTCGTCAACTCCTTGTTCTCCGCGAGTGGTCCTTTATTTCGTCGACTCCTTGTTCTCTGCAGATGGTCCTTTCTTCCACGTGTCTTTCTTTGGTCTACAGGATCAGGGAGATCAGCAGACAGAGGAAGTGTTTCTCGAGAAGAGTAGCAGTGGGTTGAAGATCAGTGGAGACACAAAAGAAGAAGGACGATCAACAGAGGATCGAGATCAGAGTTCAAGAGTGGATTTGTAGATTGGAGAGAACAGTTACACATCTACTGAGCGCAGAGAGATCGAACCATAGCTCAGAGTTCCACAGTGAACCAGGAGAGGGTGAAGATCGACACACATGGAGAGCACATAGTTACTTTATGTATATTGTAACAGGCTGAGGCCGATGTAGTTAGTAGTTTTACATTCCTTGCATTTTGCATTGTAACCGATTGATTTGAAGTAATAGAAGCCAGCTTCTGGCATCTTGTTACATCTAGTTCATGTGAAAGTGTGTGTTGTTTGTAATTGTTAAGCAAGAACCCTTGTCGAGTGACCTTGCATCAAAGATCAAACAGTATCTAGAAAATTCATCTATGAAAATTAGGATGTATTTTGCATTGTACAAATACACATGGGGGAATGGACCTGATATGTCGGTGTGAATAAGATCAAGGGGTGTTGAGGTTTTCTTAGTTTTGGCTCTCTCAAGTTTATAATCAGGGTGTTTTCCTAGGAAAAAGATTTGACAGACTCCTTTAGAAAACTTGATGTTGGGATGCCCTGTTAGTTTTTCAGAATTTACTTCAATCTGATCTAGGATCTTAACTGAGAGAACAACATGTACATCATATATACGGCATATTAATCATGGACACAATAATGCAAGCACACAAGAGACACAGAGTTTACTTGGGGAAAACCATAAAGGTGAAAAACCCCAATAACTTCCTCAGAGATAGATAGAGCAATGATACAACCCAAGCATAAGAGATAGACATCTCCTAGCAGCAGCTTCTCCTCCTCCACAAGTGTGCCACTCTCTAAAGTGTGTGTGTGTGAGAATAGAATGGTGAAATAGAGTGACTCCGGCACTCTATTTATACTTGACTTGACTTTCCTAATAACCTTTACTAGGTCAACCTCAACTTAACCACATAACACAAAGTTGACTGGGCCAACACCCAATAGGGTGGTCTAATAACCCTTCGACCCACGTGACTTATACAGGTCCAACCCCAACAAGGTGGTCTAATAACCCATCAAGTATAAGTTACGACACTTACAATATAAATGATGACACTTCTATATAGAGGAATAATAACATCTCTATAGGAATACAAACACTTCCGTATAGAGGAATAATACCATCTCTATAGGAGTACAATATACATATATGAAGTACATTCCGAAGTTACATATACATCAACACTCCCTCTTAACTAGGAAGGTATTTCTCAACACAAGTCTTCTAGCACATTTCTTCTTCTCTCGATCATTGTCACTGGATAATCGTCATCGAGTTATTGTCATCGTCATTGCTGCTTCTATCTCAATCAATATCTGAATCTACTCATCATAGGAAGATCTATAGAGACAATCCTTTTTCATACTGGATGTAGGCCCACCATCTGCAGGTCTTCATCATTACTGGCCATACTGTGGAATCCTCAGGACTTATTACGTGCATCACAAAACCTCGAAAGAGCATCCCAGGACTGAGTACGAGTACACAGCTCAACCTATCGGATATCCCAGGACCTTTTACATGCTACTGCACAACTTGTCCATGGCCATAGAGTGTCATGAAGCACAACCTAGATGCACACACACAACACTTACACTCACCGGCATGGGACGACCAACCTACCACCATCCGTGAAAGGCTCGCAGCACTTACATCAACGACCATGGGAGGACCAACCTACCACCACGTCGAAATGGCACAACACTTATATTGTAGGCATGGGAGAACACAACTACAACCATGCTCAAATGGTTGAAGCACTTATATCGCGGCCATGGGAGAACACATCTACAACCATGCTCAAATGGCCCCAACACTTATATCGCATCCATGGGAGAACACATCTACAACCATGCTCGAATGGCCTTGGAAATTACATCACGACCATGGGAGAACACATCTGCCACCATGTCGGAAAATACCAGCAATTACATTGTGACCATGGGAGAACACATCTACAACCATGTCTGAAAAGCTCATGTGCATCTGTGTCTTCGGAACTCATCCAACAAAATCCAATTGATTCTGTAATGTATCCACCTGATACATATGATCATCCTGATCATCATCATAGCATCATCCTGATGCATATCATCTAGAGTATCGTCCTAATACTCATAACTGCATCGTCCTGATGCATATCTGGAGCAACATCCTGAAGCTCTTCATCCATGATCATCTTGATTGTCTTGATACTCATAACTACATCCACCTAATGCATACATAGTATCTTCCTGATACATATCATCATACATGATCTACCTGATCATACAATGTATCCACCTGATACATATACAAATACATGATCCACCTGATCATACCTGATACATATCAACATACATGATCTACCTGATCATACAATGTATCCACCTGATACATCTACAAATACATACCCATGATCCATCAAATCATATCCAGCATCCAACATGATGCGTACATACATATATATAAATGATCCAACTGATCATATCCAACATCCAACATGATGCATACATACATATACATATAAATGATCCAACTGATCATCTCCAGCATCCTGTATTGGAGAAAACTCACTATGGTTTGGGAATACCACAACAGACAGATGACTACCAGAAACCTACTCAATTCTCAAAACAATGCTATTATAAATGACAATGTTAAAACAATGGAGAAATGTAACCAACCTCGATCCAACGTTTGATGTAGATCCCCATTGGATCTTTCAATCTGCGCACATCCAAGCACTTGTAATCTACAAATTAATCTTGACAACCAATATCTAACAAGTACATGTGATATATAAATGACATTAACATTATCAATAACAATGGTCCATAATATCATAAGAAAATTCAACCCAATGTATAATAAATGACATTCACACCATGAATGGACAAGAATATGAGTATTTCTATTAATAAACAAGAAGAAGTACAAATTTATACGACCTCTTGCCGGAAACCAATCTGAACCAAGATCTAGATCAATCCACTTGTGCCTCCACCACTTCAATCCTCCATGAATGGCAAACTCAAACTAGAAAGGAGTTTGGAAGGTGAACATAACTGGTTCACAACTACAAGGATCAATGAGTGCAAACTCAAGATAGGGAAAAAATCCACTAGAGTGCCTTTACTATTCTCTTCTTCCTCCCGTCCATAAGCCATATGTGCTCAATATATAGTCCTCTCAAAGGTAGGTGAAAGGACTCATCGAGACGTTACTTGGGCAGATGGAGAGCCAAAGGTCACCCAATGACCGCTTTTTGGGAGTAAAAAGTAATAAAATAGTGGTTTTTACCATTTTACTTGATACCCGCAGGCTATAGGGATGCAAATCACAGGTACGCATGCTATAGTGATGCAACATGCAGGTAGGAACAAAAATAGGATAGACTGGTATCACTGAAGGATGAAAATGGATTTGAGTCACTGAAATGGATCCTATAGGCCAAAGAATGCTGATGCTCACAGGGTGGAAGATTTCTATGTAACAGATGCCCCCTAATGTGTGAGGTCAGAGAATGAAAGTGGTACAATGGCCGAAATACATTATAAAACTTAGAAGTGGAGTGATGGAGACACAAGTGGAAAGAACAGATCACTCGTCATAATACAATAGTATCTCTGACTACATGTCGGTATAGTACACCAATCTAATACAATGGCCATGAATAGGCATTACATAAGTAGATACATGTCATAAGTGATCATAGCCATGATCCCTCTATAGTAAGATATGGTCTTCTGCTGAAAAGAAGACAACTGGTGCAAACTGGAGGTACAAACTGCTGAAATCTGAGAGGTGATATCTCAGATGTAAAGTCAAAGTCATATGTAGCATACTGAATGCCACAATCGCTTGGGGTCTTCTACACAAGTCTTTGACAGTGGAAGTCCCATCACGTGAATAAAGGAGTTGGGGTCGAACCTGATGAGACATCGTTTGATTACCGGTCATTGATGTATACTGTTAACAGATGCGAGATGACCCACCGATAATGAAAATGGGCATCAAGGCACAAAGCACAATCATCAGAGTGTGAATAAATGGGTTGAAGTTGAACACTAGGATGAATCCATTGATTAGGGGACATTGATGTATTCCCAAAACTGTCGATGGTGAGAGAACCTGCCACTAATGACTGCAATCCTCAAGGTACTCAACCGAACTCTAAGCCTCAAGTCTCGGAATAAATGAGTTGAGGTCGACAGAATGAGACTCGCTGGAAGGAGGGCATTAAGGCATCCCCCATCAACCAACACGAGGTACCAGCAATGTTGAAAGATTTGGAAGATCTCAAGTGAAACGGACTGACTCAATAAGGATGGACGACATGCAATAGTCAAGATATCTGAGGAGTGGTTGATAGTGGTTTCAGGAGTTCCTTTGAACAAGAGCATGAGAAGATAGATAGACTCAGGAAACATAGACTCGACATAAACTGTGCAATGCAGGAGGCATTACAGAGGGCTCCATAATGACTGGAAGCTTAACCAATCGGTGGAGAAAACTAATAAACAAGTACAGCTCCTAAGGCCCAACTATGGTCCTGACTCATAATGTACGGAGTGGAATGAATGCTCTATTCAAAGGAGACACAACAGCTACCAACAAGAAATAATGACCATAATCTCGTCCGGCTTTTTCGAATATTTGATTTTTTGTCTTTTTCATATTTGGTAAAAGCTTGAAAAAGAATAAAATTGCTTATAGTACAACAAGTGAGGGAACGAGTGTCAAATAGCTAGTAGACTAGTCCCAAGTAGTGGAACATACCTATGCTCAATGCAAGGAAGTGCGTGCAGGATGTGGACACTCGGGGGTGTGTTCCCTCAAAGTCAAAGGGTCATCAAATTGTGAAGGGAAAATATATAATCTCTACAGGGCTCAACAGGGAAAGTGCTCAGGCACCAGGCTAACAATTGAGTAAGCCTGAGCCGGCACAAGGCTCAAGCGGCAAGGAGGAGGATGCAATGCAATCACAACATGATATAACTGAGAAGTCCTTTTTCGTAAAGTTATTCTCCTCACCCGAAAAAGTGTAAAACAATGACAGAAGAACTCTTCTAGTCATGTATGACTAGAGTATACCTTTTTTGTAATTAATCCACAAAGGTCCAGAAAAGGGGTAAACTTATACCTAAGTGAATGTCGCTTCAAATCCTTTAACGAGTCTGAAATGACAAGTATACTCGACAATCTTGTTTGATTTTGAAAAAGTCTAACAAGGGCTTAAACAAGACTTTATAAAAATCTTTTCCGTAAAGGTTTAACGAGCCCAAAAAAGTAAACTCATGACCTACTTACTGTTTTTAACGAGCTCAAAGGATATATGGAAGAATGCTCGTAATGAGAGCAGACAAGTGTCAGGGATATGCGAGACTAGTTCCAAGTGCATGGGACAAAGCTATGCATAATGCAATGAACATGAGCAAGATAAGGACACTCAGGGGGTGTCTGCGAATTCGGATCATAATAGGTTGAAATGCATCATAACAATGGGGAGGCCTAAACCTATATGCAAGGTTCTGAATATTCCTACCATGGCCGAAGAAAATGTCGAAAAGGACCAGTAAACAAGTATAAGTCCAGGTAAGAATCCTGTCTCCAAGAAACATAAGTACCAAGATAATTTCTAAAACGTACGTAAAGAAAAATCCAATACAAGTCACTATGGTAGAAACATTTTCAACTTCACTATTGTTAACCTCAGACATAACGCAGGTAGAGCTAACCACTGAAGGTGCCATAGTACCAATACCTGAGGGATCAAAATGATCATCTTCAAAATGAAGAGCAAAGCTGAAGGATGTGAAGGAATCTACAGTGGCAAATTCATCATCACAGGAGTTGGAAATTCTAGAAGTAGAATCGAACTCATCAGGATCACCGATTTGTGGATCTATAGGAGAGCTCAAAGACTCATTAGACTCAAACGTCAAATCAGGGCTGGACGAGACGGTGAATGGATCCAAACTCAAATGGATGGCAGGTTGTATTATAGGCCCATCTTGTTCAATAAGATCAAGGGGAGGAGGGGAATGGGATATATGATAAAGATCCCCCCACGGCTTGTCATCACCACCCATGGCCTAAAAAAGAACTCCATCTGAAAGTAGGATGCCATCGAGGCAATCATGTGAACAAGATAGGTTGGCTACCAAAATTGGCAGCGTAACGGGATCTTCTTCAACTGTCTGGGAAGAAGAGAGATCCGGATCTGCAGTGGTTTGTTGGATGTGATCATAAGTGAGCTCCGCTATAGATAAGGGCATAGAAATCCTGACGTGTGCGATGTCTTCAGACATAGAATTCGCGGATGGAAAAATCCATGGATTACCACAATAGGAAGTTCGAAATGGCATACTTTTCAAAGGAAGAGACGCACTGTCGAAAATGGTTCCAATAAAATTCACAGGTGCAGAATGGTTAAAAGTTCCCATCAACGAGGGGTACATTCCAACACCTATGTTCCTAGTTTTCGACTGAGAATCAAAAACTTGCGGGACTACTGATTCCGTAGATGCTATGGAAGGAGTGCCAACATAATCCAGCTGATCGATCATCACAATCTTGCCTTCATGGGGAAAGAAAATAACTCGAAATACAGTAGATGCGACAGCCTTCATAGCGTACATCCAGTTCCGACCTAGTAAAAGGTTGTAGTCGATGGGCGCATCAACTAATTTGACTTCAATAGGAACAGACTTACCTCCCAAGGAGACAACAAGGGAAGGGATAATTCCATGCGGCGTAAAAGATCTACCGTTGAGTGCAGTGAGTGTAGTTCTAGATGCAAGTAGGGAGGAGAGCCAAGAGCTTTCCAACAAGTCAATGACATTACTGACGCCGAAGCACCTTCATCAACCATAGTACGTTTGACGAAGCTCTTAAGGAAAATCACCTGGATTTGAAAATCCATGTGGTAAGGAAAGCGAGGTTGGACATCAGTAGTATCGAACTTGATAACACTAGGACTTCCCCCATCCTGAACTCCTAACGCACTCAAAAGGGCATGCTTTTGAGAAGGACAGGCTTGCAAAACTTCAAGAAACAACATGGCACACGGAGTTTGGCCCAAATATTCTATGATGGAGTAGTTCTGGGTGGCTTGAGCATTAGGATTATGCGTAGAGTGCTTGAGAACACCTTTCAGTATCCACGGCATAATAGAAGGATTCTCGATATGCAAGGAATTATCAGGAGGAGGGGGAGGCTCATTCCCCAAATTTGGTTGTGGTGCACCATAATCACGTTGACGAGTAGCAACACAAACCTCTGACTGAACCATATTCACGCATCCGTAACCACTGGTATTGGAAGAAGACGTTGTCATTTCATTAGTACCATAACTAGTGGTGGGAGCATTCGAAGCCATGTTTTGGTGATGAGGTAGGGGATCCTTCAACACAGCTGGGCTCTATGCCAAATGCTTCGTTTCTTCTTCAATATGAGGACATAAGTGAGTAAGATGATCCTCCCCACAAAGCTTGCAAGGGAATTTCACCTTACGCCTAGGTTTACGATCCTCGCCAGCATTACCACCTTCTCGAGGAGGGTTGGCATTCTATTTACGAGAAGTATTATGATTGATATTATTGTTACTTCCATTGTTTCCACCCCTACGATTATTTCTCCCCTTTTTCTTACCACTAGGTTGCTAGTTACCTGACGGTTTTGTTGATTGCACATTGTGTACATCAGACAACGGAGTGGAAGTGGACAAGGTGTGAACCTGTCCTGGTGAAGACTGGTTAACCGACAAATTTTGCATTTGATTAGCTACCAAGTCTATAGGGTGAGTGCATGCGGACCCCATGATGCCATCGGCATGTGGTCCAGGAACTGACGTGGGCTCATGTCTTGTTCTCGGTGCATCAAGAATAATGTCATACAAAATGCCAGACTGAGAATAAAGAAGATCTAACTGCTATACTTTCAAGATAGCTTGCTCCTCAGTCATAATGCCATACATCGAAACATCCTTAGCAATATATGGAAGTAAAGACTTGAGGAACCATTCCAACAGGAACTCTGGAGGAATGTTGGCTTTCACTAATCTCTTCCTCCGACACCACTCTTGAACATGGTAAGAAATATGTGTGGCCTTATTCTGACGGAAGGTGGACAACAACTTAGTACCAGTATCATAACAAACCGGCAATTGGAAATGGTCTAAGAAAACCAAATCAATCTTGTTGAAACCCCTATAGGTGTTTCTGGGCAACTCCACATACCATTTCGCGGCTGCCCCCGTGAGGGTGCGTCGAAATAGGCATAATCGAATGGAATCATGATTCAAAGATTTGGAGGAGCACCAAAGGTGAAATGTCGTGACATGATCTCCCGGGTCCTCGCCACCTTTCCCCTCAAACATTGGAATGTCCGAAGGGAGCTTGGTAGGAACCGGGGGCCAAGTAGGATCGTGAAACACTGGATCATTCGTGAGCTTCGAAAGATCCGGGCGATTCAAGCGTGAAAGGAACAGGAGCTGCATCTGGAAAGCTTGATTATAAGCTCCCATAAAAGGTTGATTGAATGGAACTATGTTGTACGATGGACCAAAAGCTTGACCATGAGGGTTAAACTATTAATACTGAGGACCTGACAGCCCATAAGCTTGCCCATGGCCATAAGATGGATAACCTCCCCCTGCCTGACCCATTTGAGAGTAAGCAGGTGTATGTGCATTTTGAGCACCATATTGGGGTGGTGGGTGATATTGGTGGCCAGCACTGACTGTGTTGTAGTAAGGGTTGCCACCATGGGTATGGGGCATGTATGTACTATTCATAGTGGGAACCGTGTTGTATTGACCGTAATGGTATGGTATGTTACCACCCCCAATATTAGGATTAACTTGAGAAGTCATGTGATGACCATAAGCATGAGAAGTATTCCCAGGTCCAATATGGGTGTGACCAGTAGCAGGGTTGGTGGTGTGATTTCCATGTGGATACGAAATATTCCCACCCCCTACATTACTATTACTAGCGGTGGTAGTGGATGCAAAAGTATGCGGTAAGTGTCCACCCCCGTGGTTGGGAGGAACGGTATCATGTGCAAAAGTGGTCCTAGGTTGATGAGTAGCGACATGTGTACTAGGTGGTGGATGGCGAGTCGTGTTTCGGATAGCATTCCGACTAGGTTGAGTATTCCTAGGAGGTGTTCACGTTCCAACATTAGCATGGTTAAGAATCGGACACGTCCCCATACTATGTGAGTGGGTGGATAACGTAATGCCCCCAGCTAGGGTAGTGCCCCCAGTGGGTATAGTATGGATAACACTTTGACTAGTGCCAGCATGAGTACCAACCATAGTGGAAGGTTCGACAGTATTGTGACTAGGCATACCAAAAGAGAGTGCAGTGGGGTTGACCATAGGGCTGGAATCATCATGAGTCTCAGGCCTCCTATATCTAGAATCACATGGAAACGAACGAACGAAAGGCTCATCCTGTTCTTCCTCCTCGGGTAAGTCGGGCATCTCGTAAAGATATATATCCAGATTTGAAGAATCAAACGAATCCCGGTCAAGTGAATTAGGCCAAATAAAACCAAGTTGAATCGCAAGTGGATCACCTCACCAATCCTCACGAGGAGTCTGGGGATCGGAAATGTGTTCAACTCTACCCGAAGGAGTAGAAATGTCTTTCCCGATATCACGATGTGTAGCCATATAATCCTCAATGTAAGTCGTGTAAGAATCTGAAGACTCAGAGGGAGCCCTCTGGCGTCCTCTACTAATGCGTTATGTAACCAAAGATGGCTTTAAACTAGCCAAACGACGG
Organism: Larix kaempferi; assembly: GCA_027924585.1. Taxonomy (NCBI): domain Eukaryota; kingdom Viridiplantae; phylum Streptophyta; class Pinopsida; order Pinales; family Pinaceae; genus Larix; species Larix kaempferi. The sequence continues at coordinate 18,465,084 of BSBM01000922.1, read as the reverse complement.
GACCAGCGGAGAGTAGGGCTCCACGCCACATTCTCTCCGGAGAGAGACACAGCGTCTCCTAAAGGCCAACTATTGATCAAAAAATAGTAAATCAAAAGCACACACCTAGAGAATCTATAGCCAAGAGCAGACAAATAGAGTGGCTAAATGAGCTTCCGACACTAGAGCCAGTATGTCTCTCCTAGGAGAGGCTTGAGACTCCCAAACTATAACCGAAGGTAACAGAATCAGTTATAGAGACACCCAGTCTTCACTGTGTCAACAGGGTCAAGTCCACTACACGAACACAACTGTGTTGTCCAATCCCTATCTAACTCGGGACACAAACAGCATAACAACTGCAAGTACCCTGTGCGGTACCTAGGTAAGGAAACTATGTCTACCGCAATATAACCAATGCTTAGGGGAACAGTCGTAGGTGGGACCTGTCGTATGGGCAGGGTATCTAAGCCCAAAGCACAAGAGGATGAACCTTCGGTACCCCCAGATACAAACAAATCCCGGATATATCTCTCACATTCAACCGGTATCAGAGGGATATCTCCTCAACCAACCTCCCGTGAACTCGTGCTTAACTTTGGTTTGAGTAGAGATTTCCTGAGAACACCGATCTATACCATGGATTCCTCCACTCCCTGTTCAGACACCTAATGTTTCGTTCAATAGTCTTGGATTGTTAACTCACAATGATATATTCCAAGACTCTAAGCCTATGCTAGTTGGTGTACCCTATAAATAAAATAAGTCTATTCAATTTTATGATTAAGTGTTAATTTTAGTGGCTGTGATTACTCAAGGGATATGGTCGTGAAACTAGTGATGTGTAGACTCAATAATATGCACCATCGTCCAATCCTAGACTCAACTATCCAATAAAACAATGTCACTAATATGCAAAATCAACCAACAATTCTGAAATAAATATGCAAACTTTTATCTTTTCAATGCACAAGCAGAACCTAAAATGAAGGCAACAAGCACTCAATGCAAAATGGAGTACATGGAAATAAAATATTTTTTTTTTCTCTTATAAACAGAAAGGAAAATGCAAAAACTAAATGAATATTTTTGTATTTTTTCAATATATATGGAATGAAAAAATGCAAGGCAATTCCTACTATTCAGTCACTGAAGTGTCGAGAAAATCACTAAGACAACCCAGCAGATCCTAAACAGCAAGACTCAGCCAAAAGGAAGAGCTCAAAAGGAAGAAACCAAGAGGTTAAAACCAAAGATTGGTAAAAAACCAAGAAGGCTCAACCAAGAGAAACGAAGAGATCTGGTCACAACCAAGGCATGAAACAGTCAAGAAAAAGGCCAACAAAGACTCAGGAATCAACCAAATTCACCCAGCAACAACCAATAGCCATAAACCAACAAAAATCAAAGTTACACGCTACTCTCGAAGGAATACATGTGGGTACCCGCGAGCAGTAGAGTAAATAGAGGTGGGTAGACGCGGGCAGAACTCAGCTAGCCCGCAGGTGAGGAACAACAAATGGTCAAACAGAGAGTCCAGAGGCTCAGAAAAAGCAATTTTTCTATAGTGTATCTTAACGGCCACTCAGTGACACGGAGCTTCAATAAACAACAACTCTAAATATGGACTAATGCTCAAAAAATTTCCCAAACATGGATGTTTTCCCTAGTGAAGTCGCCATTTCTGTATTGGAGAAAACTCACTATGGCTTGGGAATACCACAACAGACAGATGACTACCAGAAACCTACTCGATTCTCAAAACAATGCTATTATAAATGACAATGTTAAAACAATGGAGAAATGTAACCAACCTCGATCCAATGTTTGACGTAGATCCCCATTGGAGCTTTCAATCCGCGCACATCCAAGCACTTGTAATTTGCAAATTAGTCTTGACAACCAATATCTAACAAGTACATGTGATATATAAATGACATTAACATTATCAATAACAATGGTCCACAATATCATAAGCAAATGCAACCCAATGTATAATAAATGACATTCACACCATGAATGGATGAGAATATGATTATTTCTATTAATAAACAAGAAGAAGTACAAAGTGATACGACCTCTTTCCAGCAACCAATCTGAACCAAGATCTAGATCAATCCACTTGTGCCTCCACCACTTCAATCCTCCATGAATGGCAAACTCAAACTAGAAAGTAGTTTGGAAGGTGAACATAACTAGTTCACAACTACAAGGATCAATGAGTGTAGACTCGAGATAGGGAAAAAATCCACTAGAGTGCCTTTACTATTCTCTTCTTCCTCCTGTCCATAAGCCATATGTGCTCAATATATACTCCTCTCAAAGGTAGGTGAAAGGATTCATCGAGACGTTACTTGGGCAGATGGAGAGCCAAAGGTCACCCAATGACTGCTTTTTGGGAGTAAAAAGTAATAAAATAGTGGTTTCTACCATTTTACTTGATACCCGCGGGCTATAGGGATGCAACTCGCGTGTACACATGCTATAGTGATGCAACATGTGGGTAGGAACAAAAATAGGATAGACTAGTATCACTGAAGGATGAAAATGGATCTGAGTCACTAAAATGGATCCTACAGGCCAAAGAATGCTGATGCTCACAGGGTGAAAGATTTCTGTGTAACACATCCACCTGATGCATATACACAGCAGTAACTGGAGCATCATCCTGATGCTCATCATCCAGCACTTACATACATAGCCATGGGAAGGATCCTCCTCTCACCATGCTTGGAATGGATCCTACAAATGTGTCCATCACTTCTTCCTTGAAGTGTCATCAATCTGAAGAACACCAAGCCTCTCTCTAAAGTACTCAAACTTCACTCTGGCTAGTGGCTTTGTCAGCACATCTGCAACGTGCTCATCTGTCGCAACATACGGGAGCTTCACTGCTCCTCTTTGCACCATATCCCTGATATAGTGATATTTGATCTCAATGTGTTTCAACCTGTCGTGGAACACCGGATTCTCAGACAGCTTCACACAACTCTGGTTGTGACAAAAGATACCAGTAGCCTCTAGCGGGAGATCAAATAACTCAGACAGTAGCTTTTGAAGCCATACTGCCTCACAACTAGCTGAACAAGCTACAACATACTCTGCTTCAGCTGTACTCAATGCTACGTAGAACTGATTCCTGCTAAACCAAGAGATCACACCTGATCCCATACTGAAGAAGCACCCAGAAGTGCTCTTCCTATCTGCAGCACTGCCTGCCCAATATGAATCAACATAACCCTGCAAGTTACACTTTTGATTCACATCATACTTGAGCCCATAATCAACTGTACCCTTCAGGTACCTCAGAATATGCTTTACAAGAACCAGGAGAACACTCCTCAGATCCATCAGGAACTGGCTCAATGTGTTCACCGCAAAGCAAATATCTGGTCTTGTGTTCATCAGGTAAATCAAGGAACCAATCATCTGACAATACATAGTGACATCAACCGGCTCAGATGAAGCATCACACAGAAGCTTCAGGTTTGATGTCATAGGTGTGGCCATGGCATTGCAGTTCACCATCCCGAACCTCTTGAGGATCTCTACTGCATACTTCCTTTGTCCAAGGAAGATTCCATCTTCACTCTGCCATACCTCCATGCCTAGAAGGTAGTGCATCATCTCCAAGTTCTTCATCTCGAACTCGGCAGCAAGCTTCTACTGCGTGTCGGCAATCAATCTATCCTCACCTGTAACAAACAGGTCATCCACATACAAAAGTAGTATCACTGGATTTCCTTCCTCAACCTCATAGTAAAGGTTGGAATCCGTTTTACTCTTGGTAAAGCCCAAACTGGATAGAAAGCCATCTATCTTGCCATACCAAGTCCTGGTTTCCTGTTTCAAACCATACAGGGCTTTCTTCAGTTTGCACACATGTGACTCTTGGTCATGTGTCTCAAACCCAAGTGGATTCTCCACATACACTTCCTCTTCGACTACACCATTCAAGAAGGCTATCTTGACATCCATCTAGTGTATCTTCCATTTCATCACTGCAGCCAAAGCAAGTACTGATCTGATGGAAGTGGATCTGGCTACAGGAGCAAAAGACTCTATGCTGCCACCTGCAGCATGCTTGATCTTATAGATCCATTTGGAAGTCACAACAGACTTCCCTTTAGGTCTTGGGACCACATCCCAAATATCATTCTTCATGATCGAATGGTACTCTTCAACATTTTCAATATCTTCAATAGATAACTTTGTTGCTGGAACAATGTTGTAGTCCTTCTTTTGTAGGTGATGGTATACGATCTTTCCTGCAAAACAAGTTAAATTGCCTGATTAGAAACATCTCATAGTTTTCAGAACAAGTTCTTACTCATAAAGAAATATGTCATATAGTCATGCAATTAATTTAGCCAATGCTTCAATAAAACATTTATCCATATCCTGTGACTTTCTAGATGCCTTCCAATCTCTACCAGAACATTGTTAAGAGTGTACACAACTCCCAACATGTCAGCAAAGAGGTTTCATTCTAGATAAGTAGCAATGGAATTTTGTACAGTGCCATAGGCCACTTACCCATTATATGCATATTAGTAGTATGTTGTTCATTAATGCAATTATTCTAATATGCCAAAATACACAGCCTAATTCTAGGAACATCAGTATATACATCATTGAATAGTATTATTTAAACAATCAACTATGCAAGAAATTCAAATACTTATCTTTGTTTAGTTGTTTGGTGGACTCCCTCTGAATCTTTGCAACATTTCTGCAATTCCATTCTGATGTGGATTGTGAGAAGTGGTCGACTCCCTCTGAATATCTGCATCCTTGCAAAAACTACTGGAGTGTGCTCCCTCTTGATCTTTGCTTCCTGGATTACCTGTCCTTGAACTTATATCCATCCTCGATCACTATGCATGCTTACAAGTATCATTATTGTGATATCCTCGAGATCTCATACATAATCATACATTTATTAGTATATTCTCAATACTATCAAAACACAATAATCTTAAGCATGTATAGTCATGATCATTTCAAACAGAAATAATAAGCATTAGTATTCACGGACTCTTATGGTTAGTCATATCATAAATTAAAGTAAGAAACATAATATTCCTAAACCCATGATTACTCAAACCTATACTTTCATGACTCTTCTGGTTAGTCATATCATCAATTAAGATAAGAAACATAATATGCGTACACCCATGATTATTCAAACCTATGAATAATCATTATCAATCATGCCATGTATACTTATATAAGAGATCCTATCACAAGGTAGGATTCTAACTTGATATAGGAAAAACATACCTGGATTAGTATGTTAGCTAGTTATGTCTAACATACCCACATCATGTCTTCTTATTCTCTTCAATGAATTGTGCTAGTAACCTGCATATCTCATAAGTTAACCATTATAGAACCAAGTTATACATACCTCGTAAATAGATCTTCTATGTGATCCATGACAATGGATGAATCTTTGTCTTCATGTCACCATGATCATATGCTCTTGAACCAGAACATGATTTGTCTTTCTTGGTGTACCTTTCATGTTAGAGGACAACATAAACCTCATACAACACCATAATGCATTAGTACAATTATAAGTCTCAACACCCTAATCAATGAATATCTTCTATCATGCATTCATAATTTTATTAAGGTGATACGACAAGTCTAAATTTAATTAAGATTGTACTAACCGTAATAATATGAAGACAAATATACCATAAACTTAATCATGAACAAATCTCAAAACATACCTCGATAAGTCATACCTATCGAGATTGCTTGTAATCTTCTTATGTAAGGCCTTAGCCTCATCTCCCTCTGAAACAGGAACTTCTTCACTTATGCAGGTGACCAATCCATTCTCTTCTAGGATTAATCCAATCCACTTGATTTGCAGGAACTGGATCTAGAGCTGGATTAGGGTTTGTCAGGGAAACTCTAAAAATTAAAACTTTGAATTTCAAACTTCTTAAAGGATAGAAAGATTCTCCTTGATGAGCTGATCAACTTGGTATACTCAGAATTTGAAAACTGCAAAGTTTCACCGCACATATTTGCCTTTGAAACTTCTGGATTCACTCGACATGACCTCGAACTAGGGTTTGAGAAAGCCCACCCTTCTTCCCAATCAAAAGGTTCGATCCAAAGCTCTAAGCTTTTATTTTTTTGAGGAGCTTCCAGCCGTGGTAACAGATTTCAAAAATTCCCATTTTTGCAGAAGCCCTAATTTTCCACTTTTCCGATCAAAGTCCCGAACTAGGGTCTAATCAAGTCCAGCCTTCTGCCCAACCAAAAATTATGATCTTGGTCTCTAAATTTTGATTTTGATGAGTAGCATTCAGCCGTGGTCTCCGATTACAAAAATTCCATCTTTCTCCGAAACCCTAAATTCCCGAAGCCATGAATGAAGGTGGTCAAAAATAATTTTGTTTTGACAGTACTATGTACCTGAATGATTATGTTGTAACTCCAAAATTTATGATCCACAAGGTTTGAACCTTCTACTTGTGGTATCTCAAACTGCCATCTTTCCAACCCCACAGGTCTGACCTCAATTGGATTCTCTGAGAGAGAGTTATGCCAAGTGTCACAATGTGACTTGTTTATGGGATAAAACAGGAGAGCGAACTTGTACGGTGTACCACGTGTCACTGGTTCTGTTTTGGCATCTCAAAACATTACCTGTGAAAGTACAGTCCGTACAATACCTTTAACTTTTTATGAAATTTCATTTGGATCTTTCTATCCCAAGTTATGACATTTTTTCCTAGGTCACCTGTTTATGACTCAGATCTGGAAGAGGCAAAAACCCTAGATTGTACAGATCATAAAACACAAAGTACAATGAATTAGAATTTTTCCTTTCGACACAATGTACATGGCGATCTGATATTCAACTTGTAGAAGTTTTAGATCCGAAAAATTCATCGAAATGGATTTATAGCGAAACTGCTACGATGACTGGTTTTTGCTATATCAATCCCAAGCATCGCAAGTGCAACAAGTGTCATACATGCCATACCATGCCTTCTTTTAGGCTAGCTCTGATACCATGTTAGTTTTTCAGAATTTACTTCAATATGATCTAGGATCTTAACTAAGAGAACAACATGTACAACATATCTACTGCATATTAATCATGGACACAGTAATGCAAACACACAAGAGACACAGAGTTTACTTGGGGAAAACCATAAAGGTGAAAAACCCCAATAACTTCCTCAAAGATAGATAGAGCAATGATACAACCCAAGCATAAGAGATAGACATCTCCTAGCAGTAGCTTTTCCTCCTCCACAAGTGCGCCACTCTCCAAAGAGTGTGTGTGAGAATAGAATGATGAAATAGAGTGCCTCCCGCACTCTATTTATACTTGACTTGACTTGCCTAATAACCTTTACTAGGTCGGTCTCAACTTAACCACATAACACAAATTTGACTGGGCCGACACCCAATAGGGTGGTCTAATAACCCTTTGACCCACATGGTCGACCCCCAATAGGGTGGTATAATAACCCTTCAACCCACATGACTTATACAGGGCTGACCCCAACAAGGTGGTCTAATAACCCATCAAGTATAAGTTACGACACTTACAATATAAATGACGACATTTTCGTATAGAGGAATAATAACATCTCTATAGGAATACAAACACTTCCGTATAGAGGAATAATACCATCGCTATAGGAGTACAATATACATATATGAAATACATTCCGAAGTTACATATACATCAACATGCCCTATGACCATATTCTTCTCATGAAGTTAATAAAGATATTTGTAATTGAGATGTCCAAACCTCTCCTGCCACAATTTTATCGACTCAGTGGCATGAGTAAGGAGAGAAGAAGGTGATGAGAAAGGAACAAAGTGTGAAAACCAATAGATTTTTTAGCTATGATCAGTAGTACCTAAGGCAACAATTCGACCTATGGAAATATCAGATATTTCAACATCATTAGGTGTGAAGATGAAATTTTTGGGAGACCTAGTGTGAGTCTTCTGGTAGACTAAAAAGAGGTTTGCAGCAAGACCTAAGACATACAACACATTAGTGAAGGAACCATACTCAATATCAATTTTAACAATCAAATTAACACTCCTAGTCATGTGACAGAAGAGGCATATGTTTACCATGCACATGCAGCAAGAATACATGACACAAGTTCATTCAGAGATAAATCCTCTTTGAGAAATTGATTAAAATGCATTAATTGTGCTTAAAATCATTCTAAGTGGTACAAAAAGACTAAAAACTATTGAAAAGTGGGTTTTCAGGTTAAAATAATCTAAAATGAGGAAAATGAATTATCCAACACTCAAAAGAGAAACCTAAGGCCCATTTCCCAATGCTATATAAGAAAGGCTTTGGGGCGTAGTAAGAGGAGACCAAGCAAGAGCAAAGGCATGCTGGAGAGATTCTGAAGGAGGAGAAAGAGCTCAAATTCTTCAAAAGCAAGGGTGAAGGAAGGGAAGCTCATATCAACGGAGGAAGGATTCACATCTAATGCCATGGTAAGGATGTATTTCTCCATTGTTATACTATGAATGGATTCAAGTTTCTACCATCTATGAGTTTGAATTTTGCTTATCATGCATGGATTTAATTCTTAAATGGCTTTAGATCTTAAGTTTGCTTATCTTAATTGATGAATAGATATAGATCTTTGGAAAATTGTGATAATATTTTCATGTTGTTGACATAGGAACTCACAAGTTCTTAGTAATATAGTTAAACTAGTGTAGACACAACCCTGCACTAAATACTATTATCAGATTGGCAACCATAACAGCTTGTTGAGTTTTCCTGAATTTTCTTCAAGTTTTGAGGTGTTCTTCCTTCAGATCTACTCCTTTGTGGCTTAAAGATCATTAAAATAACTTTATATCTGGATTGAGAAGCTCAAGATCAGCCTAACAAAACCTTTAACTCATCAAACTATCTCAATTTGCACTTAGATCTGAGTTTCTTGATTTGTTTAGTGTTTGAAATTTTGAGTTTCTTGGTTTATTTGAGATCTAGTTTTTTAACTCTGCTTTAAATCTCTAAAGATCTGAATGATTTCTTTTAAAACTCTGTTTTGATCTTCCAAATCTTCATAAGCTATCAAAGCTTTGCGTTCTACGTGTCTTCTTTTGCTGCATATGTCTTAAGAGTGTGTGTTAATCTAGGCTATAAATATCTTTATACATGCCTTTAAACTCTGCCATACATGTGTTTAATACTCTGCGTGTTAACAAGAGTAAAACTCTACCATATATCAAGCGTCTACGTGTGTTAAAGTTTGAAGATCTTTGCTAGTGTCTGTGTGTAGATCTTTAAGCTCTCCAACCAGGCGTGAAAGCATTTAATCCCAGCTGTCAAGACCTCTGTGTTTGTTCTGCGTGAAACTCACCAAATGCATGAATGCAAACTGTGTTCCGCATTTGTTCAGCATGAATACAAACTCTACCATGATCTTCAACACTCTGCGTTGAACTCTGTCACAGTTTCCAATCCTATCACGACCTCAGCGTTGAGGATCTCTTCAAAACTCTGTACTCTTAAGATTTAAGTGCAGGTATGAAAGCTCTGTGTGAATGTTTAAAGAAGTTTACCTACATCACCACTACCTCTGTCATTCTTCAAGCTCTGTCATTCACCATAAACGTTAGAGCTCTGTCATTTGTTTTCTTTTGAAAGATATCTTTAAAAATCTATCTCTGGAACCCTGCAAAGATCTTGACACTGTGAAGCTTCGTGCCATTTCTTAAAACCTATGCGTGAGTCTTTTCGATTGTCTACATGATTTTTTGTCCAGATCCACGTGAAGGTGTGATAGTTATTGAAACCCCTGCATGAATGATGCATCATTGAAAGTCCTCGGCATGTTCAACTCTCCTTGGAAGTTCTTGAACCCTGCAACAAGCATATCTTTAAACAAACATTTACATCTCTGCATGAATCTTTTTGAGAACTCTGCCTTGTTGATCCATACTCTGCATGCTCATTGGTTGAAATATGCCCAATGGTGCTCTGTTGGTTCTTTAATTTGCAAAGCCTGCAACATCTTTAAAACTCTACATTGATTTGACATTACATTGCTCTGCGTGGTAATACCTTGCCTCTGCAGTCTAAACCTCGGCGTGAAGAATCTTTAAAACCAACGTTGAGACTCTGCCTAGCATTTGAAACCCTGCCATGATTTGGTATGAGAATAGTGTGTAGATGAATCTGGAAGCTTGCATGTGATACTCTATCTAGCAATTCAACCTTTGTGTGAATCCTCAACAACAATTCATCTTTAGCCTTAAATATTTAAGCTTCTACATCCTCAACTTTGAATGAACATGTGTCTTCAGCTTTGAATCATTAAAATATGAAATCTTTGTTTTTTTTTATTGCACCCAGCGTTTAGGAATTGCACATCTACGTGTTTAAATCAGTAAATCTCTGCATTAAAACGTTAGATCTTCAACTCTGTCTTAAAGCTTCTAGCTATGTGTGGATCTGAGCTCTTTGGACAACGTGGCTCTTGTAAATTCAAACCTCTGCATGGAAGAGATTTACGCTCTGTCATCCTTAAAAGTCTGCATATTATGCTCTTGGTGAATGCGTGTTGATAGTCTTTGAAACCTGGTTGACATTAATTTTTGACTGAGCCTTGAGTTCCAAAACCTCGAGTCTTAGTGAATAGTGAACACGTGTTGATAAACTTTGAAATCTTCTGGAATTCCAAATTTGAAGTGAACTTTGAGCACCCAAACCAACAACTAAGGCCCCTTTTCATGATTCCTCCAAATACTCATTTCCATAATTTGAAAATTGTTTAAGCTTTTGCATAATTCAAACCTTTTAGTTTTGGATTACAAGACCAAAATTTGAAAAATTTTAAAGTTTCCTTGCATAATTCATTTAAAATCTTTAAATTTGGATTACACAAAGGAAAAAGTTTTTTTGCACCATTTTTAAGGTTTTGTATATATTTTAGATTAAAATAAAAAAAATTGCAAACTTCTTTCCATAGTTTTATTCCCTAGTTTTGGTTTAACACAAAAAGGAAAAAAAATTGCAAATTGTTTTTTACATAGTCTAAACTGTTGATTTCAAATCTTTAGTTTTAAACAAAAAGGAAAAAAAAAATGAAATCTTATTTTACAAAGCTTGTGAGGTTTGGATTAAATTGACATATTCTTGGAGTTGTATACCTTTGAAGGTGCTATCCACACACATTTGCATTTGAATAACACCTTGAACATCAAATGATTGAGATAATTTGAGACTAATTTCTTTCCAAAAAACAGAATTAAAACTTTAATTAGTTGCATTTTGTTTTAGAGTTAGAATATTTTCATGATTTTCATACACAGTTAGAGAGATTTGTACCTTTATAGTTCATTTTTATTGAGATAAATTGTGTATGAGGCACCGTATCCTCTTCACTCGCATCTTATGATGATCTTGTGAATGAGAAATTGTATCTCACGTGTAATAGTTTATGGATTGATTTTCAAAGCATCTTATATCGAGCCACTGTATCCTCTTCACATGGGCCTTATGGCAATCTTGTGAATGAGAAAGTGGATCTCACTTGTAATAGAGTAGATTTAATTTTTACATCCAGTTTTTCTGAGCCACCGTATCCTCTTCACTTGGGCCTTATGGTGATCTTGTGAATGAGAAAGTGGATCTCACATGTAACAGTTTAGGATTTAATTCAAAAGCATTCAAAGGACTCTACGTATCATCTTCACTTGGGCCTTATGGAGATCTTGTGAATGAGAAATAGGGATCCCCTGTGTAATAGAATTAAATTCATGTTTACTTGAGATATCTGTTTGGATTACATTGGTCTTCACACATCGATTATTATCTAATTTCAGAAAACACTGTGCATGAACATACAAAATCTACTAGGAATTTTGCATACTTGAAAGAAACTCATGAACCTCTAACTCTTCCTTAATTTAGAATATTCATCGAAGTGGAAGGTAGAGTAGTGAGGATTTTGCATTGTTTGGTTAATTTTCCTGTTTTCGAGTCAAAACACCACTAGTTTCATTTCCACCTTTGAAAGTAAGCAAACTATATTTAAAATTGGCGCTTAATCTAAAATTTACAAACTTTTGATTTTTATATCACCAACAAGATTAGGTTAACACCTTGGATTAGGTTTGGAGAGTTAACACTCCTGGGCTGCAAAACTTTGGAACTAGCATTGATTAAAGAGAGAAATCCATTACTAGCATGAAACGCCTGTCAGGAAAGCGCTTCTGAAACATGCATTAAGCACGAGGTCAATCTGGATAAGTAAAGGGTGGTTCCCCCCTTTTTCTTGTTTGGTGGGACATGAGCTCATCAAGGAATTCTATGTGAAGTGATAAGTCCTCGGGGTGACATCACTTTTATAGAGTGCCTGGTTATGAGAGTTGTTCCTGACTTGCAACTGTTCCGCTCGACCGTGAATTGTGAAGTGGTAAATGTAGTGGCTTTTTATTAGAATATCACATAGGCTATTGTGAGTGGGACACACTTGCAATACATGAGACAGAATTTGAAACTTTTACTCCTTGGGAGGGTGATTGGTCAAGAACCAACTCTTGCACCCCTGGCGATTAAAGTTTATTCTAACTGTTTTTCACACCTTCGCTTCTAGAAATTGCATGAGGACATGAAATCCCTAAGCAACTACTAGTTTCGGAAGGCCCTAAAATTCAGCTTTTCACTGAACTTCGGCTCTTTGGAAGAGTAAGTTTGCTTGCTTGAAATCTCTAGGGAATTTTTACTGTGTGGACATTTTTTATTTTGTTGAGTCTAGAAGGCCATAGGATTGTTTGATTATGTTTTCAAAAACTTTTTAACAACATCCTTTTATCAATATTCTTCAAAGTGGCTAATCTTCCAACCCACCAGTCATGGCGGCATAGAGGTGAGTCATCGGAAATTGAAGGCCCCGCTACATTGCGAAGATGGATACAAAATACAAAACACTTTGACTTTGAAACTAACACACTTTTAACTTAAATTATCAATAGTAGAGCAGAAGCACATCAAACAAATACTGCAACACCACCTATCAAGGAAAACACAGAAACGGTTGATCCTCTTGCTCCAGTTGAAATTGAAACATTAAAAGACAACACTGCAAAACCTATAAATCCACCTTTGACAAATCTTTCAGATCCAGTGGTAATTCACATCAGTAAACCATTGAACACAATCAATCCTCTTTTGGCACATTTGATACACATGCAAAATTCAACATTTAGCTTCATGGCTTCATCAGGAGCACAAGGGACCCCATCACCACAACCTCAAACTGTTGTTGGAGTCAACAACACTTCCAATATCCATATGACTTCATCAGGAGAACAAGGGACCACATCAACACCATCTCAAATGAGTGCTGGAGGTAGCAATACTTCCAACATCGCTATGGCTTCATCTAGAGCATAAGGGACAACATCATCACAACCTCAAACAGTTGTTGGAGGTATCCATACTTCCAATTTACCTCTACCACCATCCCAACAGTTAGTTTACCTGCTTCTACCATAAGTTGAACTAGCACTTCAGTGCCAGTCGGTACAGTTTCGGGTCTCAATCCCCGAAGTACATCCACTTTGCCTGCAAGAATCCCTACTGGAGGATCTGTCTTACGAAACTTGGGTTTCCCATATGTTTTGGCTACTCAAGGTCAAAACAATTCAGGAGTCAACCAAAATCCTATTGGCATACCAAACATTTTTCCAAATCCTAACCCTGGGGGGAATCCTTCACTTTGGAATCTCAGCATACCTAGTGGAATTAATGGACCATGGAAAACTAATGCTAATTGGGGTAATAATCCACAAGTTAGAGGAAGTACCTTGGGAAACCAGTATCCAAAATTTCCTAGCATAAATCTTGGGGGCAATCCCATACCCCCAACAGGTAGTACACCAGGAGGTAACCCATCCACTAACCCCATTCCACCATGGAGTGGGAAATTTCCAGGAAATACTCAATCTTCTTGGGCACCACCTCCACAAGGGGGAAATCAACCTTGGAATGCTTATCCAAACCAAGAAAACAATCAATGGAGTGGTAATGTTCCACCAAGTAACCAATCTCAATGGAACATACCCCCACAAGGGGGAAATCCACCCATCAATCCTAACCAGCAATGGAGTGGTAATGTTCCACCAAGTAACCAATCTCAATGGAACATACCCCCGCAAGGGGGCAATCCACCTATTAATCCTATGCCACAATGGAGTGGCAATGTTCCACCAAGTAACCAACCTCAATGGAACATACCTCCACAAGGGTGTAATCCATACATGCATCCTCTCCCACAATGGAATAGACAATATTCAAGAAATAACCCATCTTTTTGGATGCAATCTCCGGAAGGAGGTAATCCTGCTTGGAATGCTTTTCAAGCCCAAGGACCACAACAGTGGATCCATCAAGCTTCACCTGGATATCAAATGTTTGCTTCAGCATCATCCAAGTCACCATTTCTAGCCACATTGAATCTACCAGATTTATCTCTGCTGACTAATGACCTTGTTCTTCATTTAAATGGGTGGCCAACCATACCAACCAAACTACCCTAAGACATACCCAAGTTTGACGGAAAAACAAGGGAAGATCCATCAAATCATGTGATGACATTCCATTTGGGGTGTTCATCCAATTCCCTAGTTGATGATAGTATTAGGTTGAGGTTGTTTCAACGGACCCTAATAGGAAATGGTGCGAAATGGTACATTGAGTTGCCCCGCAATACATACACAAAATTTTCATCTTTAGCTATGGCATTTTTGACACATTTTCAATTACCTATCCGCTATGAGATGGGAACCAAACTTTTAACTTCACTTTGGCAATCCACCATACTCACATCTCGGATCATATCCATGAGTGGAGGAGATGTCGAAGACTTATAAAAGCTGAAATTCCTGATCAGTTCTCAGCAGATTGGTTTATCAAATCACTATTGCCTACTCTTTCCAAATATGTAGCCATGTCAAGAGCCATGACTGAAGAGCAACTCATTCAGAGTGCTCACCATATGGATTTAGTATATTCCCAATCGGGCACACTTTATGACTTAATACCCCATGATGTAAGACCTACATGTGATCCAGCTAGGCCGCCAAAAGGAACTCATACTAATGGTGTGATTGGATCCGTTAACCAAGTTGAACAGATTACCCAACAATTGGGACAAATGTCAGTTCAAAATCAGCAACCCACAGCTGGCCAGGCAACTCAGGAATCTGCCACTCCTTCCCAAACTTCTGAAATCCTTATGGTTCAAACGACGGACCCAAAAGGAAAAAAGAAGCAAAAGAAGAAACCTAATGATAACCCTAGGACAGGAGATGCACCTAAGGTGAATAATCCCACTGGAGGAAATCATGATAATAGAAAGAACAAGTACCCTTGCAAAATTTGCAAGGAGGATCATCCTACTCATCTTTTTCCTCATATGGATGATATTCATCGCATGTTGGCTCAACGAGGAGGGAAACAACCACAACCTATTGTCCTAACTAAACGCTTCCCCCAACAACAACAGATGGTTGCTGCAGCACCGTTACCTCCACCAGGAGGAAACCAATCAAACCTCCCACAAGGGGGAAATCCACCAAATGCTAATATCTTCACTATTGGTGAACATGACATTCATATGCAAACAAGGACTCACTCTTACCATATACCTTCAAAAGATGCTGAAACAACTGGATCTCAACCTAGTCATTTTCTAAATATTGAAAAACCAACCATAGACATGGTGCCTCGACCTCCAAAAGGGGTACTTCGCAAAACAACACACAACCCCAATGCGCGAGCTGCTCAAAACTACAATGTGGTTGAATATTTAGCTCAAGCTCCTTGTGTAATGTCTTCCTTGGAGGTGTTGCAAAGTTGTCCCACTCAACGAAAAGCACTATTTTCTGCTATCGGTGCTATGGATCCACCAGACACCAATTTGATCACATTTGACGTAGAACAACCCACATGTAGGCTTCCCTCACAAATTGCTTTCCAAATTAAAGTAACTTCACATGGTAAGAATATTTTTTGAACCATTGTGGATGAAGGAGCCTCCACTTGTGTCATGTCACTAGCTTGTTGGAAAGCTTTGGGATCACCCACCTTACTACCATCCCACACAATTCTCAAAGCATTTGATGGTCATTCATTCTTGCCTCATGGACTTATCTTGGCTTTCCCAGTTGAACTGGGGGGAAGAACGGTTCAAGTAGATGTTGAGGTAGTGGATGCACCCATAGACTACAATTTTCTATTGGGTCGTAGTTGGATTCATAAGATAATGGTTGTAGTATCTTCTGTATTCCGAGTCATTCGGTTCCCCCACCAAGGGAAGATTGTAACAATCGATCAACTAGATTACTGCACACCAAAACCTGGTCTCCACTCGAATGTACCCTTTGTAGAGGATTCAAAGACGGTATTTCAGGCTGTTGGGGTAGGAAGGTTTAAAGACTCATCCCTTTTGGGAACTTTTCTGATTCCACCACCAATATTAACACCCAACACTGCTCCAATTTTCACCATTACATCAGAAGTGTAATTTCCATTAAGAGTTTTTTCTAATTCCATTTCGGAGGTTGGTTCCACCTCATCGGTTGGAACCTCCAAAGAGAGTATTTTAGATGAAAATAATGATGGAAATACACATGCTTCTGCACACCATGAGGAAATGGACAGTAATGTTCCCTTTTCTACCATAGAGCTTGCTTATCAAGCTATTCAAATGGCCTCGGTAGAACTGGATCAAAATTCTCCCAAGATGGAGGAATATGATCCCTATACTTCACCTATTTGCGCCTTGAACTCTCAAACTAACCATGATATCCTAGATCAAACTTTCTCTTCGGATGAAGCCATCATAGAGGTTATGAACATCTCAGAGTGACCCTGGGAGGATATGCATCACAAATCCTCGTTTCTTACTAAGATCGACTCAATAGAAGTTAAACTGGAAACGTTTTACTTCAATGATGACAACAGTAAGTACCAATGTCCTGTCCGAATCTAGGATGTGAATTCAGAAGGAAATTTGGCAAACATTTTGAAAACCATCAAAATTGATATATCTATCAAACCTAGCATCTTTGAGTACATCAACATAGGTGCGGATTGTTCTCCTGAGGAAATAAGATTTTACAATTCTTTATTTTAAAAGTTTCGTGATGTATTTGCATGGTCTTCTGAAGAATGCCAGGCATCGATCCCAGTATCGTAGAACATGAGATCAAAACCTATCCTAATGCCAAACTTGTGCAGCAAAAACTATGGCCAATGAACCCTAAAAATTCTGCTGCCATTAAAGCCGAGGTTGAAAAGATTTTAAAAGCTAGATTCATCTATCCCATTCCTTTGACTGATTGGGTATCCAATCCTATTCCCATTGACAAAAAACAAGGAACTATCTAGGTTTGTATCGATTTTAGAGATTTGAACTTAGCTTGTCCCAAAGATAACTATCCCATACCCTTCATTGATCAGATCATTGATGAATGTACTGGGAATGAAATCTTCTCGTTTATGGACGGCTGCTCCAGTTATAACCAAATACAGATAATAAAGGAAGAGCAACATAAAACAGCTTTTTTATGCCCTTGGGGACCTTCGCTTATAGGAAAATTCCATTCGGCCTTAAAAACGCTGGAGCTACTTTTCAAATAGCTATGTCATATGCATTTCACGACATTAAGGATATCGTCGAGGTTTACCTTGATGATTTGGTAGCTAAATCTAAAAAGAGAGCTAAATATGGTGCACATTTACAGGGCATCTTCGAGCGTTGCCGCAAGTACAACATTAGGTTAAATACACATAAATGCATGTTTTGTGTGGACTCCGGGAGGTTACTTGGGTTCGTAGTGTCCCAAAAGGGGATCATGGTTGATCCCATCAAGGTTGAGGCAATAATTCAGTTTCCTTCCCCAAAAACAATTACTCAACTTCAAAGCCTTAAAGGGAAGGCTAACTACTTGAGGAGATTTGTCGAGAATTTTGCTGAAAAAAATAAAGGTTTCATGCGTCTCTTAAAACAAGATGCAATATTTATATGGGATGACCAAGCTCAATGTTCATTTGATGAAATAAAAAAATCTTTGGTCTCTGCCCCGGTGCCTAGTCCACTAAACTATAATAGAGACTTTCTTTTATATTTGGTTGCATCTCCTTCCACAATTGGAATGGTTTTAGCACAAGAGGACGAATCATCTTAAGAACATGTTATTTACTATCTTAGTAAGGGCCTTGCAGGTCTTGAATTAAGATATTCCCAAGTAGATAAGTTAGCCTTGGCAATAGTCTATGATGTTCAACGACTTAGACATTACATACTTCCAAGGAAAGCAACCATAGTGGCTGAAATGAACACCATGAGACACATTTTGTCCCGCCATATCATTGGTGGCAAATACTCCAAATGGATAGTAATTTTACAAGAATTTGACCTTGAATTCAAAAACGCTAAAGCCAAAAAGTTGTTGGCATTTGCTGAATTAATGTCTGAGTTACCCATAGAGAAGGAGGATACTACATCTGTTGAAACTTGGGCAGATGAACATGTATTCCTCATTTCAACTTCCAATCCTTGGTATGGAGCATTCATTATATATCTTCAAACCCAAAGGATCGATCCTTAGCTTTCTAGTATTGAATGATGTCGTATTCGACACCGAGCGCGAAGATACCTCATCATCCGGGATACTTTGTACCATCAAGGAATTGATATGATATTAAGATGTTGTTTAGTACATGAGGAAGCTGAAAAAGTTTTGAATTATTGTCATGCTGGGGCATGTGGCGGTCATCTTTCTGGGTTGGCAACTGCCCAGAAAATCTTACGTGCAGGATACTTTTGGCCTACAATTTTCAAAGATTGCTTTAATGCTGTAAAAAAGTGTCACCCTTGCCAAATTTACACAAGAAAAATGCACGCACATCCTACTCCTTTACAACCTGTAGTAACCGTGGGTCCATTTTCAAAATGGGCCATTGATTATATGACAGTCAATCCACCTTCA
Source organism: Larix kaempferi (assembly GCA_027924585.1). Classification (NCBI taxonomy): domain Eukaryota; kingdom Viridiplantae; phylum Streptophyta; class Pinopsida; order Pinales; family Pinaceae; genus Larix; species Larix kaempferi. Next base: position 18,446,073 of record BSBM01000922.1, on the reverse strand, counting down.
GTCGATGGCCCCCACTACATCATAGTAGCAGTGGACTACTTCACCAAGTGGGCTGAAGTGATGCCTACATTCAATTGCATGGGTAAAACTGCAGCATACTTTCTATTCAATCATGTGATAGAAAGGTTTGGTGTACCCAAAGAGATCACTACCGACAACAGAGGTCATTTTAGGAATTCCTGTATGGATGAACTTACAAACCTGTTAGGATTGCGGCAAGACTCTTCCTCTCCATATTATCCTCAATCTAATGGACAAGTAGAAGCCATCAACAAGGTTTTGAAAACCATGCCACAGAGGATGATTAATAAAACCAAGAATAACTGGAACTTGATGTTGTTTACTGCTCTTTGGGCTTATCGAACAACCGCTAAAACTGCAATCAGATTCACTCCTTTCCAACTGGTTTATGGAGAAGAAGCTGTGTTGCTGATTGAATGTGAAATCCCATCAATAAAGATCAATGTTGAACTCCTACCTAACACTTCTACATAAGAGGAAAGGCTTCTCCATCTCCATTCTCTTGATGAAACTAAAAGGGAGGCCTCTCTAAAATAGAAGCACACAAGAAGAGGGTTAAAACACAATATGACAAGTCCATTCGTCCCCGACTCTTTTCGGAAGGTGATCTGGTTTTAGTTTATGACCAAGACCAAGATAAAATATGAGAAGGAAATTTTTTACCTAAATGGTTTGGCCCACTTGTTGTCAAAACTTTGTTAAAAAAGGGAGCTCATGAATTGGTCAATTTTGATGGGGAACCCATGTCGGAGATCAGAAATGGTCTCTATCTGAAGAAATACTTCACGTAGGAACTGATGCCTCACACCATTTGTTGTATTATGTTGTATTCTTTGTATAAACTTTTGTACATTAGTTATTTTGGGCACACACTTATCTTGCTTGGCATTGTCACTTTGGCAGATGGCACAAGAATCTTTCACATATTTGGGATATGCGGACGACACTAGCCGTAGTTCTCAGAACATTCCTTCCACCGCATGGGTCGTTTTTACACCTAATAATGAAGTTCTTAGTTCAGGAGACATTTTTCTCAGATTTGCAACCAACAATGTTGCAGAATATAGCGCAGTTATTGAGCTTCTTGTCAAGGCTGTTACCCTTGGCATCCGACGAATAATTGTCAAACTGGACTCCGAATTAGTTGTATCTTGGTTAAATGGTCAGTATCAGGTTCGACATCCTACACTGTTTAGAAAGTTTCTACAAGTACGTCTTTTAGAGCGTCAGTTCGAGTTTATTGAATATATACATGTTTCCAGAAGTCTAAATAGTTTAGCTGATTCTTTGGCCAACTATGTACTTGATTGGCATCTAAGTCATTAACATTATACCAAAAAGCAAGCATGTACATTATTTAATGGACAATTTAATTGAACACATCATTTAAGGACATAAGTAAATATGAAATAACCTAGCTTACATCATAACCCAAAAAGTGTGTAAATTTTGCATACACCAAAAGAATAGTGTAAATACTTTTTCTCTTTTTGATTCTTTTTCTTACAGATAACACCCAAAAAATGTTCACACAAACAAAAAAATGAAAACATTTGGAAAAACTCGAAAACAGGGGAAATTGTTTCAAACGTTTCTAGTTCAACATCGAAACTAACCCACTACTGGCAGATCAAAGACTAAAGGTTCATAGCTTCTAGGAATTCAAGCTGAAAGGGGATGCCTCCTCTTATACATTGGCTACACAAAGAACACATATGGTAAATCATGAGTATTTTTACTTATCTTTTATTCATACATGTAAAAACCGTATCCTTTTGAATGATAGAAAGATGCATAATTCCTCATTTTCGGCTATCTTTTTAGATATTAAATGCACATTTGAACCAATTTCTAACTAAACTGTTGGCTAGTGAAATGGTTTTTTATTTCAGGACTTGAAGACTTTGACAGTTCGAACTATTTGACTCAGGTAGTTGAGACAGACTATGATTCATGATGATCAATGATTTTGGCATTTTTCACAAGATTCAAGATGGAGTAAACCTCATTGAACCTTACCTACTTGGCCATTTCACCAAATTAGATAACCTTAGTCACATGGTATTACTTCACTGTCCATCGACACATAATCCTGCTTCAGATATCCTACCTTGGGAAGGAACAGCTGTAAGAGTATGCACAACTAGCTTAGCCCTTGTTTGCAATATGCCCTTGTTTGCAATATGGATCTTTGCCTTGGCCTAACCCGTGCCCTTGAAAAATAGGCGTACGCCCATGCAACACTCGTTCCCTCCTATGTATCATAACATTCTTTATTCTTTTTTACAAAAAAATGAAAAAGCATAAAAATTAAAAAAACACAAAAATCCGAAAAGGTAGAGACTTGAATCACTTCATAGTATAATTCTTGAAGAAAACGGCAACAATCAATCCTTGCGCCCTTGAACACGGCACATGATTTGGTCTCCGCTGTCAATACACCATCTGCATTTGCCTTAGGAAACCATACCAGTATTTTGATTAGATCTCCACCGATGGGTTATCCTTCCCGTCACCAATGGAGCTTTTTGTTAATGCATCTGGAATTAGTGGATTTCATTAAGGTCGGTTACTCAAATTCCTATGTTTCCAAATGTCCATTCTGCATCGTGTTATGTATTCAAGGGAAGTCCAAACCGAGTCGACCATTCCTCAAAAATTTCTGACCAATCATGTCATCCTTCCTTGTGTCAGTATACAGTGTTGGATCTTGCAGTTCTACCAAATTATATCATACTATTGATCTTTGTTTCATATCAGTTGATGTGGGATACATCAATGCCCTCCTTTCGATGGATCTATTCCTATCGACATCAAATCATTATCTAGGACATGGATCTAGAAACCCAAGAGTACATTGGATCTTGCAGTCATTAGTGGCAGGTTTCCTCGCAAATGACAATGGGTATACATCAATGACCCCTGATTGTTTGATTCTACAAGTGTTCGACTTTAGAACATTTATTCACACTTGTTAGTTTGTACTCAGTACGTTAGAGTCCATCATCATTATCGGTGGGTCTCTTCGCATCAGTTAACGGTATAAATCAATGACCGATAATTAGATGGTGTTTTATTATGCTCGACATCAGATCACTTATTCGCATGATATAAACTCGTACTATCATCAGTTTGTATTGAAGACCTTAGGAAAAAAAGTTGTATCACTCATCGATGCACTGTCCAAGCTGCACAAGATTAGACTGCCATGTCATAAGCCTAAAAAGACTTTGTTCTCACAGTCATCAAAGTGCAGATTTACATTTTTAGAAAAAATTGCTTTTGACATGGATCCATGTTAGGAACCCATGTCTTTACTTTGTTAGTATGTTGTTATTGGACGCATATGCTTTGTAAGTCGTCCCGTAGTATTTGTTGATCAATAGTTTGTGTTATTGTTGTCGGCGCATATGCTTTGTAAGTCGCCCATAGTATTGTTGATCCATAGTTTGTAGTGGCCCATGGTTTTGACCCATAGTATTAGCGCCTAGACTTAGTATATAAGTGTGTGTTGAGACCTATGGAGGCACGGTGAAGTTATTTGTATTGAGCTTGCTCATAGTAGGTTGCCCCCTCGAAGTGGCTTGTGATCAATATAAAAGTGATTCTGAGTTCTGTCATTCTGCTATTTCGCATATTCTTATTAATTAATTGTTGTAGGTGCATCACATCTGGTATCAGAGCACTTTCTTGGGCTCGCTGGGTGAAATTTCTGCCAATTTTTTTTTCGCATCTGTTGCAGGTTCGGATTTGGGAATAATCCCTATCCGCTTAACTGTGGGAAGTACTTGGGCATAAGCCCTAAAAATCATTGTGAGGAGTACCACAGGAACCCCGAAGTAGCTGGCCCATTGAGAGGACCTGGCAGCAAAAAGGGCAATGACCCCTACCTGATTGACTAGTTCCCACCCATGAGATAAACCAAGAGCTGTCGTTTGTGGCAAAGTGGTTATCAGTTTTACCTAGCCGTGGACTGAGGGGTACTTCCCCAATACGCAAGCCGTCAGACAGCATTGGTGGCCGAGTGAAACCCCTGAACTGTTAGGAAGCCGCACATACCTAGGGTCCATATCTACTTTTAGCTGAACTGTTGTCGATCATTGCTGCACCATTTCAGATCCATTTTGCAAGCCATTCCAGATCCAGCCATTTTCAATCCATTCGGCACTGTTCCAGATCCCTTCCGAGCCGTAGCCGCTCCAGTCTAAAAATTAAAAAAAAAAAAAAAAAGCTCCAGTTTTTTCTCCATATCTCTCTTGTTTTCACTCTGTTTCCCTTGAAATTTTTGGGGAACCCCTGTCATCCCATTCTGCATATTTCATTCTTGAGGAATCTATCCCCAATTCCCCTTTCCAAAGCCCGAAATCCCACATTTGTCTATTTTTAGGGTTTGCCATAACTTCCTTAGATTTCACCCAATCACCTTCAAATTTTACCACGAAGTTCTTTTCTGAATTCTGCTTCTTTGTCCCCCTCTGCCAAATTTTCCCATTCTTTCACCCCGCTTCTGAAATCCTCATTTTTGCTTCCCTATCTAGTCGACAGTGTCCAACACCTAGTCAAACCCCAATTACCCTTCAGATTTTTTGCCAAGTCCAGATTTTCCCTTACTGAAGCAGTTTCTGTTTTTGTTTTCCTACCCAGTAAAAAAAAAAAAAACAAATCCTGGTTATGGTTGTCACCCATGCAGGAGCAAAAACCATGGAAGACGCACTTGCAGCCATCCAAGCCAAACTCCAGGATCTGGATGAAAAATTTCTCGGCCTCCATCTTGAACATTCAGCTATGAACAACAAACGGCAGTCCAAGTCTTCATCAGGCAATGGGTTCTCTTCTTCCAGCAATTTTCGTGGTCCGAAGCTTGATTTTCCTCGCTTCAATGGTACTAATCCAACTAGATGGATCTATCGTGCAGAACAGTATTTCAGTCTACATAATACTTTTGATGTGAACAAAGTTCCGCTGCCATCCTTTCATTTGGAACAAGAAGCTCGTCGATGGTACCGTTTGTACATCAAGGCTCATCCAGAGCCCAAATGGTCAGACTTTTGTCAGCTCCTTTTGCAACGATTTGGTCCTAGTGCTTTTGATGACTTCACAGGATCCCTAACTAAACTTCGCCAAATTGGCATTGTGAAAGAGTATCAAACCGAATTTGAGAACCTATCCAACCACACCGAAGGATTGTCTGATGACTTTTACCAGAGTTGTTTTATCAGTGGTCTAAAGGATGCCATCCGCTCTGAGGTCAAAATTTTCTGTCCCACCACAATGATGGAAGCCCTAGGGTTGGCTAAGTTGGCAGAAGACAAGATTGCAGCCCAACAACGCTTCAAGCCCACTTTTGTTCCCTTCCAAAATATGGATTCTCAACGACCACCTATACTGCAGGCTCCTCGATGGACTCCTATCAAGCGTTTGTCTGAAACAGAGATGGAAGCACGTAGAGAAAAGGGGCTTTGCTATAATTGTGATGAGAAATTCACTCGGGGACATAGATGTGTTCAGCAAAAGCTCTATCTCTTGGATGTGCATTCTCCGCCTGCCTCTGAAATTAGTGACGAAGATCCAGAAACACTGGATGATCCGGTCGACATTCAGGAACCGCCTATTGACCCTCTGTCTCAGGATGACCAGCCAGAGATATCTCTCCATGCTTTAGCTGGAATCACCACCCCCCAAACAATGCGGGTCAGGGGTTACTTCAAGAAGCTTCCTCTTACAATACTCATTGATTTTGGTAGCACTCATAATTTCATTGACCCTCGGATCGCCAAACAGGCTGATTGTTTTATCCATCCTTGCTCCAACTTTGAAGTCATGGTTGCCAATGGGGGCACCTTACCTTGCAAAGGGAAGTGTCGAAATGTGCGTATCTCTATGGGAGATTATACCTTGCACTCTGACATGTTTGCCTTGACCTTAGGCAGATGTGATGTGGTTTTGGGCGCTCAATGGCTATGCACACTTGGCCCTATCTTATGGGATTTTGCTGAACTTTGGATATAGTTTTCCCTCAATGGACAAAAACACACATTGACAGGATTACAACTAGGTTCTCTCAGCATCATCAGTTCACATCGCATGGAAAAACTCCTCAAGGAGAATTCACATGGTGTCATCGCTCAGATCCATTCCATTCAGATGCAACCATCAGCGGTCTCCACTACTCCTTTGGCTCTACAACAAATTCTGGATTGATATACAGGTGTCTTTGCTGAACCAGTGGGATTGCCACCTTCCAGGCCAGAAAACCATAGTATTCAAATCCTTCCTGGCAGTGTTCCTCCCAACATCATGCCCTATCGCTACCCATTTCACCAAAAAATGGAGATTGAAATGCTCGTTCGGGACTTATTGAAGCAAGGTATTATTCGCCCAAGCACTAGTTCCTTTTCTTCTCCAGTTATTCTTGTCCACAAAAAAGATGGGTCATGGCGCCTCTGCATTGACTTCCGAGCACTTAATCACCTCACCATCAAGGATAAGTTTCCAATTACTGTTGTTGATGAGCTTCTTGATGAGCTTCATGGGGCTCACTTTTTCTCCAAGTTGGATCTTCGTTCTGGGTATCATCAAATTCGGGTTCATGAGGATGATATCCCTAAAATAGCTTTACGCACGGATGATGGCCATTATGAGTTTTTGGTCATGCCCTTTGGCCTCACTAATGCTCCTTCCACATTCCAAGCCTTAATGAATAAAATATTTCGACCCTACTTGCAGAAATTCATTCTGGTATTCTTTGATGATATCCTCATCTACAGTAAAACATGGGATGAACATCTCCAGCATCTGGATCTTGTCATGCAACTTTTCTCTGACCATCATCTCCATGCTAAGAAGTCTAAATGTGTTTGTGGACAAAAGGAAGTTGAGTATCTCGGGCACATTATCTCAGCACAAGGGGTTTGTGTGGATCCTACCAAAATCGATGCCATGAACAATTGGCCGCATCCTCAGACACTCAATAGCCTTCGTGGTTTTTTGGGGTTGACTGGCTACTACCGCAAGTTTGTCAAGGATTATGGGAATATTGCAGCTCCATTAACTGCTCTATTGAAAAAGGATGCTTTTACATGGACACCTGCTGCTCAGTGTGCATTTGACAAACTAAAACAAGCTATGTGTACTACACCTATTCTAGCTATGCTCGATTTTTCCAAGCCCTTCACTATTGAGAGTGATGCTTGCGGCAATGGACTTGGTGTTGTTCTCCTTCAAGATGAACACCCCATTGCGTTCACCAACAAAGCCCCCATTCAGGTAAGAATTTAGCTGCCTCTACCTATGAGAAGGAAATAATGGCTATTTTGCATGCAATACAAAAGTGGCACCCATACCTATTAGGGAATCATTTCTACATCAAGATTGATCACCAGAGTCTGAAATATTTCTTGGAACAGCGTGTCTCCTCCCCGGCACAATAGAAATGGGTTAGCAAACTCATGGGTTATGACTATGAGATCACTTCCAAGAAGGGTAAAGACAATATTGTGGCAGATGCTCTTTCTCGCACATTTGATGCCCAAGGTTCTCTTTCAGCTATTTCTATGCCTGTTCCAAATTGGTTGCAATCTGTTCAACAGGGTTATGTCAATGACTCTTCCTTATCTCAAATCATCAAATGCTTGACCAAAAACCCTTCTGCTGTACCACATTACTCTTGGGATGGTGCTTCTCTGCAATACAAGGGTCGTCTGGTGCTTCCCTAGAGCACAGATCTTCAACAGGATGTCTTCTATGAACTCCATGCTTCTCCATCAGTAGGGCACTCTGGGTTCCTCAAAACGTATGAACGAGCACGGCGTAACTTCTTTTGGCAGGGCATGAAAAGGACAATTCAACAGATGGTGGATGAATGTGATACCTGCCAGCGCAATAAGGGTGAAACAACACTCCTTCCAGGATTGCTTGAACCCTTGCCCATACCTACACGGATTTGGACAGATATTTCTATGGATTTCATTGAAGGGCTCCCTAAATCTGGTGGGAAGACAGTGATTCTCGTTGTGGTTGATCGCCTCTCCAAATATAGTCATTTTTGTGCTCTCAGCCATCCCTATACAGCCTCCTCTGTCGCTCAAATTTTCCTGGACCAGATCTTTCGTCTTCATGGCATCCCTTCTTCCATTGTCTCGGATCGTGATGAAACTTTCACTAGTCATTTTTGGACAGAACTATTTCGTCACACTGGCACCAAACTGAAGATGAGTTCAGGGTATCACCCACAAACAGATGGTCAGACTGAAATTATCAATAAATTCTTGGAAACTTATCTTCATTGTTTCACCTCGGAACAACAACATCAGTGGGAAAAGTGGCTCCCTCTCGCTGAATGGTGGTACAATACCTCTTACCAAACTGCCTCTAAAATGACCCCATATTAAGCAGTCTATAGTCAGGCACCTCCAGTTCTTCTTCCATACACCCCCACCAGTTCACCAGTTCAGGAAGTTGACACGGTCCTTCGAAACGGCGATCAGATTCTTCGCATTTTGTAGGACAATCTTCACATGGAAAGAAATCGCATGAAGCAACAAGATGATCAACACCGTTCTGAGCGCACTTTTCAAGTCGGTGATATGGTTTTTCTTCATCTCCAGCCGTACAAGCAATATTCCTTGAAACTCAAAGGGCGTCATAAGCTCGCTCCAAAGTTCTATGGGCCATATCGGATTCTTCAGAAGATTGGGTCCGTTGCTTATAAATTGGAACTTCCTCCTTCTTCCTGCATTCATCCAGTCTTTCATGTCTCTTGTTTGAATAAAGTTCTTGGCACCAACATCAGTCGACAAATGATTTTACCCGAACTGGATAATGAAGGATCCATCCTTTTGGAGCCAAATTCCATCCTCAATCGGCGCACGGGTCAGCTTCTCTCTTGCTCTATCACAGAGGTCTTAATTCAGTGGCACGGCATGCAACTAGAGGATGCTACATGGGAACCACTCCTTCAGATTCAACAACAATTTCCACATCTAAAGCTTTGAGGAAAAAGCTTTTTTCAAGGGGGAGGGGATGTTAGGAACCCATGTCTTTACTTTGTTAGTATGTTGTTATTGGATGCATATGCTTTGTAAGTCGTCCTGTAGTATTTGTTGATCAATATTTTGTGTTATTGTTGTTGGCGCATATGCTTTGTAAGTCGCCCGTAGTATTGTTGATCCATAGTTTGTGGTGGCCCATGGTTTTGACCCATAGTATTGGCACCTAGACTTAGTATATAAGTGTGTGTTGAGACCTATGAAGGCATGGTGAATTTATTTGTATTAAGCTTTCTCATAGGAGGATACCCCCTTGAAGTGGCCTGTGATCAATATAAAAGTGATTCTAAGTTCTGTCATTCTTCTATTTCACATATTCTTATTAATTAATTGTTGCAGATGCATCACAATCCACTGTGTACTGTTTGTGGTCATGCTTGTTTACCGCTGAGCATAGGTATGCCCGCCTCAGGAAGATATTATATATTTGAGAAATTGTTATGTTTTGCAGGTGTGATCCTCAATCGATCGCATGTAAGCTTTCCTAAGGAAAGTTTCCTTCCCTTATCCTTGCTTTGAATGATAAAGAGTATCAGTATACAAAATATAAATTTCATTAATGTATTTTGGCCCTTAGCTCTGCTTTGGACCTCACACATTAGGGGGCATCTGTTAACAATCAAATTAACACTCTTACTCATGTGACAGAAGAGGCACATGTTTACCATGCACACACAGCAAGAAGACATGACACAAGTTCATTCAGAGATAAATCCTCTTTGAAAAATGCATTAATTCTGCTTAAAATCATTCTAAGTGGTGCAAAAAGCCTAAAAACTATTGAAAAGTGGGTTTTCAGGTTCAAATAATCTAAAATGAGGAAAATGGATTATCCCACACTCAAAAGAGAAACCTAAGGCCCATTTCCCAATGCTATATAAGAAAGGCTTTGAGGCATAGTAAGAGGAGACCAAGCAAGAGCAAAGGCAAGCTGGAGAGATTCTGAAGGAGGAGAAAGAGCTCAAATTCTTCAAAAGCAAGGGTGAAGGAAGGGAAGCTCATATCAATGGAGGAAGGATTCACATCTAATGCCATGGTAAGGATGTATTTCTCCATTGTTCTACTATGAATAGATTCAAGTTTCTACCATCTATGAGTTTAAATTTTGCTTATCATGCATGAATTTAATTCTTAAATGGCTTTAGATCTTAAGTTTGCTTATCTTAATTGATGAATAGATATAGATATTTGGAAACTTGTGATAATATTTTCATGTTACTAACATAGGTACTCACCATTTCTTAGTAAGATAGTTAAACTAGTGTAGACACATCCATGCACTAAATACTATTATCAATCAACACTTCCTTTAGCTTTGCAAGTAGTTTCAAAATCATCACCCAACACAATTGTTGGACCACCAGAAGAATCAAGAGAAGAGAATGATTCTCTTGTAGACACCATATTCCTTGAATATCCAAAATGAATGATGAAAGAGGTAGACTTGGATGTGCCTTCCGTCAAAGCATGTACTCTTTCCTTGTCTTCAGAATTGGATCCTCCTTCCTTCTTTCTTGCACTCTCTAGAAGAGCCATGTTTTCTTTCTCAAGGAGTTGAGCCATTTGGTCAATTGTATTATTCATGCACGGGCTCTCAGGATGAAATCCCCTATTGCAGTAGGTGCACTTAGACTTTTATTTCTTTGTTTAAGAATTCTTCTTGAACTTTTTGCTTGTATTTCTTGTAGTCAGGTGGTTTCTTGAAATTTTATTTCTTCTTTATTTTTGAATTCTTTGAATCTACAACAACCAAAGCATGGTATTTTTATGGATTTTTTATTGATCCCATCAATACCAACTTGTCTTGCTCCTGAGTTAGTGATTGCATGAATTCTTCTAGTGAAGGCATCTTCCAATTTGGAACATTGAGATTTGTAGCATGGAAGGTCGAAACAAAGATTGAGTAATTAGGTCCAAGATTTGAGAGGATGGAAAATATAAATTGCTCATATTTATTGTCAATTCTTCACTACTTCAATTTAAGAAAAGGAGCTTTAAAATTTGAGAAAAATTCTTGTAGGGTCTCGAAATTGCTTGGACTCAGTGAAACTAGCTCATTCTCTAGTTGGTAGCCCCTCAATTCACTAGTATTTCCAAATAAAGTTTGGATCTTGACCCAAACCTCATTAGGAGTGGTAATACCATCTAGATGGAAAATAATATCACTCGATGTACTGAGAAATATGAGACCATAAGCCTCATCTCTTGTGTTATGCCACTTTTCCTTCTCAATAAGCGTAGTAGGTTCAGTTTCAGTTTCCATAGTCACTCTGTAGAGGCCTCTGATCCTCAACAAGATCTCCATCTGTGAATTCCAGTCAAAATAATTGAATGGATTGTGCATGATTTGTTGTGACTGGTCCATGGAAACTCTGAAAATTTCTTTTGAGATGTTTGGCTGCACCTCTGAGATGCTAAGTTGTTCCCTCTCGGTGATTGAAATGTGCCCTCTCTCAGATTAGTATGATCTTGCAGGAAAAAGAAGGAGAATAGAACATATTGATAGCTCTGATACCATGTGAAATTTTTTTTCACACCAAGATTTACTCAAGAAATTAAAAACTCTCATAAATTGCCTCGCAAAAACTAGTCATAGAACACATAAAACACTCATGTATATGATGCAAATAGTAAAAATCCATTGAATAATTATACACAATCCAAGCTTGGGATATGTGATGGATTTCCAACTATATAATTACAACATAGATTTGAAATCCAAAGAAGGAATTCGAAATCCTCACAAAAGCAAGCTTACTGAAAAGATGAAAAACCCCCTTAGGTGCAAAAAGTGCTTTCCAAATCACCTCTAAGGCTCACGAATTCATAAAATTAGAGTTGGATGGTGATGTAGAATGGAAAATCATGATAAGTACATAATTTAGAAAGAGTAAACATCATGGAGGACGATTTGGCCAGAAAATTGCTAAAGACAAGTCAACTAGCTTTTATCTTTTCACGAAAAATAGTAAAAGGAAATAAAAAGCAAGTTAGTGCCCTTCTAATCTAGGAATGGAATAAAATATCACAAAATATTAGGAAATATTATCCACAATATCTATAAGTGAGCCCTAGTGACTCAGGATGGCTTGCGCTCCACACAAAAGATAAATATTGGCCAACTACCTTCTCTACACCTAGGAATTAATAAAAAAATGACTAATTATTCTATCCTAAGTATGAAATGGATATGGATGGGTTTTAATACTGCAACATGATGGTTGTTATAGGAACTTGAATTCCCACCCTTTGAATGTAGAGAATGCAATATGTAGCAATGTAATCCTCTATAGTCATTCCCCCTCCTATGCCACGAGCCCTAAGATTGACTATCTCACCTTAGTGGGACAATCCTATAATGAAGTAGATGTCTTTAACCTCAATCTTTAGAGGATGCCTGTACAAGTTGAAGGAATTGGTTTCTAGATCCCAATAGTATATAAGCATATGAAGCAACCTTGGTTGTTCTGTTAGGTTTCCAATGTTCCAAAATTTGTAAATCCCACATATATGCAGAGCTTGTTGGGAAGCCAAGTCACCTTACACTTGATGATTAATGACATCATGTTCCCTCTCCCTCCATTCTATCACCATCCTGCAAAAGGAAGGGAGAAATTTGAGTTATTTTTCTTTAAAAAAATCCCTCATGGAACTGTACATGAGAAACAATTATCACGGTCACACATATATGTGGGAAGGCTTCACTTTGCTCATGTGGACCTACTCTTGTACTCGCCTCGATGATCTACTGCCCACGTACACTGATTCTCACCATTTTTGGACTTTAAAACTCAAAAAGCAACCACTAAAATCTAAAATTTTACCAATTAAATTGAAGAGCATGGTGAGGGAACTTACTTGGTCTAGTCAGCTCATGATTTCGTCTCCCATAGCTCCAAAAATCACCGATTGAAGGAAGAGGGGGGAATGGATCAAAATGCACTATTGTGGTAAAAAAACCAAATGGTGTGGTAAAAATCTCTATTTTTACTATTTGTAGAATTTTTTTACCCACTTTATATATTTTTTACCCTTTCTTTTAATATTTTATGGGACTAATGGACTAATTCTATGGTGTAAGGTACTTTTTGAAATAGTTTCTTCTATCTGTTATGGATTTCAACCTTTTGTAACGTGACCTGTGCCTTGTGGAGGTATATATCGTCCCCATCATATAGGTTAGGATTCCACTCCGCATGCATTATTGCATTGACCTATGACCACAATTCATAAACCTCAGGTGTGATCTTGCTTTTTATCGACATAGAGCCTTCCAGTTGCTTCTAGAAGTGTCATTATTTAAGTTGTAGGTCCTTCCCGACCATGGGGACCCTAGTTAGAACCCGTTTTTCATTCAGTCCCATGTTGCAGTTCCTCCTTAGGTCCAAAAGTCTCTTCTAGTCCCTCCATCTCGTTCATTGCCCACGTTGTAGTTCCTCCTTAGGTCTGGGAATATTATAGCTATGCCATGAATTTGCAAAAAAACCTCATGTCTCTTCTTATCTTATGTTTTGTCTATCACCCATAGGGACTCCAGATTATGTCAAGTTGTAATTACATATCATTGAATTTCTTTCCATTTTGAGCCTAGTGTTGGCTCCTTCTTCATCATTATAAGACAAATTGTCTAAGCACTTCTCAGTCCTAGCCAAGAAGATCTTATCACTCATCCTTTGCAGTTTGATTACCCTTTGACCCTGATATAACATCCCCCTAAGTTCCTTATCTTTCACGTGTTTCATTTCATTGAGAATATGTATGTTCCACTTCATGGAACTAGTTGCTTTCCCACGGTGCTCGTTCCCTTGTACTTGTATTATAAGCACTCATTCATTCCTTATTAGGATTTAATAATATGAAAAAGATGAAAAAAAAACATAAAAATCTGGACTGGAAAATGTCATTATCATCTATTGGCAGCAGTCGTTCCGCCTTTGAATAAAGCAAAAATATTGAGTCCATTCATCAATGGTTTGGGTTTAGTATGGCCTTCGAAAGATGAACTTATTACTCAAATATTATTCTTCCAACGAGTTAAGCTTCCAGTCCCTATGGAGAGTCTGTTGATGCCTCCTGCACCATTGAATTGTGTTAGTATTTAGTCTTAATTCTATGGTTCCTCAGTCTCCATCTATATCATGCTCTTTTTCAAAGGAATTTTATAAACTTGAGTCGGACATTCCTCAGATCTCTTGACTTTGCATGTCGGCCATCCTTGTATAAGTAGATTTCGATCACATGACACATTTTGTCCTACCTATCACCACATACATACTTTCATCATTGGTAGGTTACCTTGAACTCAGCAGATGACACCTCATCCTTGGTCGTTGACTAAGTCATTTCCCTTGTGTTCGACAACAAGAAATTTATTCACACATCAGGATTCATGTTGTGTCTTATATTCCATTAGACCTCATTGGTGGTTTCCTTTCTTCTTTTAGTAGTATTCATCATTGTCTACTATTCATAGGGCCTCTTACATGCACTACTTGCATTTGGTACATGCGAGATATGCACTGGGTTCTTGGTTCATGTTCATCCTGTTCATCTGAATTCTTCCAAATATTTTAGCCTAGCTATGTACCTCATGTTGGTTGATGGGGGAATCCTTAATTCCCTCCTTCCAACGGATCTCATTCCATCGACTTCATATAATTTATTCTGTAATTTGGATCTAGAGTCAGATGACTACCTTGAGACTTGCAGTCATTAGTGGCAGGTCCTCTCATCATGTAATGTCCCCATTCAAATAAATCTCAAGAAGAGAAAATCCCACCAATCTACTAGTTTCCTAGATTGGGGTGGAAACATTATATTTGGAATAAGGAGACTATAAAAACCCAAATGGACATTATCTTGAAAAAATATATGAAATGGGGAATAAATAAATATTTAAGATAGGAAAATAAGGTGGCAATTGGTCATGAGGGTACATTGGAGGTGTGGGAACCACTCAAGCAACATTCCCCATGCCACATGGCATTCCACTCTCACCCATTCGAATCCAAGGTGGAGTCCAATGTTATTGGGAAAGTTGGAAGGGAATAATACTTGGCATGAGTCAATGAGGGTCGAAATTGAGAGGAAGAGTAACTCCAATGGGAGAGTAAGAGGCATCTTGGAGCTATTTGGACACTTGGGCTAGATTCCCTAGCTTCTATGACAACAATGATGAAGATGCTATGACACGTATGACACAAATAAGACCTGATTTCTGAAATATGACATATATGACATGTCAGGGATAAAAATAGCCTCCAAGAGGGAATACAAGGGAGTTAGGGCAGCCAAAGAGTCATCCATTCAAATTGAGTGAAGGAAGAGGCTAGAAATTGATGGACAAGTGACACACATTGGAATCCTTTCCCAATTTGAGTTGGCATGAAGCTCATGGAGGGAATTAAAACCATGGAAGGATTGGGAAGGTAATAAAAGAAAAGAACCAAGAAGGATATTATTTTTTGATCATTTCTCATTTTGCATATTGTAGAGCATAGATTGTCCATGCTAGTGGAGTGTTTACTCTACTTGCCTTAGTACCAATTTCGAGGGTGAAATATTCCCATCCTAATTGGAAATTGGAGAGGCCATTCAGACCTTTCATTTGGAACTATAATGGATTTATTAGTTTCATTTTGAATCTATAGGGAAGCTCATGATTCTTGATTCTTCAACTTCTTCCCATCTCTCTCTCACATTTCTCTTCATATTTTTGCTCTTGGAGGAAGGGTGCACTTGGTGAGATGATGATATCTTGGTGAGAGTACAAGATACACCATTTATTTTTAATATGATATATATACTCTTTATTTAATGCTCAGAATATCCTCAGGTAGAAATACCAAGTGAAACTATGTAAAAATACCAAACAATGCATAAATGGTGCCATTTTCCCTATATCTTGTTGTGAGAGCTTGAAGTTGCTTTATTTCGATTTGTATCAGTTCATATCTATTATTTTTAATATTTATATAGAGTAATTAATGTCCTAAATAATTTTCATATACATTACACAAGACTTTGGAACCTAAATCTCGAATTTCATAGCAAGTGGTGAAGTTTCCTATCCTTTCCCTCTATGTGCAAACATGTCCACAAACCTATGATAAATGAATGTTGTATAAGTATTTACGAACTGATTAATGATGTATTTGGGAGAAAATTGAATTCCTTTCAATATTCCATGTGTATTCTTCGAAATTTGGGAGGGTCATACTGTATTTGGGAATCCATCTTTGTCCCCTACCCTTAGGGGTTTGAACCTCAAATTTACTAGTAAATTTCCCTATTTTCTCATGATTGTAAATCAGTGTTGCAGAAGTATTTTAAGAGTGTCCAAGAATCCATAAGACTCATTTTTATGTATTAATACATTCCTTCAGACCCAATTTGGAAGCATTTGAGTCATTACTAGTCTAAGGGTCAAATTGGCCAAAAATTGCAATTTTTCCTATTTTTACAAATTCATTAAAAGGGACACTACAAGTGGTATAAGGGCATGGTCCTTGAAACTGATTTGGATGACCATTTATGAAGACAAGAAGATAAGGAAATCATTCCCCACCCTTAGAAACTGAAACTGTAAGTGCTTTTGGGGAAGAGGAAGAAGAAGGATAAGAGGTGTATTCTATTGAGACTATGGCTAAGGATCAGAAAGGAAATTCTGATATGGAGGGGAAAGAGGAGTTTAGTAAAGTCACGAAACCTTTTTTTTAAGATATGTAAAGGCAGATAATGCAAGGATTCGAATTGATGGCTAGTCAAATTGGTAGTAAATTGGCCACAGGAGGCACTAGTAGTTCCTCTAGTGAAGAAAAGAAGATAGTGGGTGGAAGAATTTTCTCAAGAAAAGGGCCTCATAATCGAGATCATGAGTTTCAGAGCTCAAAAAGAGCTACCACACCTAATTTTATTGAGACCAAATCACATCCTAACCCTCAAATTGGAATGAAGGAAATTGTAGCAGAATGGCAAGAGTCGAGTGAAGATTGTAGAAGAACATTACCATTTGATCAATTCTTTATTGTCTCAAACAAGCTAAAAAAGAGAGGAGGTAACATAACTCCTTTTAAAAATAAATAATTGAATTATTCCATAGGTAAAATTCCCCTTCCTACATTTGATGGTTCATCTCAAAGTTCTGTAAATACTTGGATACAAAAACTAGATGTGTATTTTCAGTTGAATCCAATGATTGAAGATGATGCTCTAAAAATGGCTATTTTTCATATTGAGGGAGATGCCAATGATTGGTGGTTCCATGGAATTAAAAACTTGGGACATGATCAGGCTACAACATATGAATTGGGAAATATGAATAGGCGATTCCCACAGATAATCCCCTAACCCTATTTGATTAGTTGCGTGGAGCAACGATATTCTCAAAGATGGACTTCCTCACCCTCTTAGAGGACCCCCTTAATCTCTACCAGATAGCCTCATCATAATTGCTCACCCTCCTATCATATTTTAACAGTGGGATTAAGGGGGACCCAATATTATGGCTAGGAATCCTTATAACAGTCTCTACCATCACGGGTTGATCAAAATTCTCATTGAGGATGAATTGCATATT
Organism: Larix kaempferi; assembly: GCA_027924585.1. NCBI lineage: Eukaryota > Viridiplantae > Streptophyta > Pinopsida > Pinales > Pinaceae > Larix > Larix kaempferi. The sequence goes on along the minus strand of BSBM01000922.1, from coordinate 18,428,427 downwards.
CATAAAGATACCTGGGCTAATTTTGTGAACAGAGTTCACAGTCTTCCTTCATCTGAAAGCCCTCCTTCTCCATGCATCCAAGTTTCTCCTCAGGCTGAATTACAACCTATTCCTGACCAAGAACCGGAACTACCCCTAATTGAACTTTTCTCCTCTGTATTGAGAAGGAGAGGACATTAGTCTAAAAACACCACTGTTGCAGAACCCACAGTACCGCACAGAACCACTAGAAGTATGGCTAGTCAGCTTGTTAAACCTTCCAACCCAGCCTTCAATATACAACCATCCGTTTTGATTGATCTAGAAGAATCCCCTGAGTTTGACCCAAAACCCTTTAAGAAAAAGAAGGTCTCCTCAGAACCCTCTTCTATGCCCAAGCATGATTCTCCCCACAAGGATTTCCCTGAATTCGATTTTCCTTCATTAAATCTACCCCACAATGTTATCGAACAATCCACTTGAGCGGACGCAAGCAGGATCTCCCTAGCTCAAAGTGAGCCTAGAACAAATAGAATAGACTACTAATGCATTTCCTAGATCTACTTAAGGATCGAGTATTAGATGTCTTACCTTTCACTTCGCAATCCTTTCTCCTGAATGCTGCTCCACGTCTCACGATCGTCAGATCCAAGCTGCAAGACCTGTTAAGACAAGAAACAAGAGAAACAAGTAAAGGGCATCTATACAATAAGAGATCTATGTAAACAGTTAAGCAGGTAAACCACTCAATACCATTACACACATGAACAATATTGCTGGAAAGCATTTGTATTATTGTAAAAAGAGGGAAGTACATAATAGGGATATATAACTACAATTGCCATATCCTTCCAAGGAAGTATGAGTTCTCCAATAGGTGAGTGGAGATGTTCCAAGGGTGATTTCACCAGCATGTAGATACCATAGACTTCCTCCCCTTGGGATGGGAGTGAGCTTCATTTAAATAGGACTAAGTGGATAGGATATGTTGAGATATGATAGGAGAGGCTTAAGGGATCTCTCCAAAGTACTAGGAACTGAGTGCCAGCTCCTCCAAGAGGTCAGGGATAGGGTCCCAAGCCATCACGCTTCGAAAAGGACCTCGAAGAAGCTATTTTTTCCATCTAACTGACTTCATCGCACCCTATAATGGGGCAAGGTGCAACACCGCATGTTGCTCATGTGCAACCTATGATGACCTCTCAAAAACTAGCACAAATGGGTACAAATCCTCCCAGGGTGATTACTTAGTCAAGGCATTTTCTGGGGTGTATACACTGAATCTTATGGTGGGTAGATTTTGGGTGTAACAGAATGCCCCCCAAAGCATGAAGCTATTGAAGATAGACAGGTGAAGTGCTTTGATAGAAGAAATGGAAATAGACTTGTCAAACGAAGGACACTACTGCAGTACAACTGACTCTGAACTAACAATCTCATATAAAGTACAACATGGATGCTGACCAATACAGTGCAGATCCATGGTAGTAATGACCGACTGAACACAATCATGGCTACTAGACACAAGCGTAGATCCATGATGAGATGATAACATAGCTATGACCAATACAAATGTTGATCCGTGTGATATAACTCGATACAAACTCCATCGCAACCTGGGTAAAACATGACTCCCCAGGGTGTTCAAGCTGAACCCACAATGATACGAATCTATCCATGTGATTACAAATTTCTTGATGTCGAACATGGTAGAAACCACTTGATTACCAGCCATTGATGTAAACCATTAACAAGTGCGAGGGAAATCACCATTGATGTCAATGATTCCCAAGGTATCACAGTACATGTCATCAAGCGTGAATAAATGAGTTGAAGTTGAACGCAAGATGAAATATTTCAATCAAGAGTCAATGATGGAAACTCATGTTGAAAGCAAGGTAACCTGCCATTGAGGCATGCAGGGCCAAGGTACGTGATTGGTTTCTAGATTCAATCCTCAGATGATGAGTTGAAGTTGACAAGGATGAATTCGTCGAAGGAGGGACATGATGAATCCCCCATCAATTCACACGAAACACGACAAAAATGTATAGAGTAGATCGGATGGTACAGTAACATGCAAGATTGACTCAGAGTGGACCGGCGTGATGGCGGGTGTACTGACCACAGATGATAAATGATAGACATATTCTTGAACATGGGCATGGCATGACTTGGTAGTATTGACATGACGAGTGCGACACAAATTATTAAAAACGATTGATGATGGAAGATTTTATTTGAATGACTCAAAGGAGTAACGAGACTCAGGAAATAAGTGGAACTCGAGGACAAACGGATGATCCAAGTGATGTATGCAAATGCAAATGGGTGCCATGTTCAAGAATGACTACATACTACCACTAACAAGATATGTAACGCAAATGCTTTCCTTTTTCCCCATCATGAATGATGAGTGCCTCATGTGTTTTTTACGAGCTTGATGAGGGTAGCCAGATGCTCGGTATAGCTCATCTCATAGATGAATCCAATCCCAAATGTTTTCCTAACCTGGGATAGGAGGGGTTCGTTCCATGACAGGCCCTTCAATGTGAGAATTTAATGAGTCCATAGAAGGTAAAATCGGTCGTCATTTCATGTTTAGAGAGTCTGAAAAGAACTAAAGAAGACTCCAACAGTCCTTTTTTGTAAAGTTAGCCTCATCGCCCGGAAAAGGGTAAAACAACGCGGGTGATGACTCTTCCAGTCATGATCGGCTGGAGTATACCTTTTTCGTAATTAGTGCCTCCTGTTCCGAAAAAGGGGTAAACTATCACCAGGAAGATCACCATTCAAATACTTTAACAAGCATGAATGCGACAAGTTCGCTTGGAAATCTTTTCATTTTTTGAGAGCCTGAAAAGAGCTTAACGTTAGACTCCAGGGGGTGTCCTTTTCCGTGGGGGTTTAACGAGCCCTGAAAAGTGATAAATCATAACTCGGTACTTGTTCTCATAGTTTTATGAGTGCGAGAACAAACGAAGAGTAAAATCATCATCATGCAATAATTACAAACTAACCATTGCAAAAATAACGACAAAACATTCAAGGGAGTGTTCATACCAGTGATGATTGTTGTGATATGAGAAACGACACAAAAGACTACTTCTAATTCCTGCACACTAGAAAGTATGTCAAATAGCCCCAAATACAACAAAAACAGTTAAAAGTATGATAAATGGCCCAAGAGCATCAAAATATTTGAAAAAGAATATTCCATTGTATTTATAAATAGAAAAATGGACCAAAAATAGTTTTCATTGTTTCATTTGCCAATTTGGGAGGAGAAGTACCAACTTGGAGCCAAAAATTCCTTTGCCGATTCCGGGATCTACGATCCGCCATTTCACCCACCATCAGGAGCAAGTAAGCCTAATCTTCATCCAACAACTTTCTAGTGGATTAGATTTTGTTTTTAGGTTCAATTTTTGGGTTTTTTGATGAATTCATGGAGGGATATTGCGCCCTCGGCTCGTCACAGTTGGCCCTTTCGGGAACTGCGACGAGACCGAATCGGTGTAAGTCCCAAATGAGTGAAGTGCGATGACATCACACTATATGCAAAAATACGGTGCAACGATGGAGATGAATTTCCCAAACATCAAAATAAACCCAAAAAATGAACTTGCTGTGGTTGGAGTGCGACATAACAGTGTTTAAATGTCCCTTTTCGCAGGTTGCTAGAAAACCAAGATGGTTTTAGAGTGGCGGGAAGGAGAACACAAAGTAGAAGATGTACAAGCTGCAAATGATCCACAATGCATGGATTCCTTGAGGAACTGTAGTTTCCTCAAGTTCTTTGAGATTCAGGGGATGAGATCCCAAATCCCGTTGCTATCACACATGCTCCAGAGTTGGTATGCATCCCGACAACATTTCGTGATTGGTGAGCACATCCTCACAATAGATGTTGAGGACATCTATTTTCTTACTATTTTGTCCCGAAGAGGGGACCTTGTATCTCTTACTGGAACACGGGCCAGTGACCGCACAGTCAATGACATGGTGTCACAACAATGTATCACTCTCGCTCGATCTTCCAGTGGGAAGATTCCTATTAGGGATGTGGTGAGCCTCCCACTACGTACCATACTCTTTAATATTACTAGAGTGGTGGGAAGCCAAGCCCCACACATGGCCACTCGGGCTCAGATGCTTTATGTGGAGCACTGGATGTCCCCCAAGGTTTTCAACTGGTGCGAGGGTTTCCTTGCAAACATCCGAGCTCAGCTGACCAAGTGTAAGTGGGGAGAGCTCAAGTAGTTTGGTTATGGGTTGATCGTGATATCATTCTTCTTAGAGCTGATCCCTCTCTTGCATCCACAGGTACCACTAGATGACAAGGAGCCTAGAGATCCCCACATGCTCAGATGGGATGAGGTGATGACCTGTCATGGTGGAGGACCTATCATCGGCTTTGGTCCTGAGTTCTTTAGCTGGCTGGAAGTCCAGTTACTCATGGTTGAGGACTTCCCGTACAGTGGTATGGATTTCAGAGAGGATCCTGACCTGGTACTACCCAAGGGTGCAGAATGGGGTGACATAGGTGAGAAAAAAAACCCTTGTAATTTTAGTTTGGCATATTTATCATGTTTTTTCTGCAGTACTGACAAGTATGTAACATGTGTGTGCAGATGTGGGGCCCATACGGCCAGTAGGAATTTCCCTTCTGGTGAGGAGAGATAGAGGTGGGGAAGCAGTTGTGCCCCCAGGTGCTCATGCTGCCATCGAGGAGATGGAGGAGGTATACAGGAACTTGTCCCAGCTGACAGTAGAGGTTCCTGAGCCAACGATAGATGACCTGCCAAGACCTGTGCAGATGTTTGGGGTTGGAGCATCCATACACTTTAATGCCCTACTCTGCAAGGTAGAGAAAACCATGGATTGCTTCCTTACTCAGCGGCAGCGGGCTGTCCATTCTAGGGGTGGTGTACGGGTCAGGCATCAGGCCTGATGACACTATTATACTTGTACTGAGAGCTTAGAGGCCTCATGTTTTGTACTACTAAAAGCTATGAGGATTCAGATTTTGTAGAGACTCACCAAAAGCCACCATGCTTCAGATTTTGTACCAGCACTACTTTTGAAAGATATCTATATATAGACATTCCCGACGATTTATACATTATGTGTTTTAAAATGATGAGTGATGTGATCTTGTTTACATGTTTTATTTTATACAGTGCTTTATTTACATGTCATGAATGCTTTTACATATTATGAATATTATGTGTGTGTGATGTACCAATCCAAAATGAAGTTGGTCGTCGAGTCAGCAACTTTGTTTAACTCTCATGGAATGTGTAGGTATTGAACGGATTCAAATGACCTTTCAATGTGGATGGCAATGTGGTTCATACCCAAGGAAATGGCGTTAGCTAGGGTTTCGATTATTGCCTGATATTCTGCGGCGTTATTGGTCGCAAATCCTAGGCAACTTCCTCCTGAGCTGATGAGCTCACCTGTTGGGGAATATAGTACCCAGGTTGCCGAAGCAAGGTTACGAGTATGTCGGCTAGTGCCGTCCGCGAATCCATAGCACGTTGCCATCTGCACACACAGACATAACATGGTATAAGGAGCGGAAACAAGATCTAAAGACACTAAAAAATGTGTCACAGCACACAAAAACACAAAAAACATGCCATGTACAGTATATACAATAAAGTCTAAGCATGACGAGTTTAGGCATAGTATCTCTTCAGGTAAATCCCATTGTGGGGTTCACCCAAAGAGATTCCATCATAGTCTCCAAGCTTTTAAGCTCCCTTTTCCAAAACATGTTTGTCAATGTAAGGTCCATGACACATGGATTTGAACTTTCCTGCTCCTAGTTTGTCGTGCTTCTGGTCATAAGTGAGGACCAGGTCACCCTCGTTGAAGATAAGAGGTTCAAATAACTTGTCGTATTGAGATTTGATGCATTTCTTGTGTGCTTCATTAGCAAGAGAAGCATCTCGGCGAGACTCGTCAAGTTTTTCTAAGTGCAAGAGACGTTCTTCCTCGACAGTAGTATTAGGAAGTTTGATAGTGAGTTGTAGAGACAGAATTTCGCACTCTATAGGTAGGACAGCCTCCAATCCATAGACTAGTTGGAAAGGAGTGAAACCTATGGTGGTTTTAATGGAGGTTCTGTAGGCCCATAATGCTGAAAAGAGCATGTTATGCCAATTGGATTTCTGCGTACCTACCATCCTTTGGACCATAGTTTTCAAGACTTTGTTAATGGCCTCGACTTGTCCATTGGACTGCGGGTAGTAGGGTGTTGAATTTTCATGGAGAAAACCCAACCTATCGCTCAGTTCATCAACCATGATCGGTAACAATTGCCTGAGGAACTCCGAACCACGCTATTACATGATTGAACATGAAGAGTGCGGCGATTTTGCCGTCATTCTGGTATGTAGGCATAGCCTCAGCCCACTTTGTAAAGTAATCCACAGCTACAATGATGTAACTATGCCCCCCGACTGAGGTAGGCTTACAATGCATAAAGTCAATGCCCCATTTTGTGAAGGGGCCCATGGCAATAACCGGGTGTAATGGGGCGGTATGGGTGCGCTTCTTCATTTGCAAGTGTTGGCAAGGAGGACATTTTTTTACAGCTTCAATACAATCTTTGAAGATAGTAGGCCAATAATATCCTGCGCGCAAAATCTTCTGGGCTGTAGCCATCCTAGAGAGGTGACCGCCACATGCCCCAGCATGACAGTCATTCAGAATGCAGTGAGCTTCATTGTGAGTTAGACAACGTCGAAGAATTGAATCAATGCCATGGAGATATAAAGTATCATTAATGATTAAATAATACTTCGCATGGTGACGTATCTTACGACGGTCGTCGCGAGATAGTTGCAGGTTGAAGCATTGGGTTTGAAGATATAATGAGATATCTCCATACCATGGATCATTCGTACTGATGAGAAACAATGATTCATCCAGAAAAGAGTCATTGTGCTCAATTTCTGCATAAGGACAACGAAGGTCACAGATCAGCTCGGCAAACAACAAATAATTTTTTGACTTGGCTTTCTAGAAGAGAAGATCAAATTCTTCCAGTATCACAATCCAGTGTGAATACTTTCCCCAAGCACCTCTCGTGTCAAAACATGGTACACGGGGTTCGAGTCTGCGATGATGCTGGTGGTGCGGAGCAAAATATAGTGCCAGAACTTTTGGACGGCGATGACTGCCGCTAATGCGAGTTTTTCGACATGTGAATATCTAGTTTCAGTGTTAGCAAGACCCTTACTTGCATAGTATATTACATGCTCATGGGCGTTTTGATCCTCTTGTACCAAAACCATGGCGATAGTGGTAGTAGAAGTGACGAGATATAAGATATAATATCGATAATAATTGGGCGGTTGGAGCACGGGGGCATGCGTGATGGCATGTTTGATACTATCGAAGGATTTTTGAGCTTGGTCATCCCAAATGAATGGGACGTCCTTCTTGAGCAGTTTCATATACCCCTCAGTCTTCTCCGCGAAATTGCAAACAAAATGTCTTAAATAAGTCGCCTTCCCTTGGAGACTTTGAAGTTCCGTCACATCAGTCGGGGGTGGCAGGTTGATTATGGCCTCCACCTTTAAGGGATCAATGCGGATTCCATCCTTCGAAACGATAAATCCTAAGAGTTGTCCAGACTCAACGCAAAAGATACACTTATGGGGATTCAGACAGATATTGTACTATCTGCATCTAAGGAAAATGGCCATCAGATGATCAATGTGGAACTCGCGCTGCTTTGAGTGAGTGGGGAGATCATCCAGGTAAGGTTCCACAAAGTCCTTAATGTCGTGGAAGGCATACAACATAGCCCACTGAAACGTGGCACCAACATTTTTAAGGCCAAACGGGAGTTTGCGGTATGCAAACGTTCCCCACAGGAAGATGAAAGCCATCTTGTGTTTTTCAGCGGGGTTGATCTCAATCTGGTTGTAACCAAAAAATCCATCCATAAATGAGATGATGATGCTTCCGACACAATTGTCGATAATCTGGTCGATTAAGGGGGTCGGGTAGTTGTCTTTTCGACAAGCCCAGTTAAGGTCCCGATAATCGACATAGATGCGAATGGTACCCTGCTTTTTGTTCACAGGGATGACATTTCAGACCCAATCCGTCAATGGGACACGATAAATAAAACCAACCTTTAAGAGCTTTTCAATCTCTGCCTTGATTGCCGCCATCTTCCGGGGGTGTATCGGTCGCAACTTTTGGCGTACAAGTTTAACGTTGGGATAGGTTTTTATTTCATGAGAAACAATCGCGGGGTCTATACCAGGCATCTCCTCATAGGACCAAGCAAATACGTCTTGAAATTGCTTGAATAAGGCCATGCCAGTAGCTATTTCTTCAGGGGAACACTTCTAGCCTATGCAAATGTGTTCTACTATACCAGGTTTCACCGAGATGTCTACCGAGGTGTTTGGCTCAATGTTGGCCAAGTTTCCCTCCATGTTGGTATGACATGTAAGTATGGGGGAATGAGGTAACAGGTAGATGTTTGGTGAAAAGAGGGTGTGGATGTTGTCCTCCATGTACTCCAAAGGAGGAAGAAAAGATGACCTATGGTGGAGATTATCCCACGGACCGTCGTCAACATTCATAACTTCCATGATGGACTCGTCTGAATGAAAAGTCTGAAGTAAGAGATCAGGTAGAGATGACGTCCATCGTAGAGAATATGATGGAGAGGCCACGGTTAAATGGTCCTCCGGTGCTGATTGGATAGCCTCATAAATACATTCAGCGGGTGAAAGAGGAAGTATAACTCCAAGCAGGTGTGTTGTGGCTTCATCTGGTACAAGCCAAGTATCGGTAGAGGGAGATGAAATCTCTGTGGAGATCATGTGCACCATAGCAACATGATTAGGGGGATCCGTCGCTGGAAAAATGCCCATGAGACATTAATATTTCAAAAGGCCAACCCCTACACTCTCATACTGTTTTGACATTTGTCCAATGGAAGGAACATGGTCACCAGGATGAGTAGTAGCATTTGGTACGCAAAAATATAATTGGTCAATAGTAACAATTCATCCTTGGTGGGGGAATTGTACTATGCGGAAGACTGAAAAGGCTACCACCTGCATGGAATAAAACCAATTGCGACCAAGCAAGAGATTATAATCTATTAGGGCCGAGACTACTTCCATGTTAACTGTTATAGTCTTTCTACCCAACTCAACTGCAATAGCTTGTAAGAGCCCATGAGGTTGAAAGCCACACCCGTCGAATGCTTTCAACATGGTAGGAGAACGATTCAATTCGACGGAGCCAATGGCTCTCCAACAGGCGATCGACATGACAGAAGCGAAGGCGCCTTCGTCTAAAAGGGTACGATGGACAATCTTCCCAACAATGTTCATAGAGACTTGGAATGCTAGCTGGTGGGAGAGCCTCGACTTGAAGTGGTCAAGTCGGAACATGATGGTATTCGAGGAATCGGGGTCGACTGCACTGATGGATGCAAGGAGAGTTTTGCATTGATTAGGACAATTCTACAAAAATTCCAGGGTAGACATGGCGCAAGGAGCTTGTGCCAAGTCTTCTATGATATTGTAATTTTGTGCCACCCGAGCGTTAGGATTGAAAACAACTTTTTGAATCATACTCTTGGGTGGTCGCAATATCGAGTCTAAGGATGGCTTCTCAATGGTGAGAGAAGTTGATGGTACAGTGACATCAATTAAGGAGTGAAAAGCTTTTTCAGCATTACTTTCAATGGGTTCCTTCGAAGGGACCGATTTGTAAGATTGCAAGCTAGTGTTCAAATTGATCGTCTCATTACGCACCATGAGAACATGCGTGGTATTGAATGGTTCCCCCTAGGCTGGGGGGGGTTGAGCAATCATCTGCTGGTTCTAAATAGGAAACGGATCATTGAGGACTGTGGGAGTTGGTTTATCCCTAACATTTGTATTTCATCTCTATGGGGACATTCTTTGGAGAAGTGGTCATCTCCACACAGTAAACAAGGATACTTTAGCTTCCGTTTCTGCTTGGTATCATCAGGAGTGTTATTTTGTTCCTGCTGGGTGGAAGATTTTTTGGGTTTCTCCTTGTTCTTCTTTTTGCCGCCAAACTTTCGAGATGAAGCTGATTGGACAGAATTCACCTCTTCGGTTAGAGCAGGAGTGGGGGATTTGGTGGTGCTGTGGCCATCCTGAGTCGGTAATGGGGAGGAACCGTGAAGGTTGGATGATCCAACAGTGCTAGAAACAGGCTGGGTGTTAAGGGATCCAATGATTCTATTAGTTTGGAGTCCCTTATGAGGTTTCGCAGGGTCATTAACATCACGGGGTGCGTCAGGAAGAATATCAAACAAAGCACCAGATTGATTATAGACTAGGTCTAGTACATGGGCACTTGCACTGGCTTGTTCTTCGGTGACAACACCTCGCATGACAACATCTCTTGCTATGGCAGGGATGAGGGATTTTGTAAACCAGTCTGCTAGGAGTTGATCTGGAATAGGAGCTTTAATGAGACATCGTCTCCTTCGCCACTCGTGGATATGATCAGAAATATGAGTGGTGGTATTCTGATGGAGCGAGGTTAAAAGCTCGGTACCAGTTTCATATCGTATGGGCAGCTGGAAATGTGTCAAAAAGTTCATGGCAAGAAAACCAAAATCGAGAAAAGAATGGGGTGCTAACTCAATGTACCACTTGGCAGCTGGACCGATGAGAGTCCTTTGAAACAATCTAAGATGAATTGAATCGTCCATTAAGGAACTAGATGAACACCACAGGTGGTATGTCATCATGTGCTTTTTAGGGTCTTCACCCAACTTGCCATCAAATTTGGGGATATCAGACTTAAGTTTCACCAGAATTGGTGGCCAGTTAGATCCGTGGTAAATAGGGTCGTTGGTTAAATGGGATAGGTCGGGTAGGTCCAAAGTAGCCAGGAAGGGTAGCTGCAGGTTAGGCTACGCGTATTGATAATACGGATAAGGCATGTAAGGACCAGTATGACCATAAGGTGTACCAGGAGGAAACTAGGCGTAGGGGGGTGTGCCGCTCGGACCGTAAGGGGGTCCGCCACCATAAGGTGATCCGTAGGATGTTGCCCCCATAGAGTGTATGGATTCTTGGGATATGATATCCCGTATAGTGTGTTTCCGGGATTAGATCGGCCTGGCGCAAGGTTAACAAAACTTGGATACGCTTGACTCCATGAGGGTAAGGTTACATTGGATGCCCCCCTAAACATGAGATAATCCCATGGTGGATGGTTTAGCTGGTTGGGGAGGTCCAATGGAAGGTCCGTTGGGGATTCCACCGCCTATGTTCTGGTTAGGAAATGGGGGTTTCCCCCTAGCCACAACAGGTTGACCACTATTCAAAGGTTGAACCAACATAGGTTGTTGACTAGCTACCATAGTAATAACATTACCAATGGGATAATCCGTGGGAATGAAATATCCTCCCCTTAAATTTTGAGGTGGGGGACGAACTGGTAAAGTAACAGTGGTAGTAATAGGTGTGTTGGACTATTGCCCTTCCACCAGTTGGTTCACTTGAGGTGCAGGACTGGACTCTTGTGAGGGTTGACCAGTCTTATTAATGGTCTTGTGGTGGGATGATTGTTCCGGTGATCCAAAAGATATCGGATCATCTGGGATGTCTCTATCGTCGAATCTTATTTGGATGTTCCAATTTCGAAACTCTTTAGAGCGTTGCTCGAGACTCTTTCTTCGAAGGTCATAACCCTTAAGATGTAACTATTCCAAATGTTCATGGATAGGGCCGAAAATCTCGACGGGGTCAGGCCTATAGTAGGGTCTAGAGAGCTCTGGAGTAGTCCATTTAGGTGGGGATGAGATGGCAAAATGAGCCACTAGGTGGTCTGTAGAAGAGGTCCAATAAGCTGTTGAAGGACCAACAGAAGCTGTAGGGTCGTCCTAGGGTCGGTTGATCCATTCCAATGATCCAAGTTCTCCGGGGATTATGGGAGAAAGGTCTTGTGAAGTGGGGATTTGTGCTCCTTCATCCTGCGGGGGATGAGAGGTAGGTGAATCCGGAGGATTTTGTGGAAACAAAAGTCCTCCAACGTTCAGAGTGTGGTTTTCCACTTTAGTAACTACGACCGTGTTACACTGATCCATTCTTACCCTCGAAATAAACTCCAGATTAAGGGGATATTCGGGTGATAAGTTTAAGATCCTATGGGATCTTCTCCAGGGAAAATCCACCAAAGTGTTAGGACAATCAGCCAGGATGGCTGAAACAACGTTTCTCCTAAGGGTATGCTAAAAGAAAAGCAGTCCAAGAAAAACCTACTAAAACTAAGGCAACAAGCATACTTATATGACAGAGTGGATTCAAAGCCTAGAACCTCACGGGATTATCAAGGCATCACAAACCACAATATACTGCAAGGTCCAACAATATGATGCGACAAGGAGGATTCAGACCGTACCATTTCCTGCATACCCGATTACCTGGATAGTATGTGCGTGCTAATCTCCCCGAGTGTTGTTCTCAGTGTATTGCTTTGCCAAGATGGCCAAATGGTTAACTCAGTTGGTTTCAGGAATCCTAACGGTGTCTCCCAATATACGCAAGGTACGTGGGAGCTCAAATCTGTAGTGGTGTTGTCTAATGCACAACCATTTGGCAAGAGACCTTCCGATATACTACCGAGTACGTGACACACCCTTCGATATAAACCAAGTATAGATTATGGTACTTGGTGGGTACGTGAAGGAGCTTGATATACCGATAAGTACATGGAAGACTACAATACCCCCGGGATACAGTGTTGGCAAATAATGACAGCTTCCATGCTTAATGACGCCGAAACACGTCTCTAACTTACACACAAGTTGCTAAAATTTTTACCTAGTTCTACCATTAATTTGATCTTGGACGGTTAGGTAAATGCATGAGGTGAGTACATAATCGGAAGCATAATGCAAGTCCTAGCTACATGCATGAAATGTGCTTTTCTTTCGATGAATTCTAACTATGGGAAGGAGAAAACATTTTCCAATAGTATTGCCAAAACAAACTCAATGCAACCTAATTCCCAATTCAAACAAATTTGATAATGAGAACATTCTTTTCCTTTTGTGCGAAACTAAAAAAAATCACAATACTACTAATCCAAATCACAACATTTTTTTCTTTTCTTTTCCTTTTCAAAGCAAAACGACATTAGGTAATGAAAAGAGAGGATTCTGAAATGGGATATGCAAGTTTTTCAATTTCACTTTCAATGACCCAAAAGCAACAAAAATAAAAAATGCATCTATCCTTCAAGAAAATGAGTGATTCACAGTTTGAGAAAAACACAATTGATCACACATTCATTCAATTTTTCCAAAACATAAATGAAAATGTTCCAATGCACAACAATTTTCTTCAATAATGCTTGAGTGATGATGGGAAAGAAGCGATTTTAACTTTTCAATGGATGCATCAAAACAATAATTTGATAACAACTCTGCTCTATGATGTAAATGACTGAAAAGAAAACAGTACTTGCAGCATTCAGTACTCAGAAAACTCAAGAAAAGACAAGCACTCAGTCAAGCTGAAAGACACACAAGACTCAAAATAGGATAGTAGCAAGCAAACCAAGAAAGCAAAGCTCAAACAAAGATGAAAACGAGGTCTAGAAGCCGATCTAATGTAATGATCAGATCAGGGATGGAAGGAAGGGAATGCAAGGGTGAGCGGATGAAGGTGGAGGAGACAAGAGTATCCACCACTACCGGTCTTCAAGCCTGTCCAAGACGGAACCCAAAATCAATCCAAACCAAACCAAACTCTCAAAACACAAGTAAAAAATGGGATCTCTAGGTGGATTTTGCAGCACAGAGGGAGTTCATACAGCAAACCAAAGTCCAGATTGTCAAATGGAGAGGAGATGCCTGCATGCCAAATTTTGACAAATCGGTGCACTCTGTGCTTGTACACAGTGCAACGCCATGGTTTAGCTACACGGGAAGTGCGACGATGTCGTAGTTTACCAATGCAAGGGATGCGACGAGTAACTAACAGGTAAATAACAGAGGCCAAGAATGACACAGTGTCGCTCTGTTCCCACTGCACAGGTGCGACAGGCGAAGTCTAAATTCAAAAATGAATTAGATCTCTCAGCAATGAACCATGGAATGGTTTGGGAATGAGTTGTACAAACTCAGGGGAAGTAGATCAGAGTCTTTAATATGAAGATCTAATAGCGAAACCAACTTCAAGAAGTAAATGGAAAAAATGAAAAGGCTTGTGTCAAGCAATCGACTGAAAATGACTCTCAAATTGACAACTAATGAATAATATTGTATACTCCCTAGTATGGTCAGCATATTTGTTATCGGACAATCCACTTGAGCGGACATGAGCAGGATCTCCCTAGCTCAAAGTGAGTCTAGAACAAATAGAACAGACTACTAATGCATTTCCTAGATCTACTTAAGGATCGAGTATTAGATGTCTTACCTTTCACTTACAATCCTTTCTCCTGAATGCTGCTCCACGTCTCACGGTCGTCAGATCCAAGCTGCAAGGCCTGTCAAGACAAGAAACAAGAGAAACAAGTAAAGGGCATCTATACAATAAGAGATCTAAGTAAACAGTTAAGCAGGTAAACTACTCAATACCATTACACACATGAACAATATTGGTGGAAAGCATTTGTATTACTGTAAAAAGAGGGAAGTACATAATAGGGATATAGAACTACAACCAAGGCTTAACACTGCAACCCTTCTCCAACAATGCCAATTGCCATATCCTTCCAAGGAAGTATGATTTCTCCAATAGGTGAGTTGTAATACCCCAATTCGACTCTTAGGATGTATTAGCATTTAATGTAAATAATGTGTACATGTGACGTATGTTTTCCTAGCATGGAGCTCAAGGCCAAGGACCCGCTAGTGAAAGCCCGAATTTTTATTTAAAAGGGGCAAGCATTGATATTTTGATACCATGAGCTCTGAAGCCATGGAACATTGTAAAAGGGTGTAATTAAACATCATGCAATATAAAATACCAAAACTGGCTACATAGGAAACGAATGAGAAGGGGCCACGTGTATCCACTAGGGAGTGGTGAGGGGGCTATGGGACTAAACCCTAGGCTTCCATATGTCATTATGAGAACCCATTGACTTCCCTAGGTGACATTTATGATTGTTGTAAGGAAGTGGTTGAGATTTCATCCCATGGCTTCAATAGAGCATGGGCAGCCCTGAAATTCGTATGGGTAGGTATGGGCTTTGTTTTCTTGTACAAGAAGTCACTCTACCTCTTGGGAGTTGCTTAATTCTCATCCCCATTCCATGGTGGAGGAGGCTAGCATCATTCCCCATCCAAAAATGAGTGCCAGCAGTGAGGAAACTAGAAATCGCGACTTGGAATGAACCCACGTTTTGGGAAGCCAAAAACGTCCATAATGGGTATTGTACAGTAAAATCCAATGGGGCATCCGTTGGTATGATCCTTGGGGCAAATTTGGGAGCAATAGCTACCCCAAAATCCATGGGAAAACCCAGTTTTAACAGCCCAGAAAATCAGTGACGGAATTGGGGGTTATTTGGGACAGAGTTGTGAGTAATCTAGTTGTGGATGTATGAACAGAGGATGGGATTGCTGAGTCCAGCTTGAAGTGTATGTGGCTCTAGGATTGAGCTCAGTGGACTAGCATCCTCCTCCATTTCCCATTGCATGCTTGAAAAATCCAACTGTGTGTTGGCTTAGCATGGTTGTCTGAGTGAAACCCTGACTGTGAGTGAACCATCTAGCTCCTCCTTAGTGGATACACAACCCAGCTCGGGGGTGATCTCTCAGTTGAAAGAATACAGGCTGGACAAAGATCTATGGTTGGGTGGAACGTTGCTCTCACGTAGCCAGTCGTTGGACATCTACTTTTCAAGATAAGTGTTCTGTGTATTATAAATTATTGGCATTTTGTGTTCTGCAATATGTTAAATTGTCCATGCTTAATGAAATGAATTGATTATCTTAGTTTGGAATCCCTGCATGGCATTGTAATGAGATTGAGTCCCTATATGTTGAATCATCTTCTGCTGTGATATATATATATATGATGATTAGGCATTCCTGTCTGTGTGCCTACTAGTATGTTTACTCCACTGTGTTTATATTGAGGTGAATCTGCATATAGAAGTTTTAATTATTACAGATTTATGAGCAAAAATATTGGGGCTAACTCTGCCGAAAGCCCGATGTGTTGGCAATGTTCCTTCCCTGCATTTAATGTGAGAAGGGGACATTACATGAGTGGAGATGTTCCAAGGGTGATTTCACTAGCATGTAGATACCATAGACTTCCTCCCCTTGGGATGGGAGTGAGCTTCATTTAAATAGGACTAAGTGGATAGGATATGTTGAGATATGATAGGAGAGGCTTAAGGGATCTCTCCAAAGTACTAGGAACCAAGTGCCAGCTCCTCCAAGAGGTCAGGGATAGGGTCCCAAGTTAGCAAGCTTCGAGAAGGACCTCGAAGAAGCTATTTTTTCCATCTAACTGACTTCATTGCACCTTGTAATGGGGAAAGGTGTGATGTCACATGTTGCTCATGTGCAACTTGCGACGACCTCTCAAAAACTAGCACAAATGGGTACAAATCCTCCCAGGGTGATTACTTAGTCAAGGTATCTCCAGGGGTGTATACACTGAATCTTATAGTGGGTAGATTTATGGTGTAGTCAACTTGTTAAACCCTCCAACCCAGCCTTCAATATACAGCCATACATTTTGATTGATCTGGAAGAATCCCTTGAGTCAGACCCAAAACCCGTTAAGAAAAATAAGAAGGTCTCCTTAGAACCCTCTTATGTGCCCAAGCATGATTCTCCCCACAACGATTTCCATGAATTCGATTTTCCTTCATAAAATCTGCCCCACAATGACCCTTCTGAATTTGAATATACTCAGCCTGCTCATGACCCACTGTCTCCTAAACCTGGTCATGTCGAATATAACCCTGAAGTATTTGAGCTTCATCAATTTGATTATGGCACTCCTGAAGACGACCTTCCCACTCCTGAAATCCCTACCACTGTACCTATAGCTGATGTAATTGCTCAAATCCAGGAAAAAGATAGGGAAATAGAACAACTAAAATTATCGCTGGAAGAGTATAATGTTCTTGATTGTCACATTAAGGTTGAGAATGCACAGTTGAAGATGTCTGTCAGAGAGTATCAGGAAGCCATCACAGAATTAAGGGCATGTGGTCTTAAACTTGCAAATAAATATGAGAAATTGGTCACCAAGTGTAAGAAGACAATTGATGCAAATAAACGCCTTATAAAGGTAGGAAGGACTTGGAAAGTAGAGGCCTTAAAACATCTTGCTCACATCAGCATGCTAAAGAATAAACTCAAAGCCATAAGAAATCAAGCCAGTGGGAAACTGGATATTACTGCCAAAACATCATAAGTTCTGTCAAGCCCAGTTTTGCAATTTTGAAGCTTCTAACAGGCATGTTTGCATGAGGACATGCAAATACACAGGTGTCGGAGAGAGAAAATGCTGGCTCGCTAGAGAAAGTCTAGTGGAAAATTGAATATCATTGTCAATACATCCTAAGTTTTGTCAGAAGGATTGAAAATCAGTTTTGAAATTTTTTTTGAAGCTTCTAAAGAGGCTTGTTTGCATGAGGACATGCAAATACTCTGGCATGGGAGAGTTTTGGCTTGCCAAATTGACACTCTTTGCATCCTCCAAATCCTCTTTTGACGTATTCATTTGATCACTTTACCCTATAAATCCATCCCTATTTTCATATATTCACCTATTTATCTAGCAAATATAGTCAGGTATAATTATTTATCAAAACTCTTTGATTTCCTTTAATTTAATGATTTAAATGCAATTCTTGGAAGCTTGTGACTCATTAGATTGGATTCTGTAGCATGTTTTGATTTCAGCAATAGATTAGATATCGTGGGAGAATTTCTATACTTCAGGTGCTGCCATCTTGCTCAAGCCAAAACCGTATCTCTCATCGATGACTCACATGCAATCAATGAGATCTTCATCTCTAGGCACTACGTGCCATAGAGCTGAAGATTTGTTACTAGATAACGAGTTCAAATCATCTTTCGAGAATGAAGGAATTAGTCATCACTTAAAGGAATCATTTACCTTTTGTAAAACGGTTGTGTTATTAAATAGAAGATAGGATCTATTACTAGAAAATCGGGATTAGTTATCCTAGCCTCCGAGCTACAAAAACCATGGATCGAAATGTAATAGACAATGAAGAAATGAATGGATGATTGTTTGAAGAATTGCGTTGCTCCAGTGCTGGTTTTATAAATAAAACAAAGGTTGACTGATATGATGTTATTTTACTTTCAGTAATGATATATCTGATCCTGTAAATTGTAATTTAAAATTGTTTATGTTTTAATGTTTTCTTCATCTTATTATATGTCTATAGCTTAGAGTTTTATTCTACAGGTCGTTTAAGGACTTGTGGTCTTATTGGAAAGGATCCACCAAGAATACCATAAGCCCTTCTTCTGTAATTTTAATTCATGTATAGAATAGGTTATGTAAGTAGTTTCTTTTTGTTTTTATTGGAAATAAGAATTTTGTTTAATAAGATTGTCAAGCAGCTGTGAAAATAATTTGTATATGCTTGGAATCTATTCCTCATTATTTTATTGTTATTAAATAATTGTGCACAGTATTTGATGATGTAGAAACGAGCTCGGATGTCTAGATGGGTTTACTTGAAGCATTGTTTTGAATTTCTAATTTTATAGATTTGGATTGTATTTATTTTACTGTAGCTTTCAATTATAGTATTATTTCTGCTTTGGATTCTAGCTTTAGGTTCATGCATTTCTTTTTGCAAATTTGAGTTTATGAATGGAATAGATTTAGTTGTATCTTCTTTAAATATAGGATCTGCAGATCTCATTTGCTTCCTTTGTTTTATCATAGTTTTAACTCTAAATGAATTCGAGTCTTTCTTTCAGTAATTTTTATATAGCCTTAGACTTAGTGATAAGTATCCCTTGCAAATTTTATTCATTTCACTGTAGTTTTTAAATACAAGTTTAATTTTGAATAGTTTTAACTATAGGTAGTAATTCATTTTATGTTTGAATTGAACATCGAGCTCTATGCTGGTATAAAACTTATTAAAACCTATGATAAGGAAATCTATCAATTGGACAAAAGCATTAAGACATTAAAAGAGAAATCAATTTCTAGCTCACTTTCTGTCACATGTTCTGTTTTTGGTGTCATTTTATAGTTTTCTGCTTTCTGTGTCATTATATGGTTGTCTGCTTACTTAATTTAGTTTCTAAGTATGAGTGATTTTCATTAGTCATTTTCATTTGCGAGGGTATGCTTTAGAGGTAGGATTGTATTGTAGTACATTATTTCATTTTTGCAATTACAGTAGAGCTTGAAATTTGAATGCTTTGTAGAGTTTAAGATGTCAGAGTACTTAGTTAGCATTAGGATCTTAAAACCAAATTGAATTAATGACCACTAGATTAAGAATCTTAGTATTAAGCATGTCAAATAGTTTCTAGATTAGAAGTTCGTAGATTAGTTGTTGATTAGATTAGATTTGTTAAAATAGCTTGCTTACATTAGATTAGTTGTTGATTAGATTAGATTTGTTAAACTAGATTGCTTACATTAGTTTATAATTCCTCATAAAGTATTTGTTTACACTTGGTCCTTAGATTGGTGTTTCAAATTTCATAACTAGAGTAGGATAATTCGTTAGTTTGCTCTTTTGAAAATATAGAGTAGTTTCGCTCATAGAATAGATAGATTAATTGCTTTTTCACTTGTAGCATAATTTCCTATTTTACAGTAATTAGTTTCAGATTTGCTTCCATAGTTAATTTCAGTGTTTGCTTTTGTAGTTACTCGCATGATTAAGTAGATTCTCATCCTTGCATAAGCATATAGTTCATGCATGCATGAAATAGTTTAGTTGATTTGTTGACTATTTTGAATAGTTAAATTTACTTTCCTTAGATTAGATTGCTTTTGGACCAAGTGACCACTTTCCTAGATTAGTTGTTGCAATTTCATTTCATAGAATAGATTAGCATAGTAGTAGACTATATTAACACCCCCAGAGTCCTATATCTATCACATTGTCCTCCCAATATTATAATAGGGGGTGTTTTGACTGAGTGATGCCTACTAGACACAAACCCCCCCCCCCTCGCTTCCTTTCACACTCTCATAAAAAATAACCCCGTACTCTCTCTCCCTAACCCCCCTCCTACTCTCCCTACTCATAGTCTCCTTGTCACCCCCCTCCTCTCTCTCTCTCTCTCTCTCTCTCTCTCTCTCTTTTCCCCCATCCTATAACTCCCTTCTCTCTAAATTCATTAATATTCTCTAAACTTATTTCCACTTTCCCCCCACCAGGATCTCTATCTAATTCTCTCCACCAAACCCCCTCCTGCCCTACCCTTAATCAACCACACCCTCCCCCATTAAACCCCTTGACTCTCTCTCTATCTCTCTCTCTCTCATAGACAGACACACAAGCCCATCTCTCTCTCTCTCTCTTCCAAACCCCCAAAAAAACTCCCCACCCCCATTGTCTCTTGCACACACACACATAATCCCCCCTCCTCTCTCCCTCTCTCTCCCATTCTCTCGCTAAACTTTACGAACTCCATGTCTCTCTCTCTCACCCCTCTACTCCTTCTCTTACCTCTAAAACTGACCCCTCTCTCTCTCTCTCTCCCCCCTCACTCTCTCTACCCTACTCTACCTACACCTAAACCCCATCCCCCTCTTTCTCTCCTCCAACACCCTAAAAACCCTCCTCTTTCTCTCAATATCAGTACACCTAACCCCTCTTATCTCTCTCCTACTCTCCCTCACCCTAACACCCTCTCTCTTTGTCAATCCTAATCTCCCTTCCCTACCATTTACCATGAACCCCCAAAAACCCCATGTTCTCTCTCGCTCACCCCTTTGCCTCCCCTCTATCCCTCTCTAACTCTTACTAACCCCCTCTCTCACTCTCTTACCATTTTAATCCTATAACTACCTTTAAACCACCCCCCTCTCTCTCACACACTCTCACATTTCCCACTAACCCTAAGTAACCACCTCTCAGAATATCTTTCTCCCCTATTCACCACCACCACCTAACCCCGACACACTATGTGAGGAATAGGGATGCCCTGACATGTGAGGAATAGGGAATAGTCACAATCCAATCCTTTAGTTCTTCTCATTTATCAAAGAGAAATTCTTAATTTTAGGGTAGCTAACTGATCATTAGAGATCTATATGCAGCAACCTGAAGGTTTCCTCAAGTGAACCCCTTTAATTTACAAGCATCCTTTATCAATTGAGCATTCGAACCTAGGTCATGTGGCATACTGAATAATGGTTTCAGTACCTCATTTATCAACCACATGAACGTACTGGGTGCATTAGTCAATTTGAACGGCATGACTAACCACTCATACAGCCCTTCCTTTGTCTGAAATGCTCAATTGAAAAAGGATGCTTTTACATGGACAGTAAAATATAGCACCAACAGTCCATCATCATCATCCTCGTCATCATCCTCGTCATCATCATCATCATCATCATCATCTTCATCATAACCCTCTTCCTCATCATCATCCTCATCATCCTCATCATCATCATCATCATCATCATCTTGGTAATCATCAACATCATCATCATCATCTTCATCCTCATCATCATCTTCATCCTCATCATCATCATCATCAACATGATTCATAGTCATCATCATCATCATCATCATCCTCATCATCTTCATCATCGTCATCACCCTCTTCCTTCTCCTCCTCATCATCATTGTCATCATCATCATCCTCATTATCATCATCATCCTCATCATCATCATCATAGTCATCGTCGTCACCCTCTTCCTCCTCCTCCTCCTCACCATCATCATCATCAACACCATTGTCATCCTCATCATCGTCGTCATCATCATCATCATCATCATCATCATCATCTTCATCATCATCATCATCTTCGTCATCATCATGATAAACATCATCCTCATCATCATCATCTTCTTCAACATCATCATCATCATCAACATCTTCGTCATCATCTTCATCATCAACATCATCATCATCTTCGTCGTCATCATCATTGATGATGATGACGATGAAGATGATGATGATGAAGATGATGGATGATGATGAAGATGAGTACGAAGATGAAAATGATGATGATGATGATGATGATGATGATGAATATGGTCATCATCATCATCATCCTCCTCCTCATCATCATCATAATCATCTCTGTCATCATCAACATCATCATCATCATCATCATCATCATCATCATCATCATCATCATACTCATCGTCATCATAATCCTCATCATCATCATCATCTTCATCATCGTCATCATCGTTATCACCCACTTCCTCATCATCATCCTCATCCTCATCCTCATCATCATCATCTTGGTCATCATATTCATCATCAACATCATCATCATCGTCATCATCATCATCATCATCAAGAAGGGGGAATCAAGGTTTGACCTAGAGTGACCCCATTTAATCAGTCCTAGAGTTATGTTGTTGATGAACCAAAATTAAGCACTCCAACTAACTATGGGCGAAATCACAAGGTTGGATCCCAAGAAAAAAGCTAGTAAGTAGGAGGGTTCCCCAAAGGGTCAAGTAGAGTCAAGCTAATGATTAAAGTTATAATATTGAAGAGGAGGCAATATCAAACCCTACTTAAGCACTAGACATCACAAGGAATTCATGCATATAGGGTAAGGTAAAGTGACTCAATAGATATTTATCTAGCACATAACAATATTTGTATGAAGAGAGAAAAATATCAATGTTAATAATGGGTAGGTCATGTATATCAAGGAAATGGAAGTAGGAAACACCCTAGTACCTCTAAGTAGGTGGGTTTATGTGAATACTAATAAATGCATACACTACAATCACTCTTATGCCTATGTTTTGATTTATTCAATAGGATTTTTGTATGGATGCATATGTGCAATTGAGCTATGGTTTGGTCTAATTTTACTAACTAGCGCATATGCACTATATAGCGCGTATGCGCCATTTAGTGTGCGCGCGGTATTTATGCGTATGCACATTTAAAATAACGCGCACGCGCCATTTAAATTTCTAAGTTTTGGCAGGAAATTCATTTCCCACCAACGTGGTGGATGAGTTGGCCGCTGTGGTTTTAGGTTCGGGTTGCCAAACCAAGTGGCTTGGACTGTGTTATAACAAAATACATCTTATTCTATAACTTCTTTTGTTTAGAGCATGATTATGTGTATGCTACACTTGTCCACTGCTAATGAAATTACACACACTTGTAGAACTATGTGTGCAGATTCCGAATATGTAATTTTTTATTAAATTCTTTATTTGTTTCTATTTTTTAATTAATTTTAATTGCACTTACGTCAATCTTACACAAAAAGTAGGTTATATCTTTTGTCTACTAGTTCCATCACTTATCCCGGCCTCTTCCGTGTCATTATGCATGTATATGACATGGTCTACCCAAGACTTGTAGGAAAAGGGCTAGACCGTCGCAAGAATTGTAGGAAAAGGGCTAGACGGTCTACCCAAGACTTTTCAATCGATGACCACGGGAGCTGTAATCCACCATTTTCTGAACCGTCAGACACAGGTAACCCTAGAAATTAGCCAACAACTATTTAGCAGATTATAATTTCAATTTCCATTAGTTTTTATGGTTTTTAGGTTGATTTTGGGGGACAAATTTTGCCCTCGGATCATCGCAGGGCACCCTTACAGGATCTGCGACGATCACGGGTCATCGCAAATGTCATATGGAAGCTTTGCAATGATGTCACACTATCCATATAGACGGCTTGTGATGGCAGCTGCGGCCATTTTCAAAACAAAACCATACCCAAAATAAAAGTTATTAAAAAGTGGGGCAAGTTCTAAAGTTGTTTAAATGTGTCCATTGGTAGGTTTGCTGGTAAACAATGGTGCTAGAATGGCGTGAGTGTGAGCATGAGCTCAAAGATATTACCACGGGAAATAATCCTGAAACTGTGATGACATTGCACAATTGTGGGCTTCTGAAATACTTCAGGATACCAGGGATGAGGGCACAAGTCCCTCTGCTACAACATATGATCCGTCTATGGGATCCTGCGCAACAACATTTTGTGATCGGTGAGCATTTTCTGAGTATAGATGTAGAAGACATCTAGTTTTTAACTAGGTTGTCTCAGAGGAGAAACCCATCTCTCTCACAGGATCACATGGTGGTGATCGATCCGTGGATGACCTTGTAGCCCAATACTGCACCCTAGATGCACTCTCTGTCAATGGGAAAATCTCAATCAAGTTGGTACATGAACTTCCATTGCATACAATACTCAACCACATTGTGAGGGCAGTAGGGAGCCAAGCGGCTCACCTAGCCACTGAGACTCAGATGCTTTATGCTGAGGATTGTATGGCCATAGTGGCATTCAACTAGTGTGAGGGAGTCCTCGCAAATTTGAGGAGTCAGCTAAGGAAGAGTAGGTGGGGAGAGCTCAAACAGTTCGAATATGGATCCATCGTGATCTCCTTCTTGCTTGAGCGGGTTCCTCTACTATGCCCAGAGGTTGAGCTGGATGATAGGGATATGCGAGATCCCCACATGACCCTATGGGTGGAGGTTATGGCCTGCCATGGTGGTGGGGGTCTGATCATATGGTATGGTCCTGCATTCTTTACCTGGCTAGAGGGTAGCTCCTCATAGTGGAGGACTATCCCTATAGAGGCATCGAATTTCGAGGAGACCCTGAGCTAGTGTTGCCGGAAGGAGCACAATGGGGTGACATTGGTAGGAATTCTATCCATCATACCTTTTAGTTTTTTATGTATTTTATGATTTTTTTATGTGGTGCTGATGAGTCGACACATGCTTATGCAAATCTAGGTCCCGTGAGATCGGTGCGGATGTCTCTTCTTGCTAGGAGAGGAGAGGGAGAAATCATGGGTCCGGTTATGCATGATGCCATGGCTGAGGTGGAAGAGGTTTATGAGAACCTAGAGAGACTGACCTTCGATGAACCAGATCCAACATTACATGAGCTGCCTCGAGGGATGCAGCATTACACTGTGGGAGTGACTCTATGGTTCACTGGACTGCTCCGCAAGGTTGCAAGAGCAATAGACTGCTTCCATAGTCATCAACTGGGGGCTAATAGAACTAGGGAGGACATGTTAGGTGCTAGACATGTTTCTATGTATTTTTGTACTGAAAGCTGAGTGGGCTTCAGTTTTTGTATGGAATCTACTGAAAGCCGATTAGCTTCATATTTTTGTACCAGCTCCACTTTTTTTATTATATATATATACAGACACTTGGTGGATTTATACAGTTTGTGTTCATTATGTGTGATCTTGTTATCATTTGCTTATGTTATGGGTTATTTACATGTTATGACTTCTTTTATCATTAATGAAAAATGCTATGTGTGTGTAATGTACCAATCCAAAATGAAATTCGCCATGGAATTGGCAACAGTGTTCATGTCTCGTGGAATGTGCAGGCACTGAATGGATTCAAAGGACCTTTCCATAAGACAAACTCGTTCGAATAGACGGAGTAAGGTAGGATCACGGATGGCGTAAACCCGGTTAAGATGGGAGACCACTAGATGAGAATCTAGATGGATTACAATGTGTTCCATACCCAAAGAGATAATGTCGATTAGGGTTTTGATGACAACTTGGTATTCTGCAGCATTATTGGTTTCGAATCCCAAGCAACTTCCCCCTGAGATGATAAGCTCATCAATGGGTGAGTACAATACCCAGGCTGCTGAGACAAGATTACAGGTATGCCGACTAGTGTCGTCTGCGAATCCGTATCATGTTTCCATCTGCACATGTAGACAAAACATGGTATAATAAATGGAACAATACCTAAAACACACAAAAATCAAAGCGTCACACAATCACAAAACACACATGCCATGTACAGTATATACAAGATACTAGCGCATGAATGACTTAGGCATAGTAACTCTTCAGGTAAATCCCATTGTGGGGCTCACCCAAAGAAATCCCATCATAATATTTTAACTCATAAGCTCCTTTCTTGAGAACACGATTAACGATGTATGGTCCGTGCCACATGGACTCAACCTTTCTTGCCCCTAGTTTATCTTGTCTTTGGTCATAGGTGAGAACCAAATCTCCCTTGTTGAAGACACGAGGTTCGGCAGACTTGTCATTCTAGGCTTTGATGCATTTGGTATGCACTTCATTAGCAAGAGCGGCATCGCGGTGAGTTTCGTCTAGTTTTGTTAAGTGAAGAAGATGTTCTTCTTTAGCTGTGGTGTTTGGGAGAAGTTCAACAGTGAGTTTCAGAGATGGAATCTCGCACTCTATGGGAAGCAGTGCTTCCAATCTGTAAATGAGTTGGAAGGGTGTAAACCCAGTGTTAACACCCAAAAAGTGCTCACTACCTCATCTACCCCATTACATGACTCATTTGTCCATATTTCCTACCATATTTGCCTCCAATACCTTAAAATCCCATTAAAAAGCCTCCAAAAGGCCACAAAACCACTAAAACAGCCTCCAAAAGGCCAAAAAAACCCTTTTCCCCCCAAAATAATCCAAAATTCCTCCAAAATAGAAAAAACCCTCTAAAAAGGGAATAAAAATACAAAAAAAAAGAGGAAAAAGAGGGAAAAATGAGGCAAAAAACCTATACAGCTGACCTAAACCATATGGTGCCAAAAGCCATGGGCCAGCACTCCACCACTCAAAACCTATAAATAGGTGATGGAGGCCCCTCATTTCATATCCACAGTCAAATACACCCTTACTCTGCCAAAATCACTCTTGAAACACTATCTCACCCTTGAGCTACTTTCACACTTGAGTGCCCCTTTAGCCCATTTCCAACCCTTTGGAGAAAGCGAAAGGAGCAAAACTGGAAGCTTGGAAGCAACCCTCTTGGACTACTGCAAGAGCTTCACCAACCTCTATGCTTGAGGTAATCTTTAATACAAAAAGAGAAATCTTTTGCCATATCTTCATGTTTTATTATTTATGTTAATGCTCATGCTAGGTTAAATTTCATATTTTTTTAGTGCTTTAATTTACTTTTTATTGAACTGCTAACAAGGAGTCCCTTCTCCTTAGTAGGTGCTCATTTGCACAAGCTGGGGTGAAAACCCTAGCTACAGTTTTGGCGACTCCACTGGGGATCAAACCCAGAATCTCTGGTTTCTGTTTTATGCACATGTTTAGAATAATTACCATTTTACTGTATTGTCTTTCATTTAATGTTTTTTTGAACTGCTACTAAGGAGTCCCTTCTCCTTAGTAGGTGCTCATTTGCACAAGCTAGGGTGAAAACCCTAGCTACACCCAGTGGCAGTTTTGACAGAAGTACGGTATGCCCATAATGTTGAGAAAAGCATGTTGTCAGTTGGACTTATGGATGCCCACCATGCGTTGGATCATGGTCATCAATACCTTGTTAATGGCCTCGACCTGTCCGTTTGCTTGGGGGTAGTATGGTGTTGAGTTTTCATGCTGAAAATCCAAACATGCACTTAGTTTGTCGACCATCTCGTTTTGGAAATGATGTCCATGGTTGGTGACTATGGCCTGTGGTACTTCAAATTGTGCTATGACATGGCTGAACATAAAGAGTGCGGCGATTTTGTCATCTTCTTTGTACATAGCCATAGCCTCAGCCCATTTCATGAAGTAATATACGGCCACAATAACGTAACCATTCCCCCCAGTTGAGGTAGGCTTACAGTGCATGAAGTGTATGCCCCATTTTGCAAAGGGGCCGACAACAACAATCATATGTAGCGCGGCGGGATGAGTGTGCTTTTTGGTCCAAAAGTGTTGGCATGGTGGACACTTCTTGACAGCCTCCATGCAATCCTTGAAGATGGAGGGCCAGAAGTATCTGACGTGTAAGATTTTATGGGTGATAGCCATACGAGATAAATGACCACCACATTCCCTAGCATAGCAATCATTTAAAATGAGTTCATCCTCTTCGTGAGTTAGACAACATCGGAGAATGAAGTCAATACCATGACGATACAAAGTATCACCAATGATGAGGTAATATTTGGCCTGGTGTCAGATTTGGTGATGTTCATTCCAGGATAAATCTAGGATGAATCATTGGGTTTGGAGATACAATGTGATGTCTCCATACCAGGGGTCAGACGTGCTGATAAGAAATAGTGGCTCATCAGGAAATGAGTCAACGGGCTCCATATCTAGATCAACACGGGGAAGATCGCAGAGTTCTGGAGACACCAAATACTTCTTTGCCTTAGCTTTTTCGAACAGGAGATCGAATTCCTGGAGTATTATGATCTAGAATGAGTACTTGCCCCCAAGCACCTATCTTGCGAGAACATGGTACATGGTATTCGAGTCAGCAACGATTGTGGTGGTGCGGAGCACAATGTAGTGTCAGAACTTTTGGACAGCAATGACTGCTGCGAGAGATAGTTTCTCGACATGTGAATATTGTGTTTTAGCATCATTGAGACCCTTGCTGAGATAGTATATCACATGTTCCTAGGCATTGTCATATTCTTGAACCAAGACCATAGCGATCATGGTGGTGGAAGTGGCAAGATAAAGGATGAAATCCTTGTAGTAATTAGGCGGTTGAAGAACAGGGGCGTTGGTGATGGACTTCTTCAGATTATCGAAGGACTGTTGGGCATATTCATCCCAAATGAAAGGAGTGTCTTTCTTCATCAATCTCATGTAACCCTGTGTCTTCTCGGTGAAATTACAGACAAAATGCCTTAGGTAAGTTTCTCTTCCCTGCAAACTTTGTAGTTTCGTGATATCAGTAGGGGGTGGTAAAGCAACAATGGCTTCCACCTTCAAGGGATCGATTTTGATCCCATATTTCAAGACTATGAACCCTAGGAGGCGTCCAAAATCGACACTGAATATGCACTTGTGTGGGTTCAGATGGATATTGTACCGCCTACATCTGAGGAATACGACCGTCAGATGATCAATGCAGAACTGTCACTGCCGTGAATGAGGAGGAAGATCGTCTAGGTACGGTTCCACAAAGTCCTTTACATCATGGAAAGCATACGACATGGCCCACTGGAATGTTGCACCAACATTTTTAAGACTGAAAGGAAACTTGTGAAAAGAAAATGTGCCCCAAGGATAGATGAAAGCTTTCTTATGTTGGTCGGCCGGGTGGATCTTGATCTGGTAGTATCTGGAAAAACCATCCATGAATGAGAAGATGACACTTCTAGCACAATTGTCAATAATTTGATCTATGAACGGGGTTGGGTAGTTGTCCTTTGGATAAGCCTTGTTCAAATCCCAATAATCGACACATACACGTATCGTCCTTTGTTTTTTTACAACAGGGACAATGTTCGAGACCCACTATGTTAACGGAACAGGGTAGATGAAGCAGACCTTCAAAAGCATTTCAATTTCAGCCTTGATCGCCGCAGTTTTTCGAGGGTGAACTGGTCAGAGCTTCTGATGAATAGGTTTTAGTCGAGATATGTTTGGATCTCATGTATGACAATAGAAGGATCAATCCCAGGCATCTCCTCATAGGTCCATGCAAAATGCTCGCGGAACTCCTTAAATAAGGCCATGAAAGTTGTAATTTCTTCAGAAGAACAATTATGGCCTAGTCGGATGTATTCCACGACACCAGGTGTGGCCAAGATGCCAATGGGTATAGTTGGCGTAATGTTGGAAAGGTTTCGTTTAGAATCCGTATCGCAAGTCAGGATGGGTGACTGCGAATCATCGTAGACATCTAGCGTAAAAATTGAGACAATGGCATTCTCCATCGTATCCAAAGAAGGTAGGAAGGATGATCTGTGATGACGGTCTTCGCAGGGAGGTTTGTCATTGCTCAAGACTTCCATTATGGTCTCATCAGAATGAAAAGTACGGAGTAGAGGATCTGGTGGTTGTGATTCCCATGGTGGAGAATGTGATGTTGAGGCCACAAACAAGTGGTCCTCATGGGATAACTAGATTTCCTCATAAGTAGCTTTAGAAGATGAAAGAGGCACAGTGTCTCGATTCAAGTGCATGGTTGCTAAGTCAGGTACAAACCAAGCATCAGTAGAGTCAGACGAGTTCAGCGAGGAAATCATGTTCACTGAGGCAACATGGTTGGGGGGATCCAAGATGGGAAAAATTCCCATAAGGGATGAGTCCTTAAGGAGTCCTACCCCCACTCTCTCATATGATGGGGACGATTGTCCAATCATAGGGGCATTGTCCGTGGGATGAGAAGCAGTGTTTGGTGTACACAAATCTAGCTGGTCGACTGTGACAATCCACCCTTGATGGGTGGACTATACTATCCAGAAGACAGATGATGCTACCGCAATCATGGCATAAAAATAGTTTCGACAAAGAAATAAATTATAATCCAACGGGGCGGCGACCACTTCTACGTTAATGGTTATGGTCTTTCTCTCCATCTCTACAACAAGGGCTTGAAGTAGGCCATGCGGTTGAAATCCTTTACCATAAAATTCCTTCATCGTGGCGGAGAACGATTTAACTTAGGAGAACCAATGGCTCTCAGATGGGAAATTGACAACCGAAGTGGATGCACCTTCATCCAAGACGGAACGATGGATAGTCTTTTCGACAACCTTAGTGGAAATTTGAAAAGCCAGTTGGTGGGAGAGTCGCGATTTGAAGTACTCTAGCTTGAACATGATAGTGTTCGAAAGGGCTGGGTCAACTGTACTGATCACACCTAGGAGAGTCTTATGCTGACCAGGACAATTCTGCAAGACTTCCAACATCGACATAGCATAAGGGGCATGTGCTAAGTGCTCAACTATATTATATTTTTGAGAAGCCCGAGCATTAGGATTGAAAACAAATTTTCGAATCGTGCTCTTGAACGGACGTAACACTGAATGAAGTGTTGGTTTCTCAATGGTGAGAGGGATTTCTGGTAAAGTGACTTCAGGTAACGAAGTGGAAGCTTTTTCAGTATTACTTCCATTGGACTCCTTGGTGGTTGGCGAGTCATAAGATCGAGACCTAGTATTCAGGTTAATCATTTCGCTTTGCATCGTGAGGACATGTGTGGTGGATGAGTTTTTCCCTTGTGGAGGGGGTGTTTGACCAGTAAGCTGTTGGTTCTGGGTGAGGAAGGGGTCGTTAAGTACCACGGGGGAGGGGTTTCCTTTAAGGAACTTTCGGACTTCATCCCGATGGGGGCAGTACTTGGAGAAGTGGTCCTCACCACATAGTAAGCAGGGGTATTTCAACTTCCTCTTTGGTTTGGTATTGTCGGCAGTGGGATTAGGTTCCTGTTGATTAGAATATTTTTTAGGTTTTCCTTTATTCTTATTCTTACCACCAGATTTTTGAGGTGAAGCTGATTGAATGGAATTAACTTCTTCGGTGTTAGCAGGGGTAGCGAACTTGGTTTGGCCAGCCTGAGAGGAAGAGCCGTGGTGGCTACTAGTTCCATCAAATTTTGAAGCAGGCTAGGAGTGTAGGGAACCAATGATGCCATTGTCCTGTGGCCCCTGTGGGGGTATTTTTGGATCATACGTAGGCATCTGGTACAATATTGTACAATGTGCTAGATTGAGCATAGACTAAGTCTAGGTAATGGGTACGAGCAATTGCTTTCTCTTCTGTGACAGCTCCGCCCATAGCCACATCTCGGGCTACGGTGGGTAACAATGACTTGGTAAACCAGTGAGCCAAAATTTGATCTAGAATGGGAGCCTTAATCAGACGTCATCTCTACAGCCACTCATGGATGTTATCTGAAATGTGAGTGGCGGTATTCTGGCGAAGGGAAGTGAGAAGGTCCATACCAGTTTCATATCATATAGGTAACTAGAAATGAGTCAAAATTGACATAGCCAGAGTGCAAAAATCTCGAAAAGAATGCGGTGGTAACTCAATATACCACTTGGCAGCCATACCGGTAAGGGTCCTTTGGAAGAGTCGTAAGCGAATGGAATCATCCATCAATGAGTTGGAAGCACACCATAAGTGATACGTCATTACATGGTTCTTGGGGTCCTCACTGTTTTTACCATAGAATTTGGGAATATCCGATGGCAATTTTACTGAAATGGGTGGCAAATTTTGACCTTGAAGGATGGGATCGTTTGTCAACTGAGAGAGATCTGGAAAATCCAAAGTGGCCAGAAATGGTAACTGCTAGTTGAGTTGTGGATACTGGTAATACTGATAAGGCATCTGTGTACCAATAGAACCTTGAACTGACTGGTAGTAAGGTCCTCACATGGGAAATTGACTATAAGGGGTGTTGCCTCCTTGGTTAGGTGGTGGACCAGATGGTGGTTCACCTCCACCGCCATGAGAGGGTGGTCTGTCGAGTGGGGGTTCTACGCCGCCGAGAGGCAGGGCAGGTCCTCTACCTCGACTGCCGAGAGGTGGGGTAGGTCCTCCGCCTCCACCAGAAGCTAGGGGACTTGTTAACACCCAAAAAGTGCTCACTACCTCATCTACCCCATTACATGACTCATTTGTCCATATTTCCTACCATATTTGCCTCCAAAAGGCCAAAAACCCCCTTTTTCCCCCAAAATAATTTAAAATTCCTCCAAAATAGCAAAAACCCTCTAAAAAGGGAATAAAAATACAAAAAAAAGAGGAAAAAGAGGGAAAAAGGAGGCAAAAACCCTATATAGCTGACCTAAACCATATGGTGCAAAAAACCATGGGCCAGCACTCCACCACTCAAAACCTATAAATAGGTGATGGAAGCCCCTCATTTCATATCCACAGTCAAATACACCCTTACTCTACCAAAATCACTCTCGAAACCCTAGCTCACCCTTGAGCTACTTTCACACTTGAGTGCCTCTTTGGCCCATTCCCAACCCTTTGGAGAAAGAGAAAGGAGCAAAACTGGAAGCTTAGAAGCAACGCTCCTGGACTGCTGCAAGAGCTTCACCAACCTCTACACTTGAGGTAATCTTTAATACAAAAAGAGAAATCTTTTTCCATACCTTCATGTTTTATTATTTATGTTAATGCTCATGCTAGGTTAAATTTCATATTGTTTTAGTGCTTTAATTTACTGTTTATTGAACTGCTACTAAGGAGTCCCTTCTCCTTAGTAGGTGCTCATTTGCACAAGCTGGGGTGAAAACCCTAGCTACAGTTTTGGCAACTCCACTGGGGATTGAACCTAGAATCTCCGGTCATAGTTTTAAAGTTTCAAATGTTTTCAATTTTCTGCAATATTTTACTATTTTTTCCTTTCGGCTATCCCTTTCGGCTGCTGTAAACCACGCCTTCTGCCCCTCGCAGTTGTGTTCCGACCGCATCTTTCAAGAATTTACCTGCGATCCGACCGCGGCTCTCAGACTGTTTCCGGTGACCTACCAGCAGTTTCTAGTCTGTTACCTACGATCCGACTGTAGCTATTAGCTTGTTTCGTATGGTCCGACAGTGGTTGTTAACCCAACTTTCCGCGGCCCGCTTGCGGCTTTCAGTCATTTTTATGCAACCCGCCTGCATCTTTCGTCCTTTTCCCACAGCCCGCTTGCGACTTTCAGCCATTTTTCTGCAACCCGCCTGTGTCTTTCGGCCTTTTTCCCGCATCCCGCTTGTGGCTTTCAGCGATTTTTCTGCAACCCGCCGGCATCTTTCGGCCATTTTCACATGTCCCGCTTGTGACTTTCAGCCATTTTCCTGCAACCCGCCTACGTCTTTCGGCCTTTTTCCCGCAGCCCGCTTGTGGCTTTCAACCATTTTTCTGCAACCCGCCGGCGTCTTTCAGCCATTTTCCCGCGTCCCGCTTGCAGCTTTCAGCCATTTTCCTACAACCCGCCTGCGACTTTTGACCTATTTCCCGCGGTCCGACTGCGTCTTTCGGCCAAAATCCCACAACCTGTCTGCAACTGTTGAGTTGTTTCCCGCAGTCCAACTGCCCAGATTTGCCATAGACCCGCAGTCTGTTTTCTGCACTTTTTTCCCTATTTTGAACCCAGCAGTTTGCTGCAACATTTTCTGCACCTACACAGCCATCTGTCCTACCTGCAGCCATACTTCCCTACAGCCTTTTCTGCAGTATTATTTCTGTTCCATTTACATAATTTTTTTTTTTAATTTCAGCATTTTAATTGAAAAAGAGAAAATTTTGCATTTCAAAGTTTAAATTCTGTATTGTTATTTTTAGTTAGAAAGCTGCCCACCCCGTGGCACTTTTACTTGGGTTCATCATCTCACACGCACACACTCTATCACCTAATTCAAGTGAGCCCTAAAATACTACTTAACACAACCAACATTCTAACCCCACTTGGGGAACACATAAGAATTTTTGTAGTTAGGTAGAATCGGGGGGATAGGCATCCAAATAACACCTCTAGGTTGCTTACACTTGAGACATAGTTGTTGTCCATTAGGGAACCAAAATTCCCTAGTATTTTTTGACACAGTTTAAAACCAATTTATCAGGAAGGCCTCTCCCCTAGGAGGGTTGAAGTCGCCAGACTGGTTCCGGAAGCCTGAGTGGAATACCGTAATCCATTCAGTAATCAAAGGATACCTTTCACAGTTCTCGGTGTATCACCCATATGGGGATACAGCGGCGATAGAACCAAACGGCAGATTCACCCAACCAAACGTGTCATGAACGGTGTATCTTTGTTGCTTTTCTTCTAGGATTGACTACCTAGTGTCCCTCCCGGTAGGGGGATATCTTTAGCCACTTGGCTCTACTATCCATATTGTTTGACTTGGATTTCATCACCTTGCAGAGGATATGTCTAGTTGAGTCAGAATACTATTTAGCTAGGTGTTTGCATGCTCCCTTACCTCCTTTTATTCCAGTGAGTCCACTATTTTTATTTTTTAGGAAACCTGCTACTTGTTGGTATTCTGACCATTTCTATTGATACTCCACTTATTGTAGCATAGCTGTTACAGTAAGTTTTTTGAGTTGGTTGTTGGCCTGAGTGCCATATTTTTTGAGCTCTCCTTCTGCACACTCGGTTGCATTAGGGTTTTTGAGCTATTTTTCACTCAAATACAACCCCCAGATACTTGACACCATCTGTCACCATTGAGTCCTCGAGACATTCTCGGCGCCTCCGGGGCAATCCCCCACAGCACGGTTCACTTGACATCACCCGTCATAGACATAGATCTTCATCACTTGATACTACTCATCATAGATCTCGAGCCTTGTCACTTGACTCCACTCGTCAATGGCATAGAACTCCATCACCTGATCTAGACGCCGCTTATTTTACCTCTGACTCTGAGGCAAAGTCCGAGAACCCCATTTACACTGCACCAACCATCCCCATGGCTGGAGTGACTTCCACCCCTTTCTTTGTAGGGACCATTGGTGGAGCATCCACCACCACACCAGCTACCACACCTGCTTTGGGTATGCCCTCGATTGGGCCCACATCTACCATTCTGATCACTGTACCCATTCCAGTTGCTGGCATACCTATTCCCACTCCATCAGTGACTCACACTACCCTTGGCAGTGCAGGACCATCCCATACCACTTTTGTCCCTCCACTTGGGGGCAACATCCCAAACCCTGCCCCTCCACTTGGGGGCATTGGCCCCAACATGGTCACACCCACTAGTATGTCACATCCTTCTACAAGTTTGCCATTCATGGCTAGCCTCAACCTTCTTGACCTAGCTAGACTGACTAACGATCCCATTAGACACGACCCTGCGTGGCCTCACATGCCCACCAAGCTCCCCTCCGACATCCCTAAGTTTGAGGGCAAGGCAGGTGAGGACCCCCAGAACTATATTATGTCCTTCCATCTATGGTGTTCCTCCAACTCCATAGTGGATGACTCTTTCCGCCTCTGTCTGTTACAACGCACCCTCACTGGCTCTGCAGCTAAGTGGTACATCGAGTAGCCCCATGGGACCCATGCCACCTTTACTTCCCTTGCCTCAACTTTCCTGCAGTTCTTTCAGTTGCCTATCCTCTATGACGTGGGAGTTGAGATCCTACTATCTTGCAGACAGAACACGGCTACCCACATCACTGACCACATTCATCAGTGGCGTCAACGCCGTAGCCTCTGCAAAATCAAGTTAGACGACCGTATCTTCTTAGATTGGTTTCTAAAATCCCTCTTTCCTGTCATTGCCAAGGATGTGGCATCCGAACGACCCCAGTTCGAAGAAGAGGCCATCCTCAAAGCCCAGCAATTTGACCTTATTTATGCCCAGTCGGGTTATCTGTATACCATCATACCTAATTCCCCTCGCGGTGATTCCTCCCGACACGATGCATCGGGGGCATCCCATGCCGCAAATGGCATCATTGGCCGTGTTGCCTCGCATCCCCAACCCTTTTCCATAGCACATCCTAGCCATGATACCAAACTTTCATGGGCTACATCTCAATCCAGAGCAACCAATTCGTATGCTCCTATGGAACATCACCACCATTCCCACAGACCCTCCTGTCCACCTCAATGCTTTGGTCATGCATCCCCCGCTTACGCCCCCTCGGTCGCACCTCAGCCATATTACAACCCACAGGCTGCACTAGCTCCTGTGTCCTCTCTAGCCCAACCTGCTTATTACCTGCCATAGGCAACCCCAACGAAAAACCCACAACCCGTTCCGCAGATGTATCAGCAACCCCCACAAGGTTCAGCACCTGCGCAACCTCCAGCTGCTTATTATCCACTGCAGCCTGCTCCGGCACCTGCACAACCCCAAAACCCACTGGGTGCCCAAGGGAAAGTGTACGCCCAACAGAATTCGCAGCAGAACCAAAATTACTTGCGCCAATAGGGCCAGCAAAACCGTGGCAAAGGACGTAACCGTGGTCTATGGCCACTACACACCTGCTTGCCAACATTTGGAGCGAGCTCGAAAACTCTAGACTGATGATGCCCATCGCAAAGGGTACGCAGCTCCTCAGGTGCCACCCAACCCCCCACCACCTCAGCATCAACCTTTGTTTCTACAAAACCCCTTACCAACCCAAGGCATAGTGAACACTCAGCCGTTGTCTCCCCCTCAAGGAAATGCGCCACCACAACAACAGATCACTTATGCCACTCCTGATCAGCTAATGTTAGACTCAGGTACCCACCACTTGTTAATGATGTCATCCGCTGATGTCAACCTCCAAACCCATCGGAACCAATATGGCTCCACCCCTGAAGCCTCTCCCGCCGAAAAAAACACTAATGCTCATCCCACTGATCAGACATTATGTATACCTTCGGCTCCACTTGATGGCGCCCCCAAAGCTCCTCGCTTCCCACTTCATCGCATTAACAATAATCCCAATGCCCCCGCTGCACCCGAGAATGTTCTCCCCATGGTTGAACAACCTGTTGGTGGTGCAACTACCTCATTTGTTTCCTCCGTGGGACCCGGAGTTTACTCAGATACGCCGATGACCTCAACATTCCAATCCATTCCACCCCCGTCACCCGCAACCGAAGTATCTGACCTATGTACCCTTTCCCACAATACACAAACACCCAACAATCAACCGCCCTTGTTACCTAAACCACCATTGGTACCTAGTCACATTGGTGTTACACCCATCCACACAATCCCCTTTCTATTCCCTCCCTTGGGAGTAGTAAGTGCCCTGATTATGGCTACTCTCATCCTCCCTGGGTTAACCTTAGGATTACCTGTGCGGTATATTTCACCTCACATTCCCCCGCTGACACCAAATGTCATCGTACAACCGGTGCAACCCATTGCCACTACTAGTCAACCACCTCCCGGTGTCACTACCCCTTCGTCATCTATGAATCTCTCCTCTCTTATCAAGCTCATTGGGGGAAGAGGCTCACAACCATACAATGCTATACCTTCTCCCAAAGCAGTTAAACCCCCCCTGTGTTTCGTGCTCCTCCTAAATGCTAATTGTGTGATGAGTTAGGCAATCCAACTCATCAATGTCCACAATTACCTGCATTACAGGAACACATGCAAATGCTTGACGACGACCCCAACATCCCAGTTGTCGAACTAGATCCAACCCATAAGCCTCGTGATAAATCACTGCGTACCAACCACCCTTGTGCATTATGCGGTATTTACGACCATTACTCACATCACTGTCCTGATCTGCCAGATTACAGAGCAGCTCTCTACGAGATGAATAGTTTGGACCTTGAGACGACACCCCCTACAATTGAGGAGATCCACCCCCCAGTATCACCCTCATCCAGAGATATTAACACCATTTATATGATCTCTTCGACTACCTCTCCCTCGTCAACCGATCTGATGACTCAAAGTTTCTGTAATGATGAGGAGATTCTAGAGGCTCTCACTGCCCCGGATTATCCCTGGGACGACATGCACCATCGTTCCTATTTCCTCCTAGAAGAATCCTCCTCTACCATAGCTACCCAATTTGTGGTTGAGTCCAAAGATTTCCTTCCCACCAAAGTCGACTGTTTTAAGGATCCTATTCCCACTCCTGATGCCTTTGAGGAAGGTAACATGGCCAACATCTCACCCACCATCCACATCGATATCTCTAACCCACCTGGTGCTCTTGAAATCATTACATTAGGATCCTCCTGCAGTGAGTATGAGATTGGAGAGTACAAAAAACTTTTCCAAGAGTTTCATGATGTCTTTGCCTAGTCCTATACAGAAATGCTTGGTCTCGACCGCGCTATTATAGAACACCACATTGACACATGGCCAGATGTACCCCCCCGTTCACCAGAAGCAGCGCCCCATTCATCCTTCAAAGCTCCCCACTTTTAAAGCAGAGATTGAGAAACTTCTCAAGGTAGGATTCATTTATCCTATTGCGTATACCACCTGGGTTTCAAACCCCATCCCTATTAACAAAAAACAAGGCACCATTAGAGTATGTACTGACTTCCGCGATTTAAAACGAGCCTATCCCAAAGACAACTTCCCCACACCATTTATTGACCAACTCATCGATGCGTGTGTGGGGCATGAAGTCCTATCTTTCATGGACAATTTTTTTGGATACAACCAGATTTAGATCCGTAAGGAGGATCAGTACAAGACTGCCTTTACCACCCCATGGGGCACCTTTTCCTATTGCGTCATGCCTTTCGGCCTCAAAAATGCTGGTGCCACCTTCCAGCAGACCATGACCTATTGTTTTCACTACTTGGTCCATATTCTGCTAGTCTACCTTGACGAACTTACAGCTCATTCCCGGAAACGATTAGACCACCTTAACGACCTCCCACAAATCTTTCTGCGTTGTCGCAAATATCAAGTCCACTTGATCCCCCACAAGTGTGTCTTTTGCGTTCCAGTAGGCCGGTTGTTGGGTTTCATTGTTTCCCAGAAAGGAATTGCTATGGATCCCCTTAAAGTCCAAGCCATTATAGACCTTCCCTCTCCTCGCACGCTTCGGCAGCTCCAGAGTCTACAGGGGCGATCTAATTTCTTCTGTCGCTTCGTTCCTAATTATGCCATCACTGTTCATGGTTTCTTATGCTTGCTTCGTACCCACATACCCTTTGTTTGGGATCAGCAAGCAGAAGCTGCATTCGAAGCCCTCAAGCAAGTTCTCACACAAGCCCCTTTGATCTCCCCTCCAAATTTCTCTCAGGACTTCATCCTTTACGTCTCGGCATCCGATTATGCCATGTATGGAGTCCTTGTTCAAGAAGACGCTGCTCGCCAGGAGCACGTCATTTATTACGTCAGCTAGACCTTGTCTGGACCACCCCTACGTTACCCATATGAGGAAAGACTAGCCCTTGTTGTGGTCTTTTCCGTTCAAAAATTGTGACACTACATTTTACTCAGTCATACCAGAGTTGTCACCGACTCCAACCCCATGGTCTATCTCTTAAACCGATTCCTCCTACAAGGTCGCGTTGCTAAATAGGTAATTATCCTCTAAGAATATTACCTCACTTTCAGAACCCCTCAGAGCACTAAAGCCCTCGCACTTGCCCAGCTCATCACCGATCTCCCCTCCCTTCTTCTGTCCCCACAAATCTCCAATGAGTTACCCGACAATCACTTGTTCATCATATCATCTGATGACCCATGGTACAGTGATATTTTGTTATACCTTCGCATGCAGAAGTTCAGACCCAACATCAGTCGTGATGGACGCCGTCGTATCCATCACCAGGCCTCTCGATATCTCCTCTTAGGCGATGTCCTTTACCGGTGAGGGGTTGACACGATTCTCCGTCGTTTCCTTACACATGAGGAAGCCGAACACGTCCTCAATGACTGTCATAGAGGTGCCTGCGGTGGACATTTCTCTGGAACATCCACCGCCTAAAAGGTTGTCTGCGCCGGATACTTCTGGCCCACACTCTTTACCGACTGCATCACAGCGGTCAAACATTGCCATAATTGCCAAATTTTTGCCCCCAAGGCTTGGACAGCACCTGCTTCGTTACACCCAGTCATCACCGTTGGCCCCTTTTGTAAATGGGCCATTGACTTCATGGAATGTAAACCCTCATCCGCCAATGGCCATAAGTACATCATTGTCGCTGTCGATTACTTCACCAAATGGGCCGAAGCCATGCCCACCTTCAGTTGTACAACTGACACCACTGCCCATTTCTTTTTTAACCACGTTATCACTCGATTCGGGGTCCCCAAATAGTTGGTCTCAGAACATGGTTCACACTTCGAAGATTCCCTTTGGCACGAGTTATCCACCCTACTGAAGTTCGAGCATCAGTATTCCTCTGCTTACTACCCCCAAGGGAACGGCCAAGTAGAGGCCATTAACAAAATTTTAAAAACCATCCTCCAACGCACTGTTGACCGGCATAAGTCCAATTGGTACCACATGTTGTTCCCTACCTTATGGGCTTACCGTACATCCACCAAAACCGCAATCGGTTTCACCCCGTTTCATTTAGTTCACGGTGTAGAGTCTGTCCTCCCCATCAAGTGTCAGATACCTGCCTTACACATCACCGTCGAGCTTCTCCCAGACACCTCCCCACTCGAGCAACATCTGCTATCACTAGAACAAGCTGATGAAGACCGTCGTGCCACTCTCCAGACCATTGAGGCCGCCAAGAACTGCTCCAAAGCTGGTTACGACAAACATGTACACCCTCAAACTTTCCGTGAAGGGGGCCTCATCCTCGCCTATGACCAAGCCCACGAAAAAACTGGTAAAGGAAAGTTTGAATCCATGTGGCAAGGCCCTTACATCGTGCAAACCTTCCTCGGCAATGGGGCATACATTTTAACTGACTCAAAAGGTCACCCTTTGCGCAACCCCCGTAATGGGTTGT
This sequence comes from Larix kaempferi, assembly GCA_027924585.1. Classification (NCBI taxonomy): domain Eukaryota; kingdom Viridiplantae; phylum Streptophyta; class Pinopsida; order Pinales; family Pinaceae; genus Larix; species Larix kaempferi. The sequence continues at coordinate 18,387,187 of BSBM01000922.1, read as the reverse complement.
ATCTTAAACGCTTTTATCCCTAAATAAACCCGTGGCCCCCATTGGTCCGTATTGTACAGTTTGCTCTCTTTTTGTTTTTCACCTTTTTTACCACACTCTTACATTCATCATTTTTGCATGATCACAGATGGACCCTCTTCCACCTCATTATATTGGCTTCACCGATGGAGCAAGCCACTAGTCTCCAAACCTCGCTTCTGCAGCATGGGTCTTATATTCCCCTTCACATGAATTGATTCACCTTGACGGAATATGTAAAGGCACTGCTACCAATAACCAGGTAGAGTATGATGTTGTGACCGTTCTCCTGACTGTTTCCCTCCAGATGGGCATATGTCACATTCATGTGTTCCTTGACTCCCAGCTACTTGTCTCCCAGCTCAACAATTGCTATCAAGTGCGTGATCCCTTCCTCTTTAGAAAATTCCTGCGCACAAAACAACTCAGCCGACAATTTGAATCCATAACATTCACCCATGTCCCAAGAGCTCAAAATAGTGTCGCAAATCAAATGGCTAACAACATCCTAGATTGGCACATCAATCACACCATGTAAAACCTCCATCATGCATCATCATCCCATAACATCTCATCAAAAATATATATAAACACAAAAAGATTGCAAGGGGCATCCACGTGCCTATCACCACATCAACATTTTCATCCATGTGCAATAAAACTAAAACCACATTACTATACAGGGACATCCACGTGCCTAATCCTACACACATCATGTTGCATAACATAAAATACACACGGGGCATCCACGTGCCCATCATCCTATACTACTTGCATCCACGTGCAGTACCAACATATAACAAACCATAAGCACATCCACGTGTGTACACTAAATCATCATCGCAAAAAGGTGCATCCATGTGCATATATATATATATATCAAAAAATAAATGTCAATATGCTACACATATCCTGAGTACCCTCGTACTCAATTATACAAAAAATATCTATACATCAATACGCCTCATAGAATACATGTCGTAGCTACAAAATTGGGGGGAGTCCCATGCACTCCCTAATGAGAGTCATACCCTCCGTCATTGCCTGCATCAGCTGCCTCCGAGTCTTCACCCTGCTCTTCCTCCGGCAGCTCCTCATCCCCTGCGGGCTCCTGTGCCCGACCCCTATCTGCCAAAATAGCCACCCGGATCGCGATCGATCGGAACTCCTGTGGCGCCCTCAGACAGTCCTGAATCACCTCTGGATCCACGTCCCACCACCCATCATCAGTCACTCCCACCAGCAACCGATCCAGAAGCATTCGTATGGACTCCAAAGTCCCCTCAGCATCCCGTCGATGCACCTCCCCTCGACCTGGCAAGGCTAGTACCACCACATGCCCCCTACAAGCTACATGTCCTGGTGGTGGTCTCGGTCCAACATCTGTAGATCATACATCAGTCAATAACAACATATCAATATCTTAAACCTATCATAAAAAAAATCTTGACATCCATAACATGCAAGCAAATCAATACGTACCATCTGGTCCCCACGCTTGCCTTGGCGGCTATGTTGCCTCTGGATCCCCAGTGTAGTCCATATCTCTATAGGGATAATCATCCAATGTCAGCGGCATCTGCAACCACTGAAGGTAGATCTCCTGAGTAAAGTATCTACCAACCTCACCGCCACCCCGACGGCGCATCATCTCTCCCCACCACACCATGAGTGGCTCCCTCAGTCCTCCTGCCCTGACCGGCACCCGCGGCCGTAGTGTAGGTACCCGCTCCATAAAGAAGGCACACAGTAAGGATCCATAACAAAATCCCTTGCCAGATTCCTTCACCGATGTCAGCTGCCGATGAACACAAGTAAGGAACATCTGGCCCCAAGCATAATAAACACCATCCAGCACCCGCTCCACCAGCTGCATCTGGCCCCCGGACACCTTCTTAGGTGATTGGGACCCCAAAACGCGAACCACGCACACCGCGATTGCCTGTACTGCTGGCTCCTACAGGTCCACCACCCGGAGTGCATTCCTCTGCTCCCTAGCCTCTGAAACATAGTACCGCTCCAACATATCCTCCATATCCACATCTACGGATACGAGTGGCTGCGTATTAGCCACCCTACCCAGACAGGGAAACCCCGTCAAGAAGTATACATCTGCAAGGGTGAGATACACCCTCTCTCCCTGCACCCTGAATGCCTGAATGTCCGACTCCCAAAAGCTGACCAATCGGTTCAGTAGCAGCGCTGCTGAACGCATCATAGGCACTTGTGCAAACTTCAGCAGTCCGCACAACCCCAACGTAGACCGCACATGTCGGTCCCTCCAGATGACATCCACTATCTCATCCGGGACATCCTGCTCTCGCCAAAGCACCAACGGCATCCTGTCAATCACACAAGGCACACTCATCAGACTCATGTCAAAGAAGTAAACCTGCCCCCCCCAGGGAAACCCTCAAAGCTCGATCCCAATCACGGCTTTAAGGCCCCTTGCAGCGGTTTCCGACCGCGGTTGTCAAGGCTATAGTCGCGGTCTGGAACTGCGCCTGTAGAAGCCGAACTCGTTGTCCCTAACCGCGTGTCCAGCCTCGGAACGCACAGTACCAGACCACGTATTCCGACCTGAACCTCGCAGTCCCCATCCGCATGATCCAACCTGGAACCCGCGGTCCCCGACCGCGGTTCCACCCCACAAACCTACGGTCCACCCCACGTGGACCGTAAAAAAAAATCCCCTGGGACCCACCACCCTCCCCCCGAACCCAATGAAAATGTAGGTATGAGTTTGTTGGAATACCTGTAACTCCTGGATCTGAAAACGGCCGGTTGGATCATCCAGAAACACCAACTCAGCTCTGGTCCACTCTGATCACTGGTCAAAGTCAACAAGTCCAAATGACACTTGTGATATTGGACCCACTTACTATTTATAGTCCGTTGACTTTTTCTTCTTTTGGACATTCTGAACCCATACAGAGTCCATTTTTCGAACCGTTTCCACCACTAGAATCATCCCAACGAGACCGTCATGATAGTCAAATTGTTTTCTTATTTTTTCCACATCATTTTTTGAGCATTTTTTAGACACCACTAGTCACCTCGATTTGTGTGCCACTTCAGTCGTTCTCCGTTTTTCACACTTTTTATATCGCCGGATGCATTTTTCCAAGCTCATGATGATGATTGAGATCATTTCTCACTCTCACTTGGTACAGTTTCAACATTGTGTCTCGACACCTTGTTGCCTCGGTTTGCGAGCCACATCGGCTGCCATCGGATTGTTCCACATATTTACATGAGCCATTCACTCCTGTCATACTGCAATTATTTCATTATTTTTCCACCATTCATTATCCTGCAAGGAGGCCCACCAGTGTTCCCCCCTACCATCGTTCTTGGTCATCATCAATGTTCCTTGATTGAGCACTTCCTCCTTGCTTGACCATTCCTTTTGTTCGGTATAATTTTATCCCTTTTTCGGGCCGGACAAGTCCTTTACAAAAAAGGAACTTAGGGAGTTTCTGTTAAGCTCTTTTCTGACTCCTAAAACAATGAAAAGATCGTCAAGCAATCTTGCTTCCTTTCATGCTCGTTAAATTACCTGAAAGGGCGTCTATCTGGTATAAGTTTACCCCTTTTCCAGACCTAGTAGACTAATTATGAAAAAGGAATACTCTAGTCACACCGGCTAGAAGAGTTCTTCATTGCATCCTTTTATGCTTCTTCGGGCCTTGGAGACTAACACACGAAAAAGCACCCCCCTGGAGTCTTCTTATTTGCTTTTAGACTCTCTAAAATTGAAAGAAACCACAAGCATGCAGCGTCCTGGGCTCGTACAAATCCACACGACGGTACTATTCCATTATTTCAGAGTCTTCTTATTGCTTTTAGACTCCTTATAATTGAAAGAAATCACGAGCATGAACTTTCCTGGGCTTGTATAAATCCACACGACAGTACCATTTTACACACACTTCTTCTAGTTCCTTAACCCGTGAAGAAGTCCCTCCATGCCTCTTGGCACAATGATCGATCATCTTGACAGCACCCCCAATCAGGTCTCCTTTGTTCAGAGTAGTCTGCAGTCTCCTGCCATTTTACACCAGCTTAAGTATCACTCATCCCAGTCACTACCCTTGATCCAGTACAGCTATGATCCCTTTCCCACCAGTCATTTTCATATGCTGCCTGATCTTCCCTGCCATCATACTCTGAACAAAGGAAGTTTGAGTCCACCCACTCTACTTGCCCAGTTATCCCCCACAGTATGCCAGTCCTACCATCAGTACTCTCACACTTCGGTTCTTCACCTCGCGCTCCTATCAAGGAAACATCATTGCCTTGCTAGTTGCAGGTATCCCTCTATCGACGACAACCCCTCTATTCCAGAGGATAGACCCAGAGGTCCCTATGCCTTGGACCCATCACCATCTGTGGTGAGTGCCTATAGACCATTTTGAGAGGAGTCATCATTGCCTCTCCGAGTGGTTTTTTCTCACATGCTTGACTTCAACACCTTAATCACATCGTCGAGAATCGTGCAGGGTGTATATCCCTTCAATTATTGGTCGAAGACCCCGGATTTCCCCGGACTCTAGCACGTTGGTGAGTCACTTTGGAACACCCAGTTATATGTTCCCGTGGATGTTCGGGTTGCGTTGGCGATTGTATTCAACAGCCATCCAGTTATATGCTTCCTTGAGTACCCAGTTCATTTCCAGTTCAGTGTACCATTGAGGATATGACTCCCCATCACTATGCTACAGCAGCTCATCAGTTCCTCTGGTACCCCACTCAGTAGCACTGTTGTTATTCCAGTGTATCATTTCTTCAGCTCAGACATGGTTAGCCCAGTAGTATGTCCCAGATTTGTGTCCCCTTTGGACCCTTATGATGTACACAGTGGTTCTCTATGTATCCTACAGGTCCCCCTTTTCGGGTCTCACTGTTATTTTTTATGTATCTTGATACGAGCATGGGTATGCCCGCCTCGTCCATATATTGAGATTCTTCCTCATTCATTATTTGAGACCATGTATATTTCAGTTCCCCATATTTTGGACCCCATTGTTATTGTTGTTCTATATCTTGATACGAGCATGGGAATGCCCGCCTCGTCCATATGTTCAGATTCTTCCTCATTCATTATTTGAGATCATGTATATTTCAGGTCCCCATATTTTGGACCCCATTGTTATTGTTGTTCTATATCTTGATACGAGCATGGGAATTCCCACCTCGTCCATATGTTCAGATTATTCCTCATTCATTATTGAGGTCATGTACTTTCAGTTTTTGTAGTTTGTTCGGGACCATTGTTTCAGGCTCTAGTTCATTTCTTCTCTTCTCCACACCCCAGGAAAACCATACAAGACTTATGATGTCTATCGGCCATACGATGAGCTCCTACCCTCACACATCAGGGGGCAATCTGTTAACACCCAAAAAGTGCTCACTACTTCATCTACCCCATTACATGACTCATTTGTCCATATTTCCTACCATATTTGCCTCCAATACCTTAAAATCCCATTAAAAAGCCTCCAAAAGGCCAAAAAACCCCTTTTTCCCCCAAAATAATCCAAAATTCCTCCAAAATAGCAAAAACGCTCTAAAAAGGGAATAAAAATACAAAAAAAAAGAGAAAAAAAGGGAAAAAGGAGGCAAAAACCCTATACAGCTGACCTAAACCATATGGTGCCAAAAACCATGGGCCAGCACTCCACCACTCAAAACCTATAAATAGGTGATGGAGGTCCCTCATTTCATATCCACAGTCAAATACACCCTTACTCTGCCAAAATCACTCTTGAAACCCTAGCTCACCCTCGAGCTACTTTCACACTTGAGTGCCCCTTTGGCCCATTTCCAACCCTTTGGAGAAAGAGAAAGGAGCAAAACTGGAAGCTTGGAAGCAACCCTCCTGGATTGCTGTAAGAGCTTCACCAACCTCTACACTTGAGGTAATCTTTAATACAAAAAGAGAAATCTTTTTCCATATCTTCATGTTTTATTATTTATGTTAATGCTCAAGCTAGATTAAATTTCATATTGTTTTAGTGCTTTAATTTACTGTTTATTGAACTGCTATTAAGGAGTCCCTTCTCCTTAGTAGGTGCTCATTTGCACAAGCTGGGGTGAAAACCCTAGCTACAGGTCCTCCCCCTCCACTGCCATAATAAGGTGGGACTCCACCTCAGGAATAGGGTGGGCCTCTGCCATAGGGTGTTGTTTTGTCATGTCCAGAAGGGGGTGGTCCATTGCCACCGCTGGAATGGGGTGGGACTCCTCCCTAAGGTGGGGGCCATTTCCGTTGGGAGGGGGTGGTCCTCTGGATCTATGATGATAAGGTGGTCCACCACCACCAGAATGGAGTGGACCTCTGCCCGAAGGTGGAGGTTCGCCTCCTCTGGGAGGTGGTGGGCCATGCGGTGGTGGTGCATTGGGGAAGGCTGGTGGGGGTCCAGTGGTTGGAATAGTAAAATGTCCCCATGGAGTATAAAGGTTTCCAGGATAAGGTATCCCGTGAAGTACATGCTTAGGATCGAAATGACCTGATATAGGGTCAAAATAACTTGGATATACTTGATTCCATGGAGGTAATGTAGAACTGAAAGTTCTCCTACCATGGGGTAATCCCATAATGGATCCTAGAAGAAGTAGAGAGCTACCAAGGGAATGTCCGATTCATAGTCCTCCACTCAGATCATGGTTAGAGAATGAGGGTTTCCCCCCAGTGACAATAGATTGAGCACTGGTAGAAGGTTGACTCATAATAAAAGGTTGGCTACTTCCAAATGGAGGAACACTACAAGAGAAAAAACCAGGAGGTAAAGAGAATCCTCCCCTCGAATTCTGAGGTGGGGGTGGAGTGGGTAGTGTTCTAGGGGAAGAAATAGCGAGTGTGTTGAACTATTGTCTTTCACAACCATGAGTCACTAAGGGTGTGAAACTGGTCCCCTGATAGAGAGGTGTACTCACAGGGAATGAAGGCTGACTAGGTTAATACATGGTCACATTGCGAACAAAATCTTCCGGTGAAGCGAACGACAATGAGTGAATGGGAGTGTGTGGAAATGTGGGTGGGTTTGAACCATCTCCTCTTTGGGAGAGTGCATATCGCCAAAATCATTCTGCATGCCAGCGTAGCTGGTCTATGAGTTCTTCACCATGTTGGCATAACTTGTTCATATATTAGGAAATTGAAACCGACTGCTGGGTATTAGAAACCTGGCGAGAGGGTCTGGGTTCTGGCTCTGGGGTCACAATCAAGTGAGCCCATTGCTGACCTAGAGAGGTGTCGCAAAATGACTAAGATGGATCACCAACCATAGACACGGGGTTTCCTGGAATGTGATAATTCATTCTAAAGACCTAGGTTCTCCTGGTAGAGGGGAAGATACGTCATGTGAAATGGAGGGTTCCCCTGCTCCAGTCCGCGGTGGGTTGGAGTTGGGTGACTTTGGAGGGAACATGTTCACTCTGGACTCCAAAGTGGAATTCTCCACTTTAGGTGACATAACCTTAGCTGGTACTGCCATACTTACCCTCGAAACAACTTCCGGGTTGAAGGAGTATTCGGGTGGCAAGTTCAAAATACGAAGAGACCTTCTCCAAGGAAATTCATCCAGAGTAACCGAACCAAAAAATCTCCCTAAAGGTATTCTACAAAAGAAAAGTAGTCCAAAGAAAGAAACCTACTCAAAATAAGGCCACAAGAAAACTTATGGGTTAGGAGTGGATTCAAAAGTATGGAACCTCATAGGATTCTCAAGGCTTTGCAAATCGCTATATACCGTAGGGTCCAACAATATGACGCGACAAGGAGGATTGGGACTGTACCCTTGTCTGCATACTCGATTACTTGGATGGTACATACGTAGCAATCTCCCTGAGTGTTGTTCTCGATGTATTGCGCTGCCAAGATGGCCAAAAAATTAACTCGGTTGGTCTCAAGAATCCTAGTGGTGTACCCCGATATACACAAGGTACGTGGGAGCTCAAATCTGTAGTGATGTTGTCTAATGCACAATGCATTCGACAAGCGGCGTTCCTATATACTGTTTAGTATTGAAACACTTTCGATATATGCCAAGTACATGTAGTACTTGGTGGGTACGTGAAAGAGCTTCGATATACATGTTGGTACATGGAAGTCCCGATATACGAACGAGTACGTGGAGGACCAACAATGACCCCATGTTACAGTGCAGGAAAATAACGACAGCTACCACACTTAACGACGTCGGAACACGTCTCTATCCTAACACACAGTTACCAAATTTTTTCCCCTAGTTCTACCGTTTATTTTATCTTGGACGGTTGAGTTAAACCATGAGGTGAGTACAGAAATGTAGACATAATGCAATGCTCAACCACATGCACAAATTGATTCTTTTCATTTCGATGAACTCTATCTATGGGAGGGAGAAATATTTTCAATGGATTCAAGAAACAACAAAATGCAACACTCTCAATCTACAACAAATGCATCCTTTCCATTTACGATTTTTCCAAGCAAAACTCTAAGATAACAACACTAATTCCCAAATCAACTACAAAACTTATTTTGGTCTTTTCAGCATAAATGATGTTAAGCTATGAAAAGAAAGAACTTCTATCTAGAGTGGAAATAGATTTTCAATTTTAAAAATAAAGTCCTAAAAGCATGAAAATGAGAAGTGCATACAATCTTTTTCAAGCATGGAAACAATCTTTCATAAAAAATTGATTAAAAGTGGGATCTTTCAAGAAGATGAATGAACCATAATTCAATAAAAACACCATCAAATAATTCATTCTTCAAACTTTTCAAAAGATTTAACAAATCCAAATCCAATACATGAAGCAATTCGCACTATAATTTCCAAATGTACTTGAAAGACAGTAAAAATGATCACTTCCGATTCTCCAATGATATACAAGAATATAACTTGATATTTAACAATGCTTTTAACTGTAAATGGCTGGAAATGAAAAGACTATTTGCAGCACTCTAACCACTCAAAAAATTCTCCAAGAAGCAATAACCACACCAATGACCAAAATCATAAGAACACTCAAACTCAAGCAAAACTGACTCTCAAACAATGATGGGTGCAAAAAGAAACCAAGGGAATAGATCTGATTTAATATCAAGATTTGATGGGAAGGTAGGGAAAAAAAATCTAAGCGGATAAAGGTGGGGGAGCGCAAGACATTCACCACTACCAAAATCAACTTGTCAAGCAAATGAACCCAATAAAAAACCACAGAAAACTCTTAATGCAATGGCTGTAAATACAGTTTCTGACTGGAACACACAGATCAGAGAAGGGTCTGCACATCATACCAAGCTTCAAACAGGAGGGGGGATTCCTTCTACACCAATATAGGGAGACCGGTGCAGGTTGTGCTCTGGAACAGAACGATCATCGCAGGATGCATACAGTCGTCTAGAGACGATGTCGGAAGATGTTTCTAGATCAACAATGATGATGTCACAAGATGCTACTAGATTGACAGTGACGATGTCGCAAGATGCTAAAAGGCAGAGAGCGATTCTGAACAGTCGACACTCTGGTTCCACTACCCAGGTGCAACGGGATAAATCTATATAAAAAGATAAAAAAATTATCCAAGAATGAAAGTAAAAAGGGTCTGATGACAATGAATGCAAACTCAAAGGAAGTAGGAAAAGGTCTTCAATGTGAATATCTATGGTGAACAAGGATCAGGAGGCAAATCGACTGGTTGACTAAGAAATCAAATGAAAAATAATCAAACAAATGAAAACTCAAAAAACATGGACTGTTCCCCAGTATGGTCACCAAATTTGTTGTCGGACAATCCACTCGAGCAGACGCGAGCCATATCTCCCTAGTCCAATGTGCAACTAGAACAAATAGGACATAATAGAAATGACTTTCCTAGATCTAGTTAAGGATCGTGTGACTAGATGCTCTTACCTTTAAGATTGCTTATCCTCTTCTTCTTGATGTTTGCTTCCATCTTTGATGGTCTTCAGATCCGAGCTGCAAAACCTGTCAAAACAACATAGAAGTACAACAAGTAGCAAAGCACATCTATACAATAACAGATCTAAGTAAACAGTTAAGCAGGTAAACTACACAAACAACATCAATGCGATGATCATTTGGTGGAAATTATTTTTATTACTGTATATAAAGGGAAAGTACATAGGATGAAGAGATTACAACCAAAGCTTAACGTAGCAATCCTCCTCCAAACCAAGCCAATGCCAAATAAATGATGGATCTCTCAAGAGATTATTAGAGATCTTATTAAGCTATTTTCACCAACATGCTAATGCTATCGACTTCCTCCCCTTGGGATGGGGATGAGCTTCTCTTATATAGGACTACGAGGATACAATAGGTTGAGATATGGTGGGAGATGATCATGGGATCTCTCCATGGGATAAGGGGATCGAGATCCATGTCAGCCAACTTCTAGAATTCGCTCGATGATCCTTTCTATCCATTATAATTGTCATCGTCGCATGTTGTATCCACGTAACAGGTGAAAGGTAGGGTCATCGCAGGTTGCATCAAAGGGGTTCGTGACATAGTCATAAGTTCTCAATGGGAAACTTGCGTTGATTGAGATTGTCGCAGGTTTTCAAAGAGAAGCTTGCGATGGTCTACCCAAGACTTGTAGGAAAAGGGCCACCATCTCTCCTAGTGGGTCCTTCCAAATCAAATGAGCTTCAGGGAAATTCATATTGAGCGAGATTTAAGTGTAACACAAAATTTGAAGGCGATTAGGTGAAAATCAAAGAAGTTATGGCAAACCCTAAAAATAAACGAATGTGGGATTTCTGGCTTTGGGAAGTGGAATTTGGGATAGGGTCCTCAAGAATTAAATATGCAGAATGGTATTTCAAGGGTGTCAATGAAGTTTTAGGGTAAGTGGAGTTAAAACAAAGAAGATATGGAGAAAAAATAGAATTTTCCCAGACTTTTTTTTTAGAACGGATCTGGCACGACTTTGAGAATGGATCGGAAATGACTATCAAAATGGATCAAAAATAGATGGATATGAAATGGCTTGAGGAGTGGATCTGAAATGCCTGGATATGAAACAAATTGGGATGGATCCGAAACAACTTGGACAGATGTGATCTATGATTTATCAGCTGGAAATAGATATGGACCTCGGGTATGTTAGGCTTCCTAACGGTTTAGCGGATTCACTCAACCACCAATATTGTATGACGGCTTGCGTATTGTGGAAGCACCCCTCACTCCATGGCTTAGGTAAAACTGATAACCTCTTTGCCACAAATGACAGCTCTTGGTTTACCTCACGGGTGGGAACTAGTCAATCATGTAGGGGTCATTTCCCTTTTTGTTGGCAGGTCCTTTGAATGGGCCAGCTACTTCGGGATTCCTGTGGTACACCTCACAATAGTTTTAAGGATTATTCCCCAGTACTTCTCATAGTTAAGCAGATAGGGATTATTCCCAGATTCGAACCTGCAATAGATGCAAAAAAAAAATTTGGCAGAAATTCCACCCAACAAGCCTAAGAAAGTGCTATGATACCAGATGAGAGGAACCTGCAACAATTAATTTATAAATTGCACAATATATTGGATCACATAATATTTTAATTGATAAAATTCACGATATATTGGATCACAGAATATTTTATTGATCGCAGGCCACATCGAGGCGGAAACCTCCTTTGAGCAAGCTCAATACAAATAACTTCACGGTGCCTTCATTGGCCTCAACACATACTTATATACTAGTCTATGCAGCAATACTATGGGTCAAAACCATGGGACATATAATACTACGGGATGACTTACAAAGCATAAGCGTCCAATACTATGAATCAATACTATGGGCTAATACAAACTATGGATCAACAATTACTATGGGATGACTTACAAAGCATATGCATCCAACAACAATATACTAACAAAGTAAAGACATGGGTTCCTAACACTATTTTTCACTCCAAAAAGCGGCCATCGTGACCTTTGGCCCTCCATGTATCTCGAAACGAATTGATCCTAATTTTCACTTCCCTTTGGGAGGTTATATATTGAGCCATTATGCATGGAAGGAGGGAGGAGGGAGGAAGAGAAGAGAATTGAAACTCTACCAAAAGTTTTCCTTGCATACTTGAGTCTACATCCATTAATCCTTGATGTTGTGAACCACTTATGTTCACCTTCCTGAAATATTTCTTATGGGGGATTGAAGTGATGGAGGAGAAAGTGGAGGGACTTAGTTGTTGGTTTAGATGAGTTGCTGACAGGAGGTTTATCTTGTACTTCTCATTTATATCAATAGAAATACTCATTTTCTTGTCCAATTGATGTTGTGAATGGTTATTTTATTACATTGGGTAACATTTACTTATTATATCATGGACGATGCTATTGTTTATGCTAATATCTTTCATATATTATATGCACTTGCTTGTATTTGTTGTTGAGACTAAGTTGTAGGTTCAAAACTAGAGATTGGAAAGCTCAACGGGGATCTACATCGAACGTCCGGTTGAAGGTTGGTCTTTTATCCACATCTTAGCATTTACATTTATATAGCATTGCATTGGGAATTGAGTTTATTTCTGGAAGTCATATGTCTATTGTGGTCTACCCCAAGTGATAGGAAGTTTTTCTCCGTAACAAAATTGGTGACTCCGCTGGGGAGAAGCCTCCATTTTGGGGATTTTGGGCAACTTTTCTTTGTCTTTCTTTGTTGTTCTTTTGAGTTTCTGTGTCTCTGGTAGGTTGTCAGGCTCTGTATAGAAAATATCCTAAGTTTCTTGGCCTTTTTACTCATTTTTGTTCACCTATCCTTCCCTGTACGCAACTTTTATGCAGCTAGCTTGTGTATAACATGGCTTGTACGCAACTTTTATAGAACCAGCCCGTGTATATACCCAACTTTTCCTTAAGCAGCCCGCCTACGCATGCTTATGTTCATTGAATAGTCACGTAAAACTCCGTTTTAAGCTCGTGTTTGGTGCTTGGTTGGTACTGGGTGAGTTATAGGTGTTCCTAAGTCTGATTGGGAATATGTCGTGATTGTTCCTTTCCCTTTTAGTGACCAGAAACTCCTCTTTCTTTTTACTTTGAGAATTTTACTTTCTAGCCAGTTTTCTTGCTTTTGTATATTTTTGGCTTAGTTGAGTCTTGCGTTTTGGGTATGCTGGGTTATCTGCATTGCATTCTTGGCATTATTTTTTAAAAGTACTAATCCTCATTGCATTTTTCATTTATTTCAAACATACAAAAAATTTGCATTTTCATTTATTTCAAAATACAAAAAAAATCATTTTTGTGCATGCATTTTGCATATTTCATTTTTTCATTTTGCATTAGAGTGCTTGTGCTTTCATTTAGGACTTGATTGGGCATATAAAAAAAAATTATGGAGAAATTGCATTGATTATTTCAAAAGAAGAGAATCAGTTATGACTTTCATATAGTAGCATACATATTTCTTTTGGAAAATGAGTCTAATATTTCCAAGTGTGCATCATTGAGTAATTACATATCATTAGTTTCACTACCATATATCCTTGAGTAATCACAACCATTAAAATTAATGCTTAATCTAAAATTGATTAGACTTTTCATGTATAGGGTGCACCAACAAGAATAGGTTTAGCGTCTTGGAATAGATCCTTTGCAAGTAAACGATCCAAGACTGTTAAACACACTTTATGTGTCTGACCAGGGAGTTGTGAAATCCATTGCAGACATCGGTGTTCTCAGGAAGCTCTAATTACACCAGAGTCAATCAAGAGGTCACGGGAAGTGAGTTGTCGAGATAGCCCTCCAATACTTTCCAAACGTGGGATATATTTCCAAGATTTGTTCGTATCTGGGGGATCTTGGGGAATTTGACCCTCTTGAGTTTTGGGCTTAGTTACCCTACCCATATGGCAGATCCCACCATCGACTATTCACCTGAGCATCGATTATGCATGGTGGCCATAGTCGCTTTACCTAGGTATCACATAGGGTGCTTGCAGCAGTTATTCTGTGAGTATCCTGAGTTAGATCGGGGTCAAACAACACATCTGTGTTGGCACAGGGATTTGACCCTGTGCACATAGTGAAGTCTAGGGGCGCTTATAACTGATTTTGTTACCTTCGATTATAGTTTGGGAGTCTTAAGACTCTCCTACGTGAGACATACCGGTTGCAGTGTCGAGAGGTCCCTGAGCCATTTCCCTTGTATTCATTTGGCTATAGTTTTCATAGGTGTATGGTCTGTTACGATTTTTAGTGGACTATTAGGAGACGATTATTTGTTGACTATCATAAGTCATTGTGGATCGAGATCCACCCCTTCATCGATCTCATTGATTGGCTAGTTTATCAGCTAGTTACCCGTCACAGTCTCGCCACAAGAGACGTTGAGGTTCTATTGCTAATCCATTATTCGCATCTCATGATAACATTATGAGTTCCACACCTAACACTTCAAAATTTATGGCGACTCTGACCACCAGATTAACATGAACTTCTCCTCCTTTCACGCACACACTAAGATTTGAAATTTAAAGAGTTCATGCTCACACCACTCCTTTTGGGTTCGGGGACTCCCGACCCTCTAGTAGGAACCCTTTTGATGTGGCCTAGGATTTTTCACATGGTTCATTTTCGAGTGGGTCAGGTTTTGGTTCAATGTCTGTCTCCCAAACATCTAATCCCTTTACATATGGTATGCCTCATTGGACATCGACTATTACATCTACCATGTCTAGTGGTCATGTTATCCCTGGTGTTGGTAGTGGGGGCACTTCACCTGCCTTCATTGCGTATCAATTCAGGAGTGGTCACCTCCCCCCTACTTCTCCAAGTTTGGGAGGGGGATTTAATCCTCCCTCATCTGCCCCTGACACTAGTGTGAATCTGGGTCCTAGTGGAGGTTTCACAATTGGTATCTGTTCTACGACTTGTATCCCGTCCATCCATCCTTACAAATCTATGTATAGGCCTGTGCCTACTACTGCATTTATGATTTTGAATCTTCCTATGTTGTCTTCGGGTCATTGGGGTGAGAATATACCATTTTCCTATGGCCCTTGCTCATCTATTGGCCCCACATCAAGCGGTTACATGATTCCTCATTCTTATGGAGGAAATTTCTACAGTCACTCAACTAGTTTCTGGCCTTATAACATCCCTTCTTATGTCAACAATTTATGCACGTACCCATTTATCCTCATATGAGACACGGAGGAGGTCCACACCACTATACTAGTTAGGGTCATGGTTTCTACCAAAGCTCGTCAGCACCTCAAATGTCGATACCGGTGTCCACAATTCCGGTCTCCACATCACAAAGTCAATTTTCCTCGGGAGCTCATACTCATGCTTCACATCCTTAGCTCCTGTTTCTTGCTAGGTTGAATTTTCCCGATCTCTCTAAACTCACAAATGGTCCTATGTCTCATGATGTTACATGGCCTCCAGTCCCCACCAAGCTCCCTTCCGATGTTCCAAAGTTTGAAGGGAAAAAGGGTGAGGATCCAGGTGATCATGTCACTAATTTTCACTTGTGGTGCTCCTCGAACTCCTTAAACCATGATTCAATTTGCTTGAGGCTATTTCAACACACCCTCACAGGGGTAGTTGCGAAATCGTATGTCGCGTTTCCTGGGGGAACATATAGAACTTTCAATGACTTGGACTTAGTCTTTCTCGACCACTTTCAACTGTCAGTTTGTTATGATACTGGCACCGAAATCCTATCTACATTTCATCAAGACAAAGCCATGCACATTTCCGATCATCTTCAGGAATGGCACCGACAAAAGAGGTTAGTGAAAGATAACATTCCTCTCGAGTTTCTGTTGGAATGGTTCCTTAAGTCTCTTCTCCCTTACATTTTGAAAGCTGTCTCGTTATTTGGGATTATGACTGAGAAAAATGCCATCTTTAAAGCCTAGCAGTTAGACATCAGTTGATACCAATTTTTGGACCACATGTTGATGGCATTGTTGGTTCCACAAGTACTCATCATGTGGTATCACTTACGAACTAGATACATAATCTGTTTATTAGCCAGTCTACTCCTGGACAAGCTTTTTCCTCATCCGTTTCCACCCCATCGTCCGACATTTATGTTGTACAGTCAACGAATCCATCAGGTAACCAGCATCCCGGTGGAAAGAAAAAGGGTGGAAATAATGGGAATAAGAAAGAAAACACTAATCCTCCTTGAAATGGTAAAAATGATGGTGGGGACCGCAAGCCTAAGCGTAAAGTGAAATTCCCTTGTAAGCTTTGCATGGATGATCACCTTACTCATTTGTGTCCTCGAATGGAAGAAGCATCGAAGCTGATTGTGCAAAACCCACTTGTGCTAACGAATCCTTTGCCTCACCATCATAATATGACTTCTTGTGCATCTGCCACCACTCATGGGACTTATGAAGCTTTGACTTCCTCTACCCATGAGGGCACTACTATATGTGTGAACATGGTTCAATCTGAAGTTTGTGTCACTACTCACTCACATGACTATGGAGATCGACAACCTAACTTGGGAAATGAGCCACCTCCCGCTGAGACTCTATTACGCATTGAGAAGCCTAAAGCTATGCCACGGATACCGAAAGGTGTCCTCAAGCGCTAAGTGCATAACCCGAATGCCCGAACCGCTCAGTCCTACTCCATGTGCAATATCATCTCTCGAGGTACTCCAGGTATGTCGTTCTCAAAGGAATGTTCTTTTATCAGCCTTGGGAGCTTTCGATGGTGAAAATATGAACGTTATCAAGTTCGACACTACTAATATTCCACCTAGGTTACCTTATCATGTGACTTTCCAAATACATGGTAAGTGTGTAGGGATGACTATTAAACATACTATCGTTGATGAGGGTTCCTCTACTTCAGTGATGTCGTTAGTTGTTAGAAGGCTCTTGGCTCACCTGTGTTGTCGAATTCTACAACCATGTTCACCGCCTTTGTTGGTTGTTCATTCAAGCTACATGACATTCTTTTTGAGGTCCACTTAGGTGGGAAGACCATGCCCATAGAAGTCAAAGTGGTTGATGCACCAATCGACTACAACCTTTTACTGGGTCAGAATTCGATTTGTGCGATGAAGATGACCGTGTCTTCAATTTTCATGATTATTTGCTTTCCACATGAAGGCAAGATTAATACGATCGACCAACTATCCTTTCATTCCGTAACATACACGGGCCTTGTAGTCCCCCAAATTGAACATTCTGAGCCGACAACTATGAATGTTGGTGTAGGATTGTATCCTTCCTTGATGGGATCTTTTGAATTTCCTGCACCTATTTCCTTTATACGAACCATTTCTGATGATGCTGATTCATCATTGACTCCTGTACCATTTTAGACGTCATACTTTGGAGATCTGTGGACTCCACCATCTACGAGTTTTGCATCAAGAGACACCGTGCACATCGAAATGGCTATGCCATTGTCTGTAGTTGAGCTTGCTTATCATTATATTCAACAAGCCACTGTAGAGTCGGATCTCTCTTCTTCAGGGACGGAGGAAGAAGATCTCGATATGCTGTATGCATGGGTAGTGGACTCGTCTTGTTCACATGACTTCCTTGATGATACTTTACCGTCATATGAATCCATTATCGAGGCCATGAATGACAATGACAAGCCTTGGGAAGACCTACATCATAGATCTTTTGTCCTTCCCAACCTTGATCTTATTGAGCAAGATGAAAGTATTTCCACCACAGTAACTTGTATTGGATCTTTGTTTACATATGTTTTAGATATGATCTTGGTACTAATGTTTCTTGGAGACAGGATTCTTAGCTAGACTTATTCTTTATTACTGGTCGTTTTCGACACTTTGTTCGATCATGTCAAGTATATTAAGAACATTGCATATAAGTTTAGGCTTCCCTGCTCTTGTGATGCATTTGAACCTTTTGCCATCCGAATTTGCCATAGGGTTGAACCTGTTCGACATTGGTGTGTTAGCCATCTTTATATGCATTGTGCACCAGTTTGGCAATAGAGCCTACCTAACATGGGTCACCCTAGTCAGCACCCTTATGCCATTTTGGTGCCCATGCTGAGTTTTTGTCATAGGTTAGTGAGCCTTTTTAGATTTACCATGACTTTGAGAAGAAGCCTCATATTTTTCTTTCTCATATATTTCTGGCCATCCCTCATAAGGCTCCCATTTTTGTGTTTAAGTCGCATATGCATTGCTTTTGATCCTGCTTGTGCTAATGAGCCTGATGTCGGATTCCACACTTTTAGCTTGTTATATAAGCCTCCATCTTTGATCTCATTTCTGTTAAGCTATGTATCAATTTTCCTTTGTGATTTCACATCCTTTACCCGGAGGAGACACACCCTGAGTGTCTTTATCTTGCTCATGTTCCTTGCATTATGCATAGCCTTGTTCCATGTGCTTGGAAGTAGTCTCGCATGTCCATGACACTCGCCTGCTCCCATTACGAGCATTCTTCCATCTCTCCGTTGAGCTCATTAAAAACAATAAGGAGGTCATGAGTTTACTTTTTCGGGCTCGTTAAATCTTTATGAAAAATATTTTTATAGAGTCTTTTTAAGCCCTTGTTAGACTTTTTCGAAAACAAACAAGATTGACAAGTACACTTGTCACTTCAAACTCGTTAAAGGATATGAAGCGTCATTTAGTTAGGCATAAGTTTACCCCTTTCTGGACCTTTGTGAATTAATTATGAAAAAAGGTATACTTCGTTCATTTGTGGCGGGAAGAGTTCTTCTCTCATTGTTTTATACTTCTTCGGGGGAGGAGACTAACTTTACGAAAAAGGACCATTGGTTGATCGAGTTGTAATTTCATTTCATTTTCCTGCTTGCCTGTAACATCCCAAAATTTCACAAAAATTTAAAAATTTTCAATGTAGCTTTTAATGCATATATTAACTGTGCGGAATTATAATAAATGCTTCTATGTCGACTTGCTGAACTAAATGCTTGTAATGATCATAAATTTATTGTTTGCGATATGATAATTAATATCTACTTTTTCAATGCTATTGAATGTCCTTCTCATCTCAGCTACATTTTTATATTATTTAAGTCATGTTCAGTAGATGTAATGTTTATAAGTGCTAACTGTTGTCCTTTTGTTGATGATGAAAGGGGTCCTAAGGGTACCCCGAGGCTTACTTAGAATTCATGCTAAAGCATTTGAATCGTTCCTTTCATAGATTACAAGTAAGAGCATTAATGTTTACGAAGTGTGACAGAAGAGTTCCTAACTAGTTTCAGTAATATCCAAATGTCTTAATGTTTTTAGAGAATAAATAATGCAATAAATCCGGGTGAGATCTCTTCAGTTATAATCTGGTTTTCATATCAAAAGTATGTCTGTTATACTTATTCTCATTTCCCATACTATTGATTTCATACTATGTACATTATATACAGGTTCATATTAGCATGATGACTTGACTGAGTCTTAATGGTTGTGAGCTATGTACTTCATGCTCTAACCTATGCTTTCGCAAACTTTATATAATTACCATGCTATTTCTATTGTATGCAAACTATATGTAAATATCATTCAAATCCTTTGATATAACAACTATATGCAACTATTGTGCCTTTCTGTTGTGCAAGAGCTATATGCAAAGTCATATGTATAACCTATAGTATAAACTATATGTCATTTTACAATATGATTCCTAGAATGTAACTATATACAATTTCTTTGTATTATCTATAGCCTAAAAACTATATGAATTTTGTATGAAATTCCTATTGGCATATAAACTATATGCAATCATTTATGCAAATTCTATGTGAAAACATATGACTTCATGCAATTCTATTTAATTCCTATACCATATTGACTATATGCAAAGGATTCTGTATTGCCTATATTCAAACAATATAAACAAAGTGGGCATCCTCGTGACCCTGTTATAACATATGATTGATACCGAGTAACTTGATACCGACACAAACTAGGACTTACTAAACGATATATGTGATGACAGGTTTGCAATATAAATACAACATGGTAACATGTGATAAGGTTTGGATATTAATGATGTAGTGGAAGCTATGCTAGCAGGAATTCACATTCACCTTTGGAATTTAACACTCCCATCTATTGGTTCAGTGGAATATCACTGTGGCTTCCTTCGTGGTTCTCAACACGAGAAGGAACTGTGATAGGGAAGTCCACGTGCTTGATTTGTATTTCATTTAGTTTGAAAGTTGTCCTAGTTGGTTTGCATGGTGGCCAAGGTTATTAATGCAGTAATAACTGTTGTGGTTGCTTGGAAATACGAGATGCTTATCGAGTGATCTCCACCGTTGATCATATGTGGGTCTTGGGCTTTGGAACCTAACCCCAATCTCCACTATGTTTCAAAGTTATTGTTTTCCTTTGGCATTAATTGTGTTGGGAAGTGGCTCTGTGGAGAGGTCGACAGGCTGAGAAAATCCAGGGTTTCGTTAGCAGATGTTTGGGAGCTTCTCCATGATTCAAAACCGTGACCTCTTGATATTTTTCTGATACCAACTGATAGTTTTAAAGGGCCAAACCTTATGTGAGAGTTTACAGTAAAATTTGGGATTTGGAATGAATCCAGGGTTGGTGATAGCTCTGTGTGTAGGTTGATCCAACATTTGGTTTTCCTTGAATGTCAAGTGATGCATACGGTTTACAGTGGCCATGGCGTTACTATTCTAGAAATAGCTATTTAAAGGTAATGCTTTACTATAATTTTCTTTTGAATGCAACCGTCAATATTTGTTTAGTTCTGGAATAAGTTTTAAACTCCTTCTACGTTCATGGCAGGTTCTGAATTCTACAGGGTTCTATGCTCAAGATGAGTGGGAACTATTGCATAAAAGTGGTAAGTCTCGGTGGTTCCCAAGGTGGTTTCCCTTGGCAACTTTTGGTTGTGATTGGTTTCGCTGAATCTTTCATTTTCTAAAGATGTGGTCGTTGTTGTAAATTTTACATGCTGTGAAGGATGCATAGGGAGGATGAATCCTCGACCTACCCTTATGTGATACTCTACAGTTTTACTGTATGTCGAAAATGTAAAGTTTGTCAGGGTTTTAACCCTCAACCACTAGATAATAAGAACAGTTTGGTCTGTGGTTTTATTTTGTGTAAAAATGAATTGTGCCTGATCAATCAAAGTTTTGTGTTATATTGTGTTCATGTTTGATGTAAACGATTATGGTTGAGAGCCGAAGCTCAATGCTCTGTTTTGAAGTTTTCGATCCCTAATGTTTACTTCAGTTTATACATGGAATTGTCTGCAACCTCGAACCCTTGGTTCAACAGTCGATGATGTTGAAAACTTTAATGTGTTAGAAGAGTCAAAGAGCTGGGTCTCTCGATCTGTAATGGGAATTGATAAAATACTATTTTTGGGAAAAGATGATAAAAGTTCTTGTTTTCAGTTTTAAACAATGTACAGGTTAAACGATGCCATGATTGTTTTGTTTAAATGGAAAGTTTAGATGAAAGAGTATAAGATCCAAGTTTGTAACCTTTTTTAATTTGAAACCACTATGTTTCTGTCTTGAATTATTTATTTGTTTTGATAAATGCTGAGATGAATACTAATGGTTAAGGTAAAAAGCTAGGTTTTCTAAACCCGTGATAAAAGTGTTTGAATATATAACTACAATTTGATAAGTAAATAAAAGTATTAGTTATGGATAGTGTAGGTGAGATAGAATATATATGATAGTGTTGTTGTTTGAAATTGATGAGTCTTTGTTTAATGATATACGTTCTTGGTAGCAAAAACTGTGTAAACAGAAAATGTTTATCTTGCAGCTGTGAGATGAATGAAATAAAGTAAAATTTATAGCTCTGTGTTGTTTGAAAGAGTGATAATAGAATGCATAGTGTAAACCTTCTGATACGAAATAGATGACTTAAAAGAAATCCTAGGTTTTGTACAGAATGAAATATTTACTTCTGTTACTATATAAATGAAAATATTATCTTGCTAGTAATATGAAATGATGTTAAAATTCCTAATTCTAGACATTTATATTACAGAATGATATTGATAAGGAATATTAGAAAAATAAAACAGTGTTATTCTTATTCATTCATTTGACATTCTGTCTATCATTAATCTCTCTTAATTCTCCTTCTTTGTACTAGAGTACAATACAGAAAGCAGTATGAGGAAAAATACATTGAAGGAAATTATTCCATCAATTTATATATATATTAACCATCCTACTAAACCCTAAAGAGTTAAGAAAATCACACTTATACTACTGCATTATCATTAGTTAGCTGAAGAGTACTAAACTAAAAGTTACATAAAATAATTTTAACTACTTAGAGACTGAAATAACAAGTAGAACCTGTAACTATAGATAGGGCCGACAAACACCTAAGGAGGCTTGTTCCTCCCAACCTTCTCTAGAAGAAGCATCCAAACTACTTCCTCCATTTGGACCCCCGAGCTTGTTTACTGAACCACTAGGTAAATGGACTCTATGTAGAAGCAAGGCACTCAGAAATTGTACAGGAAGCAAACTATTAAGACTTGCTCCTTAGCTTTTAGAACTCTGCACTCAGCAGTATAATATGCAGACTTACACCATGATAAAAAAATAGCATATCCCCTCATCAAATATCTTGGGTGCAAGCAGCAAAAACCCAAGGTAAATTTCCTCGTCAAGAAAAGTGATGAACCTCAGTCGAAAATTCGATGGCTCTTTTAAAAGATTGTCTAGGTCTTTAGTGGTCAGTTTTCAATAATGAGCCTCAAGCTCTAGTCCCATCTTTCAGGGCACTAAGACCACAATTCAAGGGAGTTGTCCCATACCAACATCTAGTTACTTGCCTCGTGAAGCTGACATTTGTCCATTGCCTTCTACCCCATATTCCATTCCACCTAGTGGGTCAATAAACACTATTTCAACAATCCCCTTAGGTGTTTGTCTCCTATTTAATTTATTTAATAATAAAATATTGTGCAAATTACAATCATCCTTGAACACTTGACCAATATAAAAATTTACAATAAAAGTTAGGATAATGTTTCCAACATAAAATGTTTTTCCAGCAAAAAGGGTATGTTACATTGCCTCTGAGTGTTGTGCCAGCTCCCGCTTACTCTGTTAGTAGCAATTTTTCCTTAAGCACTTTTCCATTCAATCCAAGCAGAGCATTACATTATCTTTTGCATCTTCATGACCATTATCATGAGTGAACAACCCCCTGAGTGTCAATATCCTACATTTGCTTCCTTGCATTGAGCATATGTATGTTCCGTTGCTTGGGACTAGTTCGCTTGCGAATGACACTCATTTCCTCATTTTAATTTTATTTCTTTTTTGCACCTCATTATATAAAAAAGAACAAAAAAATTATATAACTTAAAAAGCCAGAAGGAAAAATCATTACTACCTTCTATTGGCAGCTATCATGTCACTTTTGAACAGAGCATTCATGTCCACTGCATATGTTATAAGTCGGGATAGTAGTATGACTAGGAAGCTGTAATCGTTACTCAGAGCTTACTCCACCGACTCTTTAATATTCCAATCCCCACAGAGTATCCCTTGTTTATGCCTCTTATGTCCCAAAGTTTATGTATTCAGAATCCAAGTAATGCTTGTTTACTGAACCACCAGGTAAATGGACTCTGTGTAGAAGCAAGGCACTCAAAAATTGTACAGGCAACAAACTATTAAGACTTGCTCCTCAGCTTTTAGAACTCTACACTCAATAGTATAAATGTAGACTTACACCATGATAAAAAACTAGCATATCCCCTCATTGAATCTCTTGGGTGCAAGCAGCAAAACCCCAAGGTAAATTTCCTCATCAGGAAAAGTGATGAACCTTAGTCCAAAATTCGATGGCTCTTTTAAAAGATTGCCTAGGTCTTTAGTGGTTAGTTTTCAATAATGATCCTCAAGCTCCAGTCCCATCTTTCAGGGCACTAAGACCACAATTCAAGGGAGTTGTCCCATACCAACAGCTAGTTACTTTCCTCATGAAGCTACCATTTGACCATTGCCTTCTACCCCATATTCCATTCCACCTAGTGGGTCAGTAAACACTCTTTCAACAGTCCCCTTAGGTGTTTGTCTCATATTTAATTTATTTAATAATAAAATGTTGTGCAAATTATAGTCATCCTTGGACACTTGTCCAATATAAAACTTTACAATAAAAGTTAGGATAATGTCTCGAACATAAAATGTTTTTCCAGCAAAAAGGGTATTTTACAAACACCCCCACGTAATCTCAACATTGTCCTCGATGTTTCTTATTATTTGTCAAAGTCTCTCTGGAACAGAACTGGGTATGCTACCCGCATGTTGCTTTCCAGTTCCCAGGTAGCCTCATTAGGGATAAGGTTCTTCCATTGCACCTTTACCTGTCCTATGGTATGATTCTGGAGCATAATTTCCCTCCTGTGGAGAATACAATCCGGTTCCACCTGTATGTCATTCCAATTCAACACATGAGTAGCATCGTGTACGTATTTATTTAAAACTGAAATGTGAAAGACATTATGGATTCTTAAATTAGATGGCAAAGCCAGCTAATATGCAACAAGTCCAATCCTTAATAAGACCTCAAATGGGCCACAGTACCTTGGTGCTAGTTTAGCACAACTCCCAAGCTTCAAAGAACTTTTCTTGGGTTTTACCTTTACAAAGACATGGTATCCAACCTAAAATTCTCTTTCAGTGCGTTTCATATCTGCATAACTTTTTTGTCTATCTTGTGCAACTTTTAAGTTGCCTTGTACCTATTTCATGGTTAGCTCCATTTCTTTTAATAAATCTAGTCCTAACATTAATCTGTCAATAGGGTTGTCCCAAGAAATAGGAATACAACATTTTCTTCCATATAAAATCTCAAATGGACTAAGTTTAGCAGACACTTAATAATGATTATTGTATGAAAACTCAGCTAAATGCAAATAATCTTCCCACTTAGTGGGCTTATCTTTAACATACATCTGTAACATGTCTTCTAAAATCTGATTAACCCTTTCAGTTTGTCCATCAGTTTGTGGATGGAAAGCACTACTGAAATTTAATTTAGTATTTAAAGCCTTAAATAAATCTATCCAGAAATTTTCTGTAAACTTGGAGTCTCGGTCAGAAATGATTACCTTCGGAATTCCGTGCAAGCAAAAAATTTGCTTCATAAACACATCTGCAATGTTAGCAGCTTTGAATGTAGTCTTAATAGGAATAAAATGAGCTGATTTACTAGGTTTATACACAACCACCATTATTGAGTCATTCTATTTTTTATTCTTAGGTAAACCTGTAATAAAATCAATACTTATAATTTCTCATTTCCATTATGGAATTGGTAATGGCTGCAATAGTCCAACTGGATGTTGATGTTCAGCCTTAATGGTATGACATTCAAAACATCTAGCTATGTATTCAACCACTTCATTCTTCATGTTGGGCCAAAAATAATCCTTTCTTAACATAGCTATCATTTTCTGATAGTCTGGATGTCCCAAATAAGGACTCTTATGAATTTCATCCAAAATCAACAACTTAACTTTTGACACATTAGGTACATAAATTCTGTTTTTATAACTTATTAAGCCCTTTTCATTAATGCTGTAATCTGTTATTAAATTTTCAGATAAATTCGCAGGAACCTTATCATGCAATTTTTGATAGATTTCATCTTGCTTAATTCCTTCTTCAATTTGATTTTCCATATCTATCTTAAACATGTTGATTGTTTCCACAAAACTTAATTTGGCATTTCTGCTCAAGGCATCAGCGACTTTGTTTTCTTTACCCTTAATGTGTTGAATTTCGAAATCATATTCGCTAAGGAAAGCTAGCCATTTAGCTTGCCTTGCGTTTAGATTTGCTTGATCCAACAAGTATTTTAGACCTTTATTATCTGTCATTAGTATAAAATTTCTTCAAATCAAATGATGGCGCCACATTTTTAGTGCATGTATCAGGACTGCCAGCTCTAGATCATAAGTTGTGAAATTATTTTCGTAGATTTTTAACTTTCTAGACACAAAAGCAATAGCATGAACTTCTTGAGTTAAAACCCCACCAAGTCCATTGTTGCATGCATCAATGCATACAATGAAGTCTTTTTTAGGATCAACAATTTTTAAAATGGGTGCGGTTGTTAATAATTCCTTTAACTTATTAAAACTTTCTTGGCATTTTTTATCCCATACAAATTTCTTCCCCTTCTTCTGCAAAGAAGTGATGAAATTCACAATTCGTGAGAACCCTTCAATAAACTTTCTGTAGTAACCTGTTATCCCCATAAATGACCGAACGTCAGTTACATATTTAGGAACAGGCCACTCGTTAATTGCTTTTATCTTATCAGGGTCAATGGAAATTCCGTCTTTAGATATTATGTGACCTAGGTACTGTATTTTATCTTTATAAAAGTCACACTTGCTGAACATAGCATAAAGCTGATGTTCTCTTAACACTTGCAGAATTATTCTTAAATGTTCGTCATGCTCTTCTTTAGTTTTTGAGTAAATTATAATATCATCAATGAACACAACTACAAACTTATACAAATACTTATGCAGAACGTTGTTCATTAAACACATGAAAACTGCCGGTGCATAAAGCTGATGTTCTCTTAACACTTGCAAAATTATTCTTAAATGTTCGTCATGCTCTTCTTTAGTTTTTTAGTAAATTATAATATCATCATTGAACACATGAACACTTCCCAAAAGTCATAACTATGAACTCATAGTGCCCATATCGCATTCTGAAAGCAGTTTTGAATATGTCTTCGTATTTTATTCTAACTTGATGATATCCGAACCTTAAATCAATTTTAGTGAATATCTCTGCTCCGCGTACTTGATCAAATAGATCGTCAATGATTCTTAATTGTCATTTTATTAAGCTGACGGTAATCTATGCACAGTCGCATGGTACCGTCCTTCTTTTTAACAAAAATAACTGGTGCTCCCGAAGGAGACACACTTGGCCTTATGTAGTTTTTATCTATTAATTCCTTCAACTGGGATTTTAGTTCATTTAACTCCAGAATATTCATTCTGCAGGGAGCCTTTGAGTTTGGTACCACACTTGGTACTAACACAATGGTGAAATCAAGTTCCCTTTTCGGAGGTAATCCTGGAATTTCTTTCGGGAATATGTCAGAAAAGTCGCTAAGGATGGGTATATCCTCCAGTTTTAACTTATCTTCTTTAGATGAACATTCATCATTAATAACATTGACAACAAACATTTTACAGCCCTTTCTTGCAGCTCTCTTAACTTGTAAAGCATAAATTTGCCTTACAGAAGTCCTCCTATGAATTCCTTTTACTGTTTCAGTTTTACCTTCATTATTTAAGCACGTAAAAGATTTCTCATAACAATTAAGTACTACTCTATGTTGTTCAAGCAAGTCCATGCCAATCAACAAGTCATATGACCCTAATGGTAAAACATTCAGATTAACTTGTGTTTTGATCTGACTCATAAATATGTGAAAATCCTCACAATAGATCTAAGAGATGATGTATACCTCACAAGAGTAATTATGATTAAGTAGGAAAATAGAAGAAAAGTGAACAATACAGTATAATGAGCAACAGAATAATATGGTATAGTAGAACTCGGATAGAAGCAATAATATTTCACACACACTAAATTATTAATCACAAATGGACATATTAATAATACAATTTGTTATGTCAGGAATTTGTTTCTACCTTTTAACAGCTTGATAATCTTTCTGATCAAATATGCTTATTTCTTTGACTTTATTTTCTTCAATTACTATAGGAAATTTTTTATATTTATTTTAATTTTGAGTTTTTCTTGTCTTTAAATTTATTTTGTTTTTCATTTAGGCGTTGAAGGGTATTTAAAAGGTCATATTATTAAATAATGAAGTCATATTTAGCATCATGAGCAAGGTTCAGCTCTTAAACCACATGCAAAATGACCCAAAGCTGCTTAAAAGCACCAAAACAGTGTTAATGATATTCTTGTAGCGCTAGGGCTGAAAATCACCAAAGGCGCGCTACAAGAATATCGCGATTCCAAATTCTTCTGATTTTTCAGTAAATTTTGGCACGCTTGGGCTAATGAGTGACTGATTGTGTGTTTTAGAGGATTCATGACGTGTTGATCCAGAAAACATCATGATTTCAAATGCTTGCACGTCGTGAGGAAATCGTGCTCATCATCAGCACCGGTGTAATTCATTTTGACAGATATCCACATGGTTTGAGGTAATGTGGCATGAATTTGTTATCTACAAGCATATTCAAACACGGAGGACTTAATGAGGTAACCATACCCACTAAAAAAACCGAGCATCATCGCCAACTGGACAAGCAAGAGGTGTTGAGGGCTTCACGAGAAATTAGGGCTTCTTAATTCCGTTGCTAATAGCTAAATTGAAGGTTGGTGGACATCTGTACAACCAAGGTGACTCATCTGACAGTGTGGGTCGTGATTTCAAACAACAACAGTGGAGCAATTTACAGGTATTCCTAAAAAACCAATATAACAGTAAATTTGGGGTCTTTTCACCGGAGCTTACTATGTTCAAATTGATCAAAGGATAGGCTAAATTGTGCTTTTAAATGCAATTTTAACCAGAGAAATAGCTATTTGTTGATGATCTACGATGCCAGGATGAATGAGGGTTGAAGATAACAGTTTCGTTTTTTATGAAATTTAACCCTGTCAGTGCTACGAACAACCTGTACATTCAATAGTGTTTTTAACTTCCAAGATTAATCTCCTGTTCACAAACAATACAAGAGGATACATTCAATTTGCAGTGATTGAAGAATAATGGGCAGGAGTGGTAAAATAAATAGAGCTGAACCAATAGATGTAGAATGGGTTGAAAAACTTCCTGAGTGTGTGGAGCTATTCAAACAAGCTGGCTGGATGGATTTTTTTCAGAAAGATTGATGGATATAATGCAAAGGTGTCCTGCAAGTTTGACCAGGGTTTCAAGAATGACATGGTGGTTTTTGATACTCTGAAATTCAAGCTGACAGTTAAATTGATTTCAGAAGCCACAGGGATTAAGGATGAGGGCGAACAATGGTTTAAGAAATTGCCCTTTAACTTTGATCCACAAAGATACCTCTTGCCAAATGTCATACCTGATTGGAATAAAGGTGTCCTGATCCAAAATGTCAAAAAAGAATGGGTTGAGCCAATCAAAATATTACAGAGCTATGTTACTTGTGAGGGCAGGTATGCTTTTGTATACAAATATCATTTTAGATTCCTTCAGCACATGGTGGGGGTGTCCAAGATGAACCTGCCATTCTTCTTTTTGAAGAGTTTACAGAAAATGTCCAATAAAGTGAAAGGGCCAATAGATCATTCCTCTCAGTCCATCTTTCACCATGGATTAATCAAGTTGATTATTAGTACTGTCTTGCAGCATGAAGGAAAGACCTAGGACTTCTTCATCTTTTGGTCTGGTTTTGAAGATCAAAAGTCTAAGAGGCAAATAGATAAGGGTAAAGTCTTGTTGAGAAAGTTAAGCCATAAGTCAAAGCTGGAAGATAAGGAAAAGATCAAAATTGAGGAAGCAGCAGAGCCTATGGAGGAAGACAATGAACAAAAGACATTCTCAGCCAGCTCTAAAGGCAAGTATACACTGTTTGAAGATAAGAAGGAATAGCCTGAACAGAATTTGGCGCTTGTAGCAGATCCTCAGGAAGAGAAAAAGGTTGATATAAAAGTGGTTGCTATACCTAAAGAGGAGATTCTCACTCAGCCGAGAAGCCCTATCACCATTCTCTCAGATGATGAGGGATATCTATTGGAATAAGAACAGACCATCTCCAAAATAGAAGTCAAAGTTGAAATAGAAGAAATTCATACTTCAGATAGCAAAACAACAAGACCTAACAGAAAAAGGAGCAAGCTGGAAGTAGTAGAATTGGCTGCTATTCAGCACCAAGGGAAAGAATTGAAGATGATGGGAGAAGAAACATCATTTTGGAGACCTAAAACTAGGTCAAAGAACAAGTTGAGATTAAACATGAAGAAATTGCTGAATCCTAGATTAAATACAAATGACGTGACTGTTTTAGATGAAGTGCCCATGGATGATGATAAACCAGAAATAGATAAAATGCAGCCACTATTTAGAGAAGAAACTCCTTCAGCAGAAGTAGCAGGTGAAGAAAAGCCAAAGCCCAGCATTGAAGACACTCCTTCGGAAATGTTGATTGAAGAGACAGAAATCTTCAAAAAGCTTGATATTCCTTGGAAACTTGATGAAGAACAAGATTCTACAATGGATAAATTAGCTAATTCTGACAGGGAAAATTTGCAAAAAACTGTTAAACAGTATAAACATCAGATGAGCTATATGCAGGAGGTCAATGATGGATTGATGATGGCTAACAGGAGGTTGAGAGAAGATCTCCAAGATGTAAATGACAATTTTCAGGAACTAGTAGCTGATGCAAAAGAAGCACTTAAAAGAAAAAGAGCTGCTCACATTCATTGCACACAGTTGGAGAAGACAATCCAGGACCTCTAGCAGAAAAACAAAGAGCTCATCAAAAGGATAAGTGACATGGAGCAGGAGCAGAAGAAGGCTAAGAAGAAAGACCAAGCATCAAATGGTATCGCTCTGTTGGCTGAGGTGGCAAAAGACCTATAAGACAGTTGTACATTCAGTTAGTTGTCATTAGTTAGCAAACTGATATGTTAATGATGTGCTATTTTTAGCGTATTTTGTAACTTTGTAAATATTCTGCATTTACTTTACCTCATCGAATAGGTGGAAGGCAGTTAGGGTTAGAGGCCTAACTGATTTTGTAAAGCATAGTATTTAGACATGTGAGGCAGTCATTGAGAGGGTTCGATTTTTGGGAACTTCAGGAGGTCTCCAGATTATCTTTGTCTGCAGACTTGTTCAGAGCTAAGTACTATGACTCTTGTATGCATTTGATGACAGACTATGAAATATATGACACTTGTTACCCTTCAGCATATGTTTTAGCTTTATTTTGAGTTTGTTTAACTACTGGACTGATATATTCGTTGCTGGTTCATGATTTCTTTACTTGTGATGCTTGTCAGCCCTGAATGAACTTTAAGATTATATGTTGATTGTTATTTGTGGATTATATGATGTATCTTTGTCTTTACTTGTTTATAATTTAGTTTCTTGCTTAGCTGATGAATGTAATCCCTGATTGGTTACCAAAATCATAACCAAGAAAACATTCCAGAACACCCAAAACCTAGTTTACTTTGTTGAGTTTTATTTGAGATTGTGTTGGCTTATTTCTTTAGCCTTGGAAACAATTTCTGGCACAAACATCTTTGGCGCCGTTGCTGGGGACGAAGCTGAAGCATATCTTCCCTTGGATACTTATCAGTTTTACTAGTTTAAGAGGTGGACTTAAATCAGCTCTTTTTTAAGGCTATTTTCACCAGAAAAGTTGTCACAGTGGCTTCTAAAGGGATTGGAACCAGGAACAGAGCTACTTCTCCATTGAAACTGGGTGTGACAGACCCTGAAAAATCTTGAAAATAGCAAGGAAACTCAGAAAGTCTCAATCTTTGCCAGCCTCCTGTGACCCTGACCAGTTGGGTGTATCATTACATTCATCTGAAACCTCACCTTGGATAAAACCTACCATCCCTGAAAGTACTTTTCAGGTTTTTACTAATCCTCGAAGTTTTTTGAAAGCTAAGACTTCTTCTCCTGATAAAATACCTATCTTTTTGCCAAAAGTGGGAAAGAACCCCTTTCAAAAAGGTTCTAGCCAAGCTTCTGCATCTTTCAAGCCAGTCAATACCAAAATGGCAGGCCAAAACCCACCCATGGATATGATGGACCGCATGGTTCCAGCTAGGTATGCACCATTAGTCTTACCTCAGCCTTTACATGCATTGCCTGGAGGTGATTGCTAGAAATATATGCCTAGGTTCAATGGACAGGGGGAAACCACTGCTGAGGAACATTGGGAGGCTTTTCTAAGTTATGCTGACAATCAGAACATTGAGATTAAAGATGTGTGGATGAGGGTATTTGTTCAGAGTCTTGATGGAGATGTAAGAAAGTGGTTCAGAGATTTGCCTGCCAACTCAATCACTATAATTGAAGAACTCCATGATCTTTTCATGAGGCAATGGGGAGATACAAAGGACCACACCTACTATATAACTAAGTTTGGAGCTCTCTGTAGGAAAAAGGAGGAGACTGTTGCAGACTTTTCAAAAATATTTAACAAGATGTACAGTAGAATTCCTGTAGAAATAAAGCCCACAGAAACATCAGCTAAACTTACATATGCAAATGCCTTTGATCACGAGTTTTCCTTATTGTTGAGGGAAAGAAGACCTATCACCCTGCTGAACATGCAAGATGCAGCATTGGAGGTAGAATCCAATTTGCTGGATTCAAAGAGACTTAAAAAAGAAACAACACAGAAGCTTTATGAAAGAAAAGGAAAGAAAGAGGTTGTTTCAGCAAGTACTGCTCCTCAGTCTGTTGAAGCCAAGATAGATGAGATGGCCAAGTTGGTGAAGAATCTTACTGCAAAACTAAATAAGTTAGAACTTGAGAAGAATTCTAGCAAACCTTCTCCAGAAGCTGAACGAAATCCTAATAACCAGAATCAATTCAGAAGGCAGTTTGCTCCTAGATTTATACCAAGAGAGCGTAGGAACAATGATATTCAGCGAGAAAGGAGGGAGAATGAGGATCAAAGAGTGCCCCCACCTTTTCAAAATAATTTAGTCGATGAAGAAGAAATTGATCAACAATTTCTCTTTGAAGAGACTGAGACTGATCAGGATATGAACCACATTGGAGATAGATTGTTTATAGGTTTTACTACTGAAGAAGATTTTCTGAATTCAGAATACTGCAATGCTGATATGTTTGAAACTGAAGATGATTTATGCTTGGAAAATACTGCTATAGTTGTTGCTGTTCCTCAGAGTGCACCTAAGAAGACCATAAATCTCAGATCAGGCCCAAGACAAGTATCCCAAGCCCCAAAGAAGAAGGCAGCTATTCCTGATGCACCTGTTCCTACTAAACAAATAACTGATCCTGTCATAGAGAAGAAGCAATTTGCAGAAAAATCAAAGAAGAATGTTGAAGTTGAAGAGGTAAATAAATCCGTCCAGAACTTTAGTTTGGAGAATGAACTAGGGAAGTTAAAGATTCCTGTACCTTTGACTGAGTTAATAAAGAATCCATCATATAAAGATACAGTTCTGAAAGTGATGAATGTACCCAGTAATCAGCCTGTTTCAGATACAGTTAACTTGCAGGAAGAAAACCCTAGAATTTTCATTGGATCAGCTCTGGCTGAGAAGACTGAAAATGAGGCTAGTGCTTCTCCTCCTTTCTATGTAACCTTGACTGTACACGAGCAAATGATTCATAATTGCCTGTTAGATTCAGGAGCATCCCATAACTTGATGCCAAAAGCTGTAATGGAAGCCCTGGGCCTTAATGTCACCAAACCTTACCATGATTTATATGCCTTTGACTCTCGAGCTGTGAAGTGTCTAGGAGTAATAAAAGACATGGTTGTGAACCTTGCCCAGTTTCCCATGAAAAGTGTGATAATGGATGTTGTGGTGGCTGGCATCACACCAAAGTTTGGTTTGCTTCTTTCTAGGTCATGGGCTAAGAAGGTTGGAGGAACCTTACAGATGGATCTTTCTTATGCCACCATTCCTATTTTTGGTGGAGAAAATAGGAGACTTTACAGAGAGCTGCAGCTTGATTACATAGTCATAGATGATAAAAACCCCACAAATCACCCAATGTACTCTATGGATAAAGACCTTGGTTCATGCATATTACAGTTTAGTGAACGGGATAATTCTGCTGGTCTGTTACAAGTGGAAAAAGAACAGCATGTAAAACGCAGTAGAGAAGAGGAAGATGCATTTTAGCAGTTGTACTTTGATGGATCCTCATGCAGAGAGGGTGCTGGAGCTGGAGGTTTACTCATTTCCCCTAGGGGTGAAACAGTGAAACTCATGTATAAATTGGAGTATGTTACCACTAACAACACTGCCGAGTATGAAGCTCTGCTACCGGGATTGAAGGCTGCTAAAGATTTGAGAATTCAACAGATTTCTGCATTTGGCGACTCCGAACTAGTTGTTCAACAGGTGAAGAACAAATATCAAGTAAAGCAGGGTTTGCTGAAAGTATATCGATGAGGTATGGGATATGCTTGAAAACTATTTTATAGCATTTAATATCACTCATATTCCAAGGAATCATAATGAGACTGCAGACTCTTTAGCTTTGGCTGCCACACATTTCAGAATCCCTAAAACCACTTAGCTAAAGTATCCTATAGAAGTGAGGTATAGACCATGTGTCCCCAATAATGTGAAGCACTGGAGGGTTTTTGAAGATGACATTGAAATAAAAAAAATTCTTGAGCTTATAGATGAGTTTTCAAATACTCAAATTGATCAGGAAGAAGATGAAAGGGATGAACAGTTAAATGAGTTTGCTGCTGAAGAGATAGCAGGACATAAAATTATTGAATTGAAGAGCAATTTCATTCCAAAAGGTCTAGTACCTTTAGAAAGAATATTCACAAAGGATGATACACCTTCAAAGCCAGTAGTTCAATCTTCAGAAGAGAATGTAGAGGATTACAATATTGGTTCAGCAGAATATCCCAGGATGGTAAAAATTTCTAAATTCTTAACAGTGGAACAAAGAAATAGATATATCAAGCTTTTGAAAAAACATGTAGATGCATTTGCCTAGTCTTATAAGGAATTAAAAACTTATGATACATCAATTATTCAGCACAAGGTCCCTTTGAAACCTAATGTCAAGCCTTTCAGACAGAAACTAAGAAGAATCAATCCATCTTTATTCCCTGTAATTGAAAAAGAACTAAAGAAGCTGCTGGATGCAAAGATAATAGTGCCTCCCAGGTACTCTTCTTGGGTTGCTAATCTGGTTCCTGTTAGAAAAAAGAATGGGGATATTAGATTATGTGTTGACTTCAGAAATCTGAATCGATCATCATTAAAAGACAATTATCCTCTTCCCAAGATTGAGCAGGTTTTGCAGCAAGTAGTTGGAGCTCAGAGGATTTCTATGCTAGATGGTTTCTCAGGGTACAATCAGATTTCCATGCACATTGATGACAAGGAAAAGACAGCTTTTACAACCCCCTGGGGGACATTCATGTATGACAAGATGCCTTTTGGCTTGATGAATGTTGGAGCAACCTTTCAGAGAGCCATGGATATTGCATTTGTGGGTGAGAAAGATAAGTTTGTGGTTATCTATCTGGATGATATTAATGTATTCTCAAAATCTGATGATGAACACTTGAAGCATTTGGAGCAAACCTTCCTAAAATGCAGAAAATTTGGTCTGTCCCTGAATCCCAAAAAGTCACATTTTGCTGTGCAAGAGGGTAAACTACTTGGTCATTTGGTGTCTGCTGATGGCATCAGAATAGATCCTGAAAGAGTGAAAGCAATACTGAAGATTAGTTTACCTAGGAGTAAAAAATATGTTCAATCATTTATTGGCAAGATAAATTTTCTGCGGTGGTTTCTTCCCAACTTTGCTGAAACCATTAAACAAATTACAGCCATGTTGAAAAAAGATCAAGAAGTAAAGTGGACTGCTGAGGCCAAGGTAGCATTTGAGAAAATCAAGATAGCTCTTACTGAAGCACCTGTATTGGTAAGTCCTGATTTTACCAAAGAATTCCTTACCTTTTCATTTGCATCAGAAGACACAATTGCAATTGTTTTACTTCAGAAGAATAAAGAGAAATTAGAACAACCTATTGCTTTCTTCAGCAAAACTCTCAGAGATTCTGAACTAAAATACAGTATATTGGAGAAGCAAGCTTATGCTCTGGTAAAAGCTTTGAAATTTTTCAGAATCTATATCCTGCATTCAAAGGTAATTTCTTTTGTACCTAATCCTGCTGTGAAGGAGGTGTTAACTCAGCCTGATAGTGAAGGAAAGAGAGGCAGATGGATTGCGAAGATTATGGAATATGATGTAGAGATCAGACCTACTAAGCTTGTCAAGGGACAAGGTCTAGCCAAGCTGTTGGCTAACTCAAATTGTCAGGCTCTAGGACTGCATGTCATGGGTGAAGAATCAGTTCCTGAAGAAGATCAAGTACAACTGGAGAAAGAAAAGATCATGGATTTTTATTCATCATCAGCCTGGTATGCAGACATTGTTCATTTTTTGTTGTTTCTGCAATGTCCTGATGTTGAATATTGTAACTTCTAAGAATATTATATTTGTATATTATTTATTCCGGAGATGTTCCATACCTCCGATGTGATTACACTATGAATCTGGAGATGTTTATTCCTCCGAATTGGTTGTGGTAACTAGGGTTATTAGACCCACCATGTGGGGGTCGGCCTAGTCAGTTATAATAGGGTATTTAACCTAATGGTTAAATACGAGCCTACATGTACTTATGTAAAATATATGTCAGAGTAGTGTATAAATAGAGGAGGTGTGTTCCTCATTTGACACACTCACACACTTGAAAAGAGGAGCACTTGTCTGGGAGATTTGCTAAGGAGGATTAGAAGGAGGGAGAACATCTTGTATTTTGGTTTATCATCTTATTGAGGAAAGCTTTGCTGGGTTTTCTACCCCATGAGGGTTTCCCAGGATAAATCTGTGTCTCTTGTGTTTATGCTATGCTTGTTGTTTCTTCAGTGATCCTGTATATGCTATTATTGTGAAATGGAATGGAATGGTACTATTTTCTGTCTTAGCATATTGAATTTTAACATGGTATCATATCTAACCTGAAGGAAGACAAGGTATGGCACTTCTGACACTTGCTTTACTTACGACAATTTGAAGGTTAGGGTTTTACATAGCAAAAACCAGTCATCATGGAACTTTCGCTATAAATCCATTTTCGCGAAGGTTCAGGGTCTGAAAAGTTTACAGGTCGAATATAACATCCCCAGGTACCTTTTGTCCAAAGGGAACCCTTAGATTCATTGTACTCTATGAGTTATGATCAGTACAAGTTAGGGTTTCTGCCTCTTCCAGATCTCAATCAAAATCAGGTGACCTTGGAAAAAAGGTCATAACTTGGGCTAGGAAGCTCCAAATGAAATTTCGTAAAAAGTGACAGGTAGTACATAGATTGTACTATCTCAGGAAACATTTTTAGAGGCCGAAGATGAACCAGTGACACGTGGAACGCCGTACAAGTTCGCTCTCCTGTTTTATCCCATAAACAAGTCACGTTGCGACACTTGGCATAAATATCTCTCAGAGAGTCCAATTGAGGTTAGACCTGTCAAGATGGAAATATAATAGGGTGAGCTATCTCAGAAAAAAATTTCAGAGGCCGAAGTTCAAACAGTGACACGTGGCACGCCGTACAAGTTCGCTCTCATGTTTTATCCCATAAACAGGTCACGTTGCGACACTTGGCATAACTCTCTCTCAGAAAATCCAATTGAGGTCAGACCTGTCAGGATGGAAAGATGACAGGTCAGGCTACTGCAGAAAACGTTTTCAGACCCTATGGAGCAAAAATGTTAGAGTTATAGCAGAAGCAATCAGGTGCATATTTCTGTTAAAACATAATTATTTTTAGCACCTTTATTCATGGCTTCCAGAATTTAGGGTTTCAGAGAAAGTTGGAATTTTTTTTGAAGTCTGTAACCATGGCTGGAAGCTCCTCAGAAAAATAAGAGTTTAGAGCCTTGGATCGAACCTTTTGATTGGATAGAAGGGTGGGCTTCATCAAACCCTAGTTCGGGTTCCTGTCCAGAAGATCCAGAAGTTTCGAAGGCAATTTTGAGGGGTCAAATTTTGAAGATTTCAAAATTGAAGGATGCTAGGTTGATCAGATCAGCAAGAAACATTCTTCCATCCATTTAGAAGTATGAAAGTCAAAGATTGAATTTTTAGGGTTTCTCTAGCAAACCCTAATCAAGCTCCAGATCAAGTTTCAGGGGGAGTTGAGGCTAAGGCCTTACATAAGAAGACTGCAAAAAAGTCTCTATAGGTATCACTTAAGGAGGTTCAGGTATGCCTTGAAATCTGATTCTTGATTAAGTTCATAATGTGTTTGTCTTCATGTTATTTATTAGTACAATCTTGATTAATGTTATTAATTGTCTTATCACCCTAGTAACAATATGAATGCATGTGAATGATCGAAGACATTCATTGATTAGGGCTATATGATTGTACTTATGCATTATGGTGTTGTGTGAGGTTGATGTTGTCTGCTAACAAGACACAGGTATATTACAAAAGACAAATCAATTTCCATGACCATGACAACATGAAGACAAAGACTCACGAGGATGAAACTAGTGTACACTTGAGCATGCATAGTGGTACAGAATGAATAGAAGTTCAGAAGACATACAGAATATCAAGCGGGAGGCAACCAAACAAACATACTAGATAAGTATTTGAGTTGTTATTAGAAATAGTAAATGATATTGCTTGTATGCATATTTGTATTCCTAGAATATATCATGCTGAGTGTAAACATTCATAAACCATTGAACAGTATACTACTAATATGCATATGATTGGTAAGTTGGACAAACATTCCATTGTTGCTTGTCTAGAATGAAACCTCTTTGCTGACATGCTGAGTGTTGTGCACACTCTCGATAGTATGTTCTGGTAGAGATGGAAGGCATCTAGATAGCCACTGTATGCATACAGGATATGGGAAAGTGTTGTGCCAAAGTATTGGTCAAAATAGTTGCATAACTATGTAAATGATATCTGTATGCATAATAGGTTATCATGTCAAATATGATTTGATGATTATGAAGTATTACTAATCATGTACTTAATTTTGATTTGTAGGAAAGATCATGATGAATGATGAACTCTGAACAAGCGATGGATGTTCAAAAAAAAAAGATTTACAAATCAAACACACTATAGAAAGCTTGTGGTTAAGAGATTCTCTTAGAAAGAGGAAGAGAATCATGATGAGATGTTTTGCTCCAAGGGACTAGATAAGACCATTCTCTTAAGAATGTAATCAGGTTCTGTATGGGTTCCCAGGATCGGTAGTCAATTGATGAGCTTAATGATCATCATGGGTGATGTGGATCTCAACCTTTGCTACAAGGTTGAATATGGGTTCTATACACATATGACATGGATGCAAGAAGGAACTCACCACAGAGTTCGAATGATTTTGAGGCTCATATTAGTAGACTCATCTGACGAGAGATGGCACAGATAGATATGCAGAAGATCACTCAATGCTGAGTGTGAATAATGGACAATTGACAGCTTCATGACAAAGCTTGGGCTTTACCAGAAGTAAAGTTGTTCCTAACCTTTACCTTAAGGTTGTGGATGATGACCCTATCATACCATTATTGTATGACGATGATCTCTTCCTGACAAGGAATGAGAAACAGGTCATGAAAATGGCTGCAGAAATGAAAATGAAAGATCTCAGATTAATGCACTACTTCTTAGGTCTAGAAGTATGGCAAGATCCAAAAGGAATCTTTTAATTCAAGGTAAGTATGTTGTGAAGTTTCTAAAAAAATTTGATATGTTGGAGTATAAAGCCATGGCCACTCCCATGGACTCCAACTTGAAGTTGTTAGTTAATGACTCATCGTATTTAGTGGACCTAACCCTATATAGACAAATCATTGGGTCATTGATGTATTTAACAAATACTAGGCTAGATATATGCTTTGCTGCAAATAGCCTAAGTCAGTATCTAGTAGAACCTAGAAAGGTTCACTTAATAACTACAAAGCATGTAGTGAGGTACCTAAAAGGTACATTAGATTTTGGTCTATATTATCTTGGAGGTCATGAACTCCGTTTACATGGTTACTCAGATTCTGATTGGGCAGGAAGTGCCTCAGACAGAAAGAGTACATCAGGTGGATGTTATAGTCTTGAATCTGCCATGATCTCATGGTTCAGCAAGGAACAATCTAGTGTGGCTCTCAGTACTGTTGAAGCAGAATATATATATAGCTGTCTGCTCTGCCAGCTGTGAAGCAGTGTGGATTCATAAGCTATTATATGGAGTGTTTGACTTAGAAATGAATTCCACTATGATTATGTGTGACATTCAAAACTACATCAAGATAGAAAATATTGTATTCCACGATAAGTCAAAAACACATAGAGATCCAATACTTCTATATACGAGATATGGTGCAGAGAGGAGCTATCAAACTCGAGTATATAAGCACTAAGGATCAGATTGCTAATATCTTGACTAAACCTCTGTCTCGAGTAAAGTTTGAACACTTATGAGACAAGCTTGGTATAGTCCAGAAGGACCCTCCTTGAAAGGGGGAGTAGCATAGTATCTGATAACAAGTTTGTCTCATCAATGATGAGGTTACCTATTTACTGCACCTAGTTACTTAGAATTATTTAGATTTAGGAATCTTATATTTTTTCTTTTGATGATAGATGTATACATGCTTTTGATGATAGATGTTATGCATGTTTTGATGATGAGGGTACATGTTTTGATGATGAGGATACATGTTTTGTTATGCATGTTTTGATGATGAGGATACATGTTTTGTTATACATGTTTTGATGATGAGGATACATGTTTTTTTATACATGTTTTGATGATGAGGATATATGTTTTATTATACATGTTTTGTTGATGAGGATACATGATTGACACATGTTTTGATGAAGTTCTTGGTAAACATGTGAGGGGATT
Organism: Larix kaempferi; assembly: GCA_027924585.1. NCBI lineage: Eukaryota > Viridiplantae > Streptophyta > Pinopsida > Pinales > Pinaceae > Larix > Larix kaempferi. Next base: position 18,346,528 of record BSBM01000922.1, on the reverse strand, counting down.
GGATCATCCCTGGACTTCAGTCCGAAAGAAGAGTTGTAGACATATGTCTTCAAGAATGAAGTCCTTGGTGGACTTGAGGGGATTGGATCATCCCTGGACTTCAGTCCTAAAGAGATCCGTAGACGTATGTCTTCGAGAATGAATTCCTTGGTGGACTTGAGGGGATTGGATCATCCCTGGACTTCAGTCCTAAAGAGAGCCATAGATGTATGTCTTTGAGAATGAAGTTCTTGGTGAAAATGTGAGGGGATTGGATCATCCCTGGACTTCAGTCCGAAAGAAGAGCCGTAGACATATGTCTTCGAGAATGAAGTCCTTGGTGGACTTGAGGGGATTGGATCATCCCTGGACTTCAGTCCTAAAGAGAGCCATAGACATATGTCTTTGAGAATGAAGTCCTTGGTGGACTTGAGGGGATTTGATCATCCCTGGACTTCAGTCCTAAAGAGAACCGTAGACATGATGTCTCTCAGAACAAAATCCTGAATGAACAGGTAAGGGGATTGGATCGTCCTCGGACTTTAGTCCTTTGAATTGAGCCGTAGACATGATGTCTCCGAGAACTAAATCCTGAATTAACAGGTAAGGGGATTGGATCGTCCTCAGACTATGGTCCTTTGAATTGAGCCATAGACATGAGGTCTCTGAGAATTGAATGATAGGACTGGATCGTCCTTGGACTTCGGTTCAAAAGGTACATGATAGGACTTGATCGTCCCTGGACTTCGGTTCAAAAGGTACATGATAGGACTGGATCATCCCTGGACTTCGGTTCAAAAGGTACGTGATAGGACTGGATCGTCCCTGGACTTCGGTTCAAAAGGTACATGATAGGACTGGATCGTCCCTGGACTTCGGTTCAAAAGGTACATGATAGGACTGGATCGTCCCTGGACTTCGGTTCAAAAGGTACATGATAGGACTGGATCGTCCCTGGACCTCGGTTCAAAATGTACGTGACAAATCCTAGAATTGTTGTAGGTTACATCCAGCATGAAACAGGGCTGGCTCTGTAGATATGTTATATCCAGCATGAAACAGGGCTGGCTCTGTATATGTGATACATCCAGCATGAAACAGGGCTGGCTCTGTAGATATGTTACATCCAGCATGAAACAGGGCTGGCTCTGTATATGTGATACATCCAGCATGAAACAGGGCTGGCTCTGTAGATGTGATACATCCAGCATGAAACAGGGATGGCTCTGTAGATGTGACACATCCAGTATGAAAAAGGACTGGCTCTGTGGCGGTAAATCCTAGATCTGATCTAGGTCACATCCAGTATGAAAAAGGACTGGCACTGTGGTTGGGATTGGATCGTCCCTAGACATGAGACTTGTCTTAAAGAGATAAGGATTGATCATCCTGGAACTTGATCTGGATTGCATCATCCATGGACCTATGTCCTAAAGAGAGCAGGATTGATCATCCTGTAATATGATCATGTGATGACAATGCTGCCGATCATGTGATGACAATGCTGATCGTATGATGACAATGCTGATCGTGTGATGATGATGCTACAGATCGTGTGATGACAATGCTGATCATATGATGACGATGCTGATCGTGTGATGACGATGTTTCCGATCGTGTGATGACGATGCTGATCGTATGATGACGATGCTGATCGTGTGATGACAATGCTGTCGATCGTGTGATGACGATGCTGATTGTATGATGACGATGCTGATCATGTGATGATGATGCTGCTGATAGTGTGATGATGATGCTGATCGTATGATGACGATGCTGATCATATGATGACGATGCTGATCGTATGATGACGATGCTAATGATCATGTGATGACGATGCTGATGATCGTGTGATGACGATGTTGATGATCGTGTGATGACGATGTTGATGATCGTGTGATGACGATGCTGATGATCTTGTGATGACGATGTTGATGTCGTGTGATGACGATGCTGATGATTGTGTGATCGTGTGATGACGATGATGATGACGATGCTGATGATCGAGTAATATCAACTCTGATGATGTTGATGTTCCAGTAACTAGTTGAGTTACTGATGATGATGAATTGAAGAAAGCTTCCGATGATATATAGATGATGTAGTCAATGACTCCTTGCTCCTGCAGATGTTGTTATAATATCCTTCTCGTTAAGGGGGAGTGTTGAATATTGTAACTTCTAAGAATATTATATTTGTATATTATTTATTCCGGAGATGTTCCATACCTCCGATGTGATTATACTATGAATCCGGAGATGTTTATTCCTCCGAATTGGTTGTGGTAACTAGGGTTATTAGACCCACCATGTGGGGGTCGTCCCAGTCAGTTATAATAGGGTATTTAACCTAATGGTTAAATACGAGCCTACATGTACTTGTGTAAAATATATGTCAGAGTAGTGTATAAATAGAGGAGGTGTGTTCCTCATTTGACACACTCACACACTTGAAAAGAGGAGCACTTGTCTGGGAGATTTGCTAAGGAGGATTAGAAGGAGGGAGCACATCTTGTATTTTGGTTTATCATCTTATTGAGGAAAGCTTTGCTGGGTTTTCTACCCCATGAGGGTTTCCCAGGATAAATCTGTGTCTCTTGTGTTTATGCTATGCTTGTTGTTTCTTCAGTGATCCTGTATATGCTATTATTGTGAAATGGAATGGAATGCTGCTATTTTCTGTCTTAGCATATTGAATTTTAACACCTGAACATTTGGATAAGAAGGCTACCAGATCTTTAAAACTCAAAGCCACTAAATATTGTTTAGTTGAGAATCAATTGTTCTGGAAGGATCCAGCGGGTATTTTGCTCAGATGTTTAGACCAATCTGAAATAGGAGAGGTGATTTCAGAATCTCATGAAGGTGCATGTGGAGGGCATAAGTACTGGAAAGCAACAGCTTACAAAATTTTAAGAGCTGGATATTATTGGCCATATTTATTCACAGATGTTTATCAGCAGGTAAGAGCATGTATTCCTTGTCAGAAATTTGCAGGTAAGCAGAAATTATTGTCTTTGCCTTTATAAAACCTATTGTAGTCAATGCCCCTTTTCAGTAGTGGGGTCTGTATTTTATTGGAGAAATAAATCCAGCATCTTCAGGACAGCATCATTGGATTCTAACTGCAACATATTTTTTCACAAAATGGGTAGAATCCATTCCCACAAGGAATGCTACAGACAAGGTAATCATGGAATTCATTGAAGAAAATATTTTGAGCCGGTTTGGTTGTCCACAGAGATTAATAACAGATAATGCAAAGGCATTCAGATCCAGGGCAATGGTGGCCTTTTGTGAAAGAAATGGCATCATTCTGAAGCACTCAACTCCCTATTATCCTCAGGGCAATGGTCAAGCTGAATCTTCCAATAAGAACATTATTCAGAGCATCAAGAAATTGCTGAAGCATAACAAAAGGTCTTGGGATTCAATGCTGAAATATGCATTATGGGCGGATAGGATTACAATGAAACAAGCAATTGGAAATTCTCCATTTCAGCTAGTTTATGGTACAGAAGCAGTGTTCCCTGTTCAATTGGGAATTCCAGTGATGAAATTCCTCCAGAATTCTCAAGAGGAACCTAATGATATGCAAAGGAGACTGTTTGAAAAGATAGAGTTACAGCAGAATAGAGAGAAGGTGGATGAAAAAGCACAGCTGTACAGAGCCAAGATTAAAAATAGGTTTGACAGGAATATTAAAGAGAACACTTTCATAGAAGGTGAGATGGTTCTACGATGGGATGCAAGAAAGGAATAGAAGGGCAAGCATGGTAAGTTTAACAATCTTTGGTTTGGCCCTTTTCTGGTATCAAAGGTTTTAGAAAACAATACTTTTATCCTGTAGTCCTTGGAAGGTGAGGAGTTGTCCAGCCCTGTTAATGGACGATTCCTCAAGCATTTTTATAGTCCATAGAAGCATTTTCACTGATCATTGTACATACCGGTTAGTGAATCACAATAAGACTCCATAGCCCAATGGAAATTTTTGCAGAATAGATAAGATAACAGACAGAAGGCACTGGTCTACAGGTTCTTGAAGCCTCACAGGGAGGTCTTCATCCCGCAACTGGAGCCAGATGTTATGTCAGGAATTTGTTTCTACCTTTTAACAGCTTGATAATCTTTTTGATCAAATATGCTTATTTCTTTGACTTTATTTTCTTCAATTACTATAGGAAATTTTTTATATTTATTTTAATTTTGAGTTTTTCTTGTCTTTAAATTTATTTTGTTTTTCATTTAGGCGTTGAAGGGTATTTAAAAGGTCATATTATTAAATAATGAAGTCATATTTAGCATCATGAGCAAGGTTCAGCTCTTAAACCACATGCAAAATGACCCAAAGCTGCTTAAAAGCACCAAAACAGTGTTAATGATATTCTTGTAGCGCTGGGGCTGAAAATCACCAAAGGCGCGCTACAAGAATATCGTGATTCCAAATTCTTCCAATTTTTCAGTAAATTTTGGCACGCTTGGGCTAATGAGTGACTGATTGTGTGTTTTAGAGGATTCATGATGTGTTGATGCAGAAAACATCATGATTTCAAATGCTTGCACGTCGTGAGGAAATCGTGCTCATCTTCAGCACCGCTGTAATTCATTTTGACAGATATCCACATGGTTTGAGGTAATGTGGCATGAATTTGTTATCTACAAGCATATTCAAACACGGAGGACTTAATGAGGTAACCATACCCACTAAAAAAACCGAGCATCGTCGCCAACTGGACAAGCAAGAGGTGTTGAGGGCTTCACGGGAAATTAGGGCTTTTTAATTCCATTGCTCATAGCTAAATTGAAGGTTGGTGGACATTTGTACAACCAAGGTGACTCATCTGACAGTGTGGGTCATGATTTCAAACAACAACAGTGGAGCAATTTACAGGTATTCCTAAAAAACCAATATAACAGTAAATTTGGGGTTTTTTCGCCGGAGCTTACCTTGTTCAAATTGATCAAAGGATAGGTTAAATTGTGCTTTTAAACGCAATTTTAACCAGAGAAATAGCTATTTGTTGATGATCTACGACGCCAGGCTGAATGAGGGTTGAAGATAACAGTTTCATTTTTTATGAAATTTAACCCTGTCAGTGCTACGAACAACCTGTACATTCAATAGTGTTTTTAACTTCCAAGATTAATCTCCTATTCACAAACAATACAAGAGGATACATTCAATTTGCAGTGATTGAAGAATAATGGGCAAGAGTGGTAAAATAAATAGAGCTGAACCAACAGATGTAGAATGGGTTGAAAAACGGCCTGAGTGTGTGGAGCTGTTCAAACAAGCTGGCTAGATGGATTTTTTCAGAAAGATTGATGGATATAATGCAAAGGTGTCCTGCAAGTTTGCCCAGGGTTTCAAGAATGACATGGTGGTTTTTGATACTCTGAAATTCAAGCTAACAGTTAAATTGATTTCAGAAGCCACAGAAATTAAGGATGATGGCGAACAATGGTTTAAGAAATTGCCCTTTGACTTTGATCCACAAAGATACCTCTTGCCAAATGTCATACTTGATTGGAATAAAGGTGTCCTGATCCAAAATGTCAAAAAAGAATGGGTTGAGCCAATCAGAATATTACAGAGCTATGTTACTTGTGAGAGCAGGTATGCTTTTGTATACAAATATCATTTTAGATTCCTTCAGCACATGGTGGGGGTGTCCAAGATGAACCTGCCATTCTTCTTTTTGAAGAGTTTACAGAAAATGTCCAACAAAGTGAAAGGGCCAATAGATCATTCCTCTCAGTCCATCTTTCAACATGGATTAATCAAGTTGATTATTAGTACTGTCTTGCAGCATGAAGGAAAGACCTGGGACTTCTTCATCTTTTGGTCTGGTTTTGAAGATCAAAAGTCTAAGAGGAAAACAGATAAGGGTAAGGTCTTGTTGAGAAAGTTAAGCCATAAGTCAAAGCTGTAAGATAAGGAAAAGATCAAAATTGAGGAAGCAGCAGAGCCTATGGAGGAAGACAATGAACAAAATAAATTCTCAGCCAACTCTAAAGGCAAGTATACACTATTTGAAGATAAGAAGGAACAACCTGAACAGAATTTGGCACCTGTAGCAGATCCTCAAGAAGAGAAAAAGGTTGATATAAAAGTGGTTTCTATGCCTAAAGAGGAGATTCTCACTCAGCCGAGAATCCCTATCACCATTCTCTCAGATGATGAGGGATATCTATTGGAAGAAGAACAGACCATCTCCAAAATAGAAGTCAAAGCTGAAATAGAAGAAATTCATACTTCAGATAGCAAAACAACAAGACCTAACAGAAAAAGGAACAAGCTGGAAGTAGTAGAATTGGCTGCTATTCAGCACCAAGGGAAAGAATTGCAGATGATGGGAGAAGCAACATCATTTTGGAGACCTAAAACTAGGTCAAAGAACAAGTTGAGATTAAACATGAAGAAATTGCTGAATCCTAAATTAAATACAAATGACGTGACTGTTTTAGATGAAGTGTCCATGGATGATGATAAACCAGAAATAGATAAAATGCAGCCACTATTTAAAGAAGAAACTCCTTCAGCAGAAGCAGCAGGTGAAGAAAAGACAAAGCCCAGCATTGAAGACACTCCTTTGGAACTGTTGATTGAAGAGACAGAAATCTTCAAAAAGCTTGACATTCCTTGGAAACCTGATGAAGAACAAGATTCTACAATGGATAAATTAGCTAATTCTGACAGGGAAAATTTGCAAAAAACTGTTAAACAGTATAAACATCAAATGAGCTATATGCTGGAGGTCAATGATGGATTGATGATGGATAACAGGAGGTTGAGAGAAGATCTCCAAGATGTAAATGACAATTTTCAGGAACTAGTAGCTGATGCAAAAGAAGCACTTAAAAGAAAAAGAGCTGCTGACATTCATTGCACACAGTTGGAGAAGACAATCCAAGACCTGCAGCAAAAAAATAAAGAGCTCATCAAAAGGATAAGTGACATGGAGCAGGAGCAGAAGAAGGCTAAGAAGAAAGACCAAGCATCAGATGGTATCGCTATGTTGGCTGAGGTGGCAAAAGACCTATAAGACAGTTGTACATTCAGTTAGTTGTCATTAGTTAGAAAACTGATATGTTAATGATGTGCTATTTTTAGCATATTTTGTAACTTTGTAAATATTCTGCATTTACTTTACCTCATCGAATAGGTGGAAGGCAGTTAGGGTTAGAGGCCCAACTGATTTTGTAAAGCATAGTATTTAGACATGTGAGGCAGTCATTGAGAGGGTTCAATTTTTGGGAACTTCAGGAGGTATCTAGATTATCTTTGTCTGCAGACTTGTTCAGAGCTAAGTACTATGACTCTTGTATGCATTTGATGACAGACTATGAAATATACGACACTTGTTACCCTTCAGCATATGTTTTAGCTTTATTTTGAGTTTGTTTAACTACTAGACTAATATATTCGTTGCTGGTTCATGATTTCTTTACTTGTGATGCTTATCAGCCCTGAATGAACTTTAAGATTATATGCTAATTGTTATTTGTGGATTATATGATGTATCTTTGTCTTTACTTGTTTATAATTTAGTTTCTTGCTTAGCTGATGAATGTAATCCCTGTTTGGTTACCAAAATCATAACCAAGAAAACATTCCAGAAAACCCAAAACCTAGTTTACTTTGTTGAGTTTTATTTGAGATTGTGTTGGCTTGTTTCTTTAGCCTTGGAAACAATTTCTGGCACAAACACAATGCATGAGGAATTCGAATTCCTAAGGTGGCAATTTGAATTAGCCTTCATGGAGTGATCAAAGGATCACTGGAGTGTCATCGGAGCACAACTAGTATCATCGGAGAACAACTGGAAGTCTTCATCATCATCAGTGGAGTCATCAATGCTCAAGTAACTGTCAACCATCAGTCAAACTGAGTCTGGTACGTGTAACTTAGTGTAACTAAGTGTAACTGAGTGACAACTGGACTGGTAGGTGAAGAAGGGCAAGTTGCTTCCTAAAATCAAGGAATAAGGGTGCATTAAGCAACTGGAGGGCTAAAATTGAATAGTGAGAAGCTCCTGGGGATTGGCTAACTGAGGGCTAGGTGCTGGATTGATGACTGGGATGCATGCAAACCCTAGAATGCATGCAAACCCTAAAGGTGCATGCATGACTGAAAATGTAAATGATCAAAATACTGGTGGGACTAGGATGGAGTATAGGAATATCCTAACACCCCCCCTTAATCCATCCTGGGCCCTAGTAACTAAGACCAAAGGTCACCCAATACAATGAATAATAACAGTCAATAAACCACGGAAGTGGGAAAATTTCATGAGAAACATACCCCCTCCTCAAAAAATAGACTGTAAGGCACACATAAAAATAAATGCTCCAAACTCAAGCAGGTGTTATGCTTGGTCATAAGTCTGGAGGTATCTTCTTCTTGGGAAGAAGTGGATCATGCTCAAAAAACATGTGCTTGTACTTGCCCTTCAGATCGAATGTGATGAGAACAAATCCAAAAGTATGAGGATGATCCTTAAACCTATGATTTGAATCAGCTGAGGTAGGATCAAAATCATGAATATGCAGATAGTCTTTTGTCTTCTCCTTTGAACCATCATGGGTGAGATTATGCCAAAAAGAACCATCAAATAATAATTGCTTGAAATCCAAATCAAATTTAAGACTTGAAGAATAGTTTCTTGAGATCTCTTTTGAATCAGTAGGGGTGAGATCAAAACTATCATATGCATGAGAAATTATCCCAAGCAAATGGCAATGGTTTCTTGAGGTCTCCTTTGAACCATAAGAGGTGAGATCAAAACCAATGGATGTATGAGAAATTATCTCAAGCGGGTGGCAATGTCCATATTCTTCAATAACATTCTGAAAGCATGAATTAATGATCATATAGTAGTATAAAAGAGATGATTGCTTGAGAGGAGTGAATGCATTACCTCCAATCGCTGATTTTACCTCTGAAATAATCATGTGATCATGATGCAAACCAACAGTCTCTGGTGCAAGAGAGGATTTAGTACCTTCTGCAATATTTAGAGTGTGAGCTGGCACAGAAAGAGAAGAAAGGTTGAGCATGAGTGTAGAATCTGCAATTTCTTTGTCAACAACTTCAATATGAGATGATACTAGTGCATGATCTGAGAGACCATCAAGAGGAGTGAATGCAACACTTTGTTTGCTTTCAAATGGGTTGGGACCAAATCCTTCATTCTCTCTGCCAAATTTTCCATCCAGGTGAGCCCATATCTCTTTTGGAGTCCATAACTCTTTTGGAGTTTCAACACCATTACGGTATTTGAATTGGAATCTCTGGCATGCAAACAAAGAAAACATTATTACTTCAAAGTGCATGTCACCTTTATTTAACCAGTCAATCTTCTCTTCAGGGGATTCAAACTCTCTTTCAAAATAACAATAAAAAAGATCATGGATCTTCAAGTTTTCTATCATTCTTGGTTTCCATTCATCATAGTTGAGTGGATCAAGAGGTGTAATTACTGATGAATACATAGAAGCTGTAGAAGACTTGCAAAAACAATATAGAATATTTGCAACTGCTACTGCTACAAGATGCAGAAACTGCTGCAACTGCTGCACTCGAAATCTTGGTAATAACCTGCAAAAAACTCTCAAGAATGGAGATAAAAAATACTCTCAACATGCTCTAATACCATGTGAAAATCCCCACAGCAGATCTAAGAGATGATGTATACCTCACAAGAGTAATTATGATTAATAGGAAAATAGAAGAAGAGTGAACAATACAATATAATGAGCAACAGAATAATATGGTACAGTAGAACTCAAATAGAAGCAATAATACTTCACACACACTAAATTACTAATCACAAATGGACATATTAATAATACAATGCATGAGGAATTCGAATGCCTAAGGTGGCAATTTGAATTAGCCTTCATGGAGTGATCAAAGGATCACTGGACTGTCATCGGAGCACAACTAGTATCATCGGAGAACAACTGGAAGTCTTCATCATCATCAGTGGAGTCATCAATGCTCAAGTAACTATCAACCATCAGTCAAACTGAGTCTGGTAGGTGTAACTGAGTGTAACTAAGTGTAACTGAGTGACAATTGGACTGGTAGGTGAAGAAGAGCAAGTTGCTTCCTAAAATCAAGGAAGAAGGGTGCATTAAGCAACTGGAGGGCTAAAATTCAATAGTGAGAAGCTCCTGGGGGTTGGCTAACTGAGGGCTAGGTGCTGGACTGATGACTGGGATGCATGTAAACCCTAAAGGTGCATGCATGACTGAAAATGTAAATGATCAAAATGCTAGTGGGACTAGGATGGAGTATAGGAATATCCTAACAAAATACATCACAATTTTTAACAAATTTTGTAACCCTTCTTTTAATGCCTGTTGCTAGCTGAACTTACCATGAATTATCAAATTTCTCTATCTTTAACTTGCAACTTTTCACTAATTCGGGTGAAATGTAGCTCAAACTTGCACCTGGATCTATCAAAATGGAAATAGATTTGTTGTGTATCATACCTTCGATTTTGACCATAGACGTTTGATGATCTGCTTGATGATTTTTCAGCGCTGCATTTATCCTGGGCATCTCTCTTGCTATGTCTCCAACTGTAGGCTCTGCTTGTATAGTGTGATTGTTGTTGACTGTCTTTCTATTGCGTGGGAATTGAGCTCTAGTATGAGTTCCACCGCAATCATAACACTTCAGAGGTGTCTTCTGATCAACATACCTATTGTTGTTATTATTATTATTAGGCACATTCCTTGCAGTAGTAAAGTTCTGTGGTGCATTACTTCTGTAATGATTATTGCTTGGAAAATTTCTGTTATTGAAGTTTTTCTTAAAATTTCCAAAATTATGATTAAATCTTTTCTTTTTATGCTCAAACTAATTAGACTTGTTACTCTTCCAGCCATATATTCCTTCTCTTTTCCTATTTTGGTCAAAATAGAAATGAGCTTTTCTCATAGCCTCTTCCAAAGTGGAAGGGTTATCATATTCGATCCTATCTTTTATGTTGAAAGGTAGACAACTTAAAAACCTATGTACCTTAGGCTTCTCTTCGACGAGGTAAGGTACATACCTCAGCAAGCTAAGGAACTTGTTGAATAGTTCCTTCATACTCATAGTACCCAGTTTTAAATCATAAAATTCCTTGGATTTGTCTTCATAGTACTGTCCTGACAGAAACTTTTTCTTAAATAAATTTTTAAACATACTCCAGGTTATGTTTCTCTCTTTTATGTTCTTAATCCTTTTAAGATCCTGCCACCAAATATCTTCCTTTCTGGTCAGATTGTAAATAGCCATCTTGGCTTTTAACTAAGAAGAGTAATCGTAAATATGAAAGTATTTCTTCATTCTAGACAGCCATGCTTCAGCTGTCTCACCCTTTTCAGTTTCTCCATTAAAGGTTGGTGGCTTAATCTTTTTAAACTCTCCTGTAATTTGTTCATGATGCTTATGCTTCCTCTTCTTAGAACAGTAATCACTATCATTGTTGTCATGAACATAATTATAATTATTTTGATCAGATTCAGATGAAGAGTAATTGTTATTTTTACCATTCTTTGCTTTCTTACTCTTATGTTTGTGATACATTGTACCAAAATCAGAATTTACTTCTGATTTCCTTCCTCTTTCCTCATTATGGTATTTCTCTATTAAAAATTGATTTAACTCATTATGTGCCTTCATAATTCGTTCATTTTCTTCTTTAACAGTCCTTATTTCAGATTTTAAATCTTTTACAGTACGTAACAGTTCGGAATATTGATTATTTAATTCTACGTAAATTCCTTCATTACCATTATTATGTGCATTGTTATTATGTTCATTATGATGAGGATATTTGTCCTCTGCTGATTCTTCCGGTATATCCATACCTGTAATTTAAAAATCAAACTGTTTTGTACAGAAACAAAATTTAAATAAAGTTAGTAACTAAGTTTTTATGTTTTCATTTTCTGTTTTGCGTGCGTGAGCCTATCTCAGGCCTAGAGTTTGAACTCGTGCTCTGATACCACATGTAACATCCCAAAATTTCACAAAAAATTTAAAATTTTCAACGTAGCTTTTAATGCATATATTAACTATGCGGAATTATAATAAATGATTCTATGTAGACTTGCTGTACTAAATGCTTGTAATGATCATAAATGTATTGTTTGCGATATGATAATTAATATCTACTTTTTCGATGCCATTGAATGTCCTTCTCATCTCAGCTACATTTTTATATTATTTAAGTCATGTTTAGTCGATGTAATGTTTATAAGTGCTAACTGTTATCCTTTTGTTGATGATGAAAGGGGTCCTAGGGGTACCTCAAGGCTTACTTAGCATTCATGCTAAAGCATTCAAATCGTTCCTTTCACAGATTACAGGTAAGAGCCTTAATGCTTACGAAGTGTGATAGAAGAGTTCCTAACTAGTTTCAGTAATCTCCAAATGTCTTAATGTTTTTAGAGAATAAATATTGCAATAAATCCGGGTGAGATCTCTTCAGTTATAATCTGGTTTTCATATCAAAAGTATGTCTGTTATACTTATTCTCATTTCCCATACTATTGATTTCATACTATGTACATTATATATAGGTTCATATTAGCATGATGACTTGACTGAGTCTTAATGGTTGTGAGCTATGTACTTCATGCTCTAACCTATGCTTTCGCAAACTTTATATAATTACCATGCTATTTCTATTGTATGCAAACTATATATAAATATCATTCAAATCTTTGATATAACGACTATATGCAACTATTGTGCCTTTCTGTTGTGCAAGAGTTATATGCAAAGTCATATGCATAACCTATAGTATTAACTATATGTCATTTTACAATATGATTCCTAGAATATAACTATATACAATTTCTTTGTATTATCTATAGCCTAAAAACTATATGCATTTTGTATGAAATTCCTATTGGCATATAAACTATATGCAATAATTTATGCAAATTCTATTTCAAAACATATGACTTCATGCAATTCTATTTAATTCCTATACAATATCGACTATATGCAAAGGCTTATGTATCGCCTATATCAAACAATATAAACAAAGTGGGCATCCTCGTGACCCTGTTATAACATATGATTGATACTTAGTAACTTGATACCGACACAAACTAGGACTTTCCAAACGATATATGTGATGACATGTTTGCAATATAAATATGAGATGGTAACATGTGATAAGGTTTAAATATTAATGATGTAGTGGAAGTTGTGTTGGAAGGCATTCGCATTCACCTTTGGCATTTAATACTCCCATCTACCAGTTCAGTGGAATATCACTGTGGCTACCTTTGTGGTTCTCAACATGAGAAGGTACTGTGACAAGGCAATCCATGTGGTTGAGTTGTATTTGATTTAGTTTGAAAGTTGTCCTAGCTGGTCTACACGGTGGCCAATGTTATTAATGCAGTCATAACTGAGGTGGTTGCTTGCAAATATGACGTGCTTATCAAGTGATCTCCACCGTTGATCATACGTGGGTCTTGGGATTTGGAACCTAACGCTAATCTCCACTATGTTTCGAAGTTATTGTTTTTCTTTGGCATTCATTGTGTTGGGAAGTGGCTCTATGGAGAGGCCGATAGGCTGAGAAACTCTAGGGTTTCGTTAGCAGATGTTTGCGAGCTTCTCCACGATTCGACCATGACCTGTTGATGTTTTCCTGATACGAGTTGATAGTTTTAAAGGGACGAACCTTCTGTGAGAGCTTATATTAAACATTCGGAGTTGGAATGACTCCAGGGTTAGTGATAGCTCTACGTGTATGTTGATCCAATATTTGGTTTTCCTTGAATGTCAAGTGATGGATACGGTTTACAGTGGCTATGGTGTTACTGTTCTAGAAATAACTATTTAAAGGTAATTATTTACTGGAATTTTCTTTTGAATGCAACCGTCAGTATTTGTTTAGTTCTAGAATAATTTTTAACCTCCTTCAACGTTCATGGCAGGTTCTTAGTTCTACATGGTTCTATGCTCAAGATGAGTGGGAACTACTGCATAAAAGTGGTAAGTCTCTGTGGTTCCCAAGGTGGTTTCCCCTGGAAACTGTTGGTTGTGATTGGTTTGGTCGAAGTTTTCGTTTTCTGAAGATGTGGTCACTGTTGTAAATTTTACATGTTGTGAAGCATGCGTAGGGAGGATGAATCCTCGACCTACCCTGATGTGATACTCTACAGTTTTATTGTATGTCGAAAATGTAAAGGTTGTTAGGGTTTAACCCTTGACCACTAGATAATAATAACAGTTTGGTCTGTGGTTTTATTCTGTGTAAAAATGAATTGTGCCTGATCAATCAAATTTTTGTGGTATATTGTGTCCATGTTTGATGTAAACAATTATGGTTGAGAGCTGAAGCTCGATGCTTTGTTTTGAAGTTTTCGATCCCTAATGTTTACTTCAGTTTATACATGGAATTGTCTGCAACCTCAAACCCTTGGTTCGACAATCGATGATGTTGAAAACTTTAATGTGTTAGAAGAGTCGAAGAGTTGGGTCTCTCAGTCTGTAATGGGAATTGATAAAATACTATTTTTGGGAAAAGAGGATAAAAGTTCTTGTTTTCAGTTTTAAACAATGTACAGGTTAAACGATGTTGTGATTGTTTTGTTTAAATTGAACGTTTAGATTGAAGAGTATAAGATCCGAGTTTGTAACCTTTTTAATTTGAAACCACTGCGTTTCTATCTTGAATTATTTATTTGTTTTGATAAATGTTGAGATGAATACTAATGGTTAAGGTAAAAAGCTAGGTTTTCTAAACCTATGATAGAAGTGTTTGAATATATAACTATAGTTTGATAAGTAAATCAAAGTATCAGTTATGGATACTGTAGGTGAGATATAATATATACGATAGTGCTATTGTTTGAAATTGATGAGTCTCTGTTTAACGATATACGTTCTTGGTAGCAAAATCTGTGTAAACATAGAATGTTTATCTTGCAGCTGTGAGATGAATGAAATAAAGTAGACTTTATAACTCTATGTTGTTTGAAAGAGTGATAATAGAATGCATAGTGTAAACCTTTTGGTACGAAATAGATGACTTAAAAGAAATCCTAGGTTTTGTACAGAATGAAATATTTACTTCTATTACTATATAAATGAACATATTATCTTGCTAGTAATATGAAATGATGTTAAAATTCCTAATTTTAGACATTTATATTACATAATGATATTGATAAGGAATATTAGAAAAATAAACAGTGTTATTCTTATTCATTCATTTGACATTCTGTCTATCATTAATCTCTCTTAATTCTCCTTCTTTGTACTAGAGTACGATACAGAAAGCAGTATGAGGAAAAATACATTGAAGGAAATTATTCCATCAATTTATAAATATATTCAACATCCTACTAAACCCTAAAGAGTTAAGAAAATCACACTTATACTACTGCATTATCATTAGTTAGCTGAAGAGTACTAAACTAACAGTTACATAAAATCATTTTAACTACTTAGAGACTGAAATAACAAGTAGAACTTGTAACTATAGATAGGGCCGACAAACACCTAAGGAGGCTTGTTCCTCCCAACCTTCTCTAGAAGAAGCATCCAAACTGCTTGCTCCATTTGGACCCCCGAGCTTGTTTACTGAACCACCAGGTAAATGGACTCTATCTAGAAGCAAGGCACTCATAAATTTTACAGGAAGAAAACTATTAAGACTTGCTCCTTAGCTTTTAGAACTCTGCACTCAGCAGTATAATATGCATACTTACACCATGATAAAAAAATAGCATATCCCCTCATCAAATATCTTGGGTGCAAGCAGCAAAAACCCAAGGTAAATTTCCTCGTCAGGAAAAGTGATGAACCTTAGTCCAAAATTCGATGGCTCTTTTAAAAGATTGTCTAGGTCTTTAGTGATCAGTTTTCAATAATGAGCCTCAAGCTCTAGTCCCATCTTTCAGGGTACTAATACCACAATTCAAGGGAGTTGTCCCATACCAACATCTAGTTACTTGCCTCATGAAGCTGCCATTTGTCCATTGCGTTCTACCCCATATTCCATTCCACCTAGTGGGTCAGTAAACACTATTTCAACAATCCCCTTAGGTGTTTGTCTCCTATTTAATTTATTTAATAATAAAATATTGTGCAAATTACAGTCATCCTTGGACACTTGTCCAATATAAAAATTTACAATAAAAGTTAGGATAATGTTTCCAACATAAAATGTTTTTCCACCAAAAAGGGTATGTTACATTGCCTCTGAGCGTTGTGCCAGCTCCTGCTTACTCTGTTAGTAGAAATTTTTCCTTAAGCACTTTGCCATTCAATCCAAGCAGAGCATTACATTATCTTTTGCATCTTCATGACCATTATCATGAGTGAACAACCCCCCGAGTGTCAATATCCTACATTTGCTTCCTTGCATTGAGCATAGGTATGTTCCGCTGCTTGGGACTAGTTCGCTTGCGAATGACACTCGTTTCCTCATTTTAATTTTATTTCTTTTTTGCACCTCATTATATAAAAAAGAACAAAAAAATTATATAACTTAAAAAGCCAGAAGGAAAAATTATTACTACCTTCTATTGGCAGTTATCGTGTCGCTTTTGAATAGAGCATTCATGTCCACTACATATGTTATAAGTCGGGATAGTAGTATGACCCTAGGAAGTTGTAATCGTTACTCAGAGCTTACTCCACCGACTCTTTAATATTCCAATCCCCACAGAGTCTCCCTTGTTTATGCCTCTTATGTCCCAAAGTTTATGTATTCAGAATCCAATTAATGCTTCCTGAGTCCATCCATCTGCTCATCCTCTTTTTCACACGAAGTCTTAGAACCAGATTCAGCCACTCTACAGTTCTCTTTACTATTGCATGTTGGCCATCCCTTATGAGTTCATCATGTTCATCCAAGTTCTATCAAATCATTTAGCGTAGCTGCTACCTTGTGCTGGTTGATGGGGGATGCATTAATGCCCTTTTTCCAGTGGGTCTCATTCCATTGATGCTAAAACATTTATTTTGGAATCGGTATCTAGAGTCCTTTTGAGTACCTTGAGACTTGTAGTCATTAGTGGAAGGTCCTCTCGCCATCGACAGTTGGGAATTCATCAATGTCTCCTCATCGATGGATTCATCAGAGTGTTCGACCTCAACACATTTATTCACACTCTGATGAATGTACTCTATGCCTTGATGCCCATTTTCATTATTGGTGGGTTGTCTCGCGTCTATTAATGGTATGCATTATCGATTGGTAATCATAGGATGTCACATCAAGTTCAACGTCAACACCCTGATTCACTTGATGGGACATGCACGGTAGATGGCTTGTGTAGAAGACCCCAGACGATAGCGGCACTCAGTATATGCTACTCATGATTGTGATTATACTTATGAGAGATCATTTTTCATACATCAGCAGTTTGTACCATCAGTTTACATCAGTTGTTTTTTGTTCAGCAGGAGACCACATTGTACCATATACGGATCATGGTTGTGACCATTTATGACATGTATTCATTATGTATTTCCTATTCATGGCCATTGTATAAGACTATTAAGTATTGTACCAACATGTACACAGAGATATTATTGTATTATGACGAGTGGGCTACTCCTTCCATTTGTGTCCACAACACTCCACTTCTGTGATTTATAATGTATTTCGGCCATCGTAGTACCTTCTCTGACCTCACACATTAGGGGGCATCTGTTACACCATATTTTTCCACCCTATGATCATCACCACTCCTTAACCTCCCTTGATCATTCATAAACTCAAAACCATATTTTTGGTTCCCCTTGAACCCATTTTTCCCTACTTTGCTTCCTGTATGTGTGCTACTTCATTATAGCCCGAGTGTATATGCAGGTTTCAACACTGTAGCCTACATACACCAAGTAAAATGGTAAAAACATGTAAAATCTCTATTTTTTACTCCAAAAAGTGGCCATTGTGACCTTTGGCCCTCCATGTATCTCAAAATGACTCGATCTGGCTTTTCACTTCCTTTGGGAGGTTATATATTGAGCCATTATGCATGGAAGGAGGCAGGAGGGAGGAAGAGAAGAGCATTTAAACTCTACCAAAAGTTTGCCTTGCATACTTGAGTCTACATCCATTAATACTTGATGTCGTGAACCACTTCTTCATCTTCCTAAACTCTTGCTTCTGATTTTTCCATTGTATGGGGGATTGAAGTGATGGAGGTGCAAGTGGAGGGACCTAGTTCTCAATTTAGATGAGTTTCCAACAGGAGGTTGTATCTTGTACTTCTTGTTTATATCAATAGAAATACTCATTCTCTCTCGTCCAATTGATGTTGTGAATGGTTATTTTATTACATTGGGTAACATTTTCTTATTATATCATGGACCATGCTATTTTTTATGCTAATAACTTTCATATATTATATGCACTTGCTTGTATTGTTGTTGAGACTAAGCTACAGGTTCAAGTGTAGAGATTGGAAAGCTCAACGGGGATCTACATCAAACGTTCGGTTGAAGGTTGGTATTTTATCCACATATTAGCATTTACATTTATATAGCATTGGATTGAGAATTGAGTTGATTTTTGGAAGTCATCTATCTTTTGTGGTCTACCCCAAGCCATAGGAAGTTTTTCTCCGTAATAGAGAAACCTTGGGAAACAAATCTGGCTTAATACTTTTCAATACTTACATCAGTAGTATACTTGATCTTGTAAATCCCTCTGGAAGTAACTATGGACTTCCCTTCATGTTTAGGAAAAACTTGCCAAACATCATTCTTCACAATAGACTTATATTCCTCTACCATTGCATCTTTCCATACTTAATTTGGAGCTTCTTCATAGGTGGAAGGATTTGAATCACTGACACGACTTATGTTTGCAACATACCCTAAATATCTATCAAGTTTCTTTTGCTCTATGGAAGAGCATAATCGTGCTCCATGTCTCTCTACATCTTGTCGTATATCTTCGCACCATGCAAACATCCTCGTGGCAAGATTTTCATCGACCAGTTCTATTGGTTCATCGGGAGGTAGCGAATATGATAAGTCTATTGGATTTTCCCTTTGAACATCTTAGTGGGGAGAATCAGTATCTGGGTCCTCCATCATAGGAGTCTCATGATTCTACGTGCTTGTATCATACTAAATCTCTTTCGATCACTTGAATGTTTCCTCTTCATGGAAGATGACATATCTACTCACCCCAATGTGTCTTTCACCTAGAACATATATTCTATAGGCTTTGGATGATTCTCTATAACCAACAAAGTTTCCCTTATTTCCTGATGGCTCCAAGTTTTTCCTCTTTTCTTTTGGCACATGAATGTATACATGACTCCCAAAGATCCCCAGGTGTGAAATATATGGTTTTTCACCAATGAACACTTCTTCAAGTGTCTTATCATCCAAAATGGCATGATGGCTTCTTTTTTGGATGTATATTGTTGTACTGGTGGCCTCTTCCCATAATGAGGAAGATAGGTATCGATCATGCATCATGGATTTTGCAGCCTCACATATGGTTCTATTATTCCTTTCAGTAACCCCATTTTGTTGAGGGTTGTAGGGTACAATTAACTATCTAAAAATTCTTACATCACTATAGAACTCAATCAATGCCTCTGAATCAAATTCATCTCCATTGTCATATCTCAAAGCACTGATGTGATTTCCTATCTAGTTCTCAAATAGGGCTTTGAATTCCTGAAAATTTCTAAAGGTTTCCCTCTTAGCCTTTAGCAAATAAATCCATGACTTTCTACATAAGTCATCTATAAACAATACATAATATAAATAGCCAGTTAGGGAAGGGGATGACATGAGATCACATATCAGAATGTATTAAATATTAAATCCCTTTAAATCTAGTAGTACGGCTAGAGAAACTACTTTTATCATTCTTTCCAACTGCACAACCCCTACATACATTGTCATGCTCAAAATAAACTACGGGCCTACCTTCCAACATTTGTTGTAATTGCGGTAGCACTTTGTAGTGGAGGTGACCAAGACTCCTATTCCATAGCTTGCATGGACTGATATCTTTGTGAACCATATCCTGAATGTACTTCCCAGGTACATTTTAGATACCTCCCTCTCTAACTCGAATCGATGCTGCATATTTCAAGTCTTTGCTCTTCGGCCATAATAATTCTTGATTATCCATGAAGATAACTCAGAAGATGTTACCTTAGAGAAATGAAACTGATAGGAGGTTCTTCTTCAATCCTGTAACATAACGAATGTCCTTCATATGTAAAATATCACTTGAACTCAGGTGGATGGAGGTGGATCCAAATCCTTAAATCAAATAGGTTATGTTGTCTCCCAACTCTACATTGCATGCAAAATTTGTCTCCTTGATATTGGTGATGGAACGCTTATAACCACTCATATGTTTGGATTTTCCAATGTTAACCAACCATGTGTCCTCACTTGTGATGTTGGATACGGAAAGTGTTGAGGCTAGGTAATACTCCCTCCTCGTCTCCTTTTCTTCGGGTGGATTCTTCTGAGTAGTTTTATCTTCTATAGTGGTAGAAGCATGAAACCTTCTTTTTCCCCTTTTGTTTGCTTTAAAATCCCTTTCATAATGGCCCTTCTTGTCATAGTTGTAGAATCTAACCTTCAACTTGTCAAATTCCTTGTTCTATACCTTCTTCTTCGAATGGGAAAAGGTCTTTTGAGAGAAGTTCTTCTTGCCTTTCTCCATCCTTTCCCTAAGGGAAAGATTTTCTTCTTTGATGCACATTGAATTTCTTTGGATTCACCCCTCCTCTTGAACGAAGTCATGCCACAACTGTTCAAATTTAGGTTGTACCTCTCAACCATTTACCACAACCAAGAGTGTCTCCCATGAGTATGGCAGACCATTGATAATGGTTTGGAGAAGATCATATTCTTCTACCACTAATCCAATACTAGTAAGTTGATCTCTTACATGAGATATCTTGGTGAAGAAGGAGGCTTCTATCTCATCATTCTCCATCTTTAGGTTTTGAATCTTATTCTTCAATTCCCTCTCTTGACATAAGGATTTATTCTCATATAGGTTTGTCAATGTATCAAAATACTCCTTTGCAGTCTTCAATGGAGTGATCACAGACATCAAATTGTCCTTTACCTAATCATAGATGATCCATTTGGATTTAGCTTGGTTCTTCTTGAAGTTGATGCCCCATGCATTAGATGTAGGATCCTCCACAAGAGTGGACACATAGCCATACAAGTCATGTTCCTCCAATATGTTCAACACCCTCACCTTCCATGTGTTGAAATTCGAAGTTCCCTCAAGACAGTATTCCGGTCGAACAAAGATAGATGTCATGGATCCCAAGTATTGTGCTCAACTCCTTAGGATCTATGTAGGCCATGTTTTCTTGACAAATCTTATTTCCGTCATGCCCTCATCTTTGATAATATGTTAATTTTTTAGCAAATATGATGAGCTTTGAACTTTAAAACTTTTAGTGTGGAAGTTATGAATACTTAAATCAAATAACCATTCAATCACATGAAATTTTCAACCATAACACAAGATGTACCCTGGAAAAAACCCTCAAAGAAATGAGGATGAAAAACCCTTACAAATATTCAAAGTATAATTATGATAGATATCATAGAATGTCTTTTACAAGATAGCATATTGTTTTCAGCACCATAGGTGATAGATAAGAGAGAATACTAAGCAATAGAGAATAGAGATCAACTCTATCAACTTCCCATGTTCCCAACACAATAATAAAAACCAAGAATCACTGACATGCAAGCTGTAGAAAATGGTTACATGGGTAATGGTGCATCACATGCAAAATCTGCGAATTGCCTTCTTGGAGAATTATCCTACACAAATAGAAGCACCTTTCCTTCAATGAAGAAGAGAATTCACTTCACATTGAGTTCATCAATCTTGTATAACATACTTATACACTCTTCTCATGCATCATCTGCTATCTTTATATTCTAAATCCATGATGAACTCACCTTCCATCTAGATGTATCAATCTTGCATGAAGACAAGCACCCCACTTCTCATGCAGTGCATTAACTCACTGATCTGAGTCTTAGGATCAACTCACCCCTTAACTGAAAGCTTTCCCACTTAGTTAGGTGGCTAACTTAAGTGTCATCTTTTATTTTAACATAAGTGTCATCATGCAATAATACTTAGTTAACTATATCTTCTTTGTTATCACTTAGTTAACTCTCTTTAACTAAAATCATACTGATTGATCTACTTCTAGTGACCACTATGAGTTCCTTAATTAATTGAGGCATACATTGTGGCTTTAAGTGAATCTTAACAATTCGAGTTCACTTAGTCATATCATGAGCAATTCAAATTCTCTTTTTCTCTATACATTTATCTGTATCTCGTATCTTTACTGCATGGTCAATATGTGTTAAGTTTAATTATCTATCATATCATCAAAATATTTGTCAGATGCTTTGATCATATTATATTACTCTTGGACCAAATTATCATAAGCTAAAGTATTTCACTCTAGAGGTGGCCAATCTCTAAAGGACACTTAATATCAATTGGTTACCATGGCTAGTAATACATCACACAACATTAATGCTTCAACATGCAAAGCATCTACCTCTATAACTGGAGGTCCACCCCATGGATACCTACTATAGATGGAGGTCTACATGACAAGTAACTTGACATCCAAGTCTTGTGCCTTGTCCAACAAGACTTTACAACATCATCACTTTGATACATCAAAGCATTCACCTCAAAACATGAGGAATAACCTTTTACAAGTGAAGGATTAGTCATTCTTGAGTTCAACTCAAGAATATGCTCCAAGTTCCTTATCCCAACTCACGAATTTACTTCATGTTCCTGAGTGAAACTCAAGTTCCCTACCTCAACACATGAGGGCCAATCCTGGCTGCACAATATTGGCTTGGAGAATGACTTGTGATGATGTACATTTAACATAAATGACAATAAAATAAGAAGCAAAATGTTGTAGGAATAGTCCATTCATGAATCTAAAACATTCTTACATATCCACACATGAAAGAAGGTGAAACAGTTCAAGACATTCATCCACATGGAAGAAGTATTCCTATGGAGAAGTTAATGCAATGCTTTTCCTCGTTCACAGTTCATATATTGTACATGAAAAAATTCCAGAACAAAAAGTCCCTTTCTTCTCAAATAAGATTACAATAAATAGGCCAAGGCTAGGTGACCCTTGGCCTTACATACTCTTTTGAGACATTTGGAATTCTTTGAATACTCTAATTACAAATTTGATTTATTTCACCCTTGGGTGACCTTTGACTTTCCTTTAATTTTCCGTTTAGTGACCATTCGTCACCTAGTGGGATATGTCCTCATGTGACATGGTGACCTTTTGTCTTCTCACTATACAGAGCTATTCCTTTAGTCTTTAGAACTTGATGGGTTGACGTTACTTGATCGAGCATGGTCTCCACTTGTCCAAGGTTATTGTGCCTAATTTTGAATAGTGATCTTGGTTAAGATGACTCCATTTTCATTGTCATCACCTATGATCAAAATTGAATATATTAGAGATTGCACAATGATCGTAAAGGAAAATTGCAACAAATCAAATTAACAATTTGAATCCAACTAAAATGTGAAAAGTGTCCAAGTGTGGAAAAATGTGACACTTAAACTATCATACCAATTGTTACATTTTATATTTTTATGTATATTGACAATTTTAGTAATATATTGATTTCAATTTAACATAATTGTGATTGGAATTATATTTGTATTCATTAACGATCCTTTTTGCCTTAACTTCCCTTTGAATTTCCCCTCAACTTTCTTGCACTTGTTGATTTTTTCAAATTCCTTAATTGTCACAATGAGTCTTTAAAATCCACGTTGGGGATTTTAAAATTTATGTTAGGTTTCTCATCCTCATTAGAATTAGATCTGGAATTTTTTCCTTTTATTTATACTTTGTCTTTTTTTTTTATAACTGATTTTCCAAACTTTAGCATAAACTATCCATTTTCTCAATTAAAGTTCAGAAAATTATACAAAATTAATTCAAGGTCCATAAATTGTAAAATTAAGTTAAATGACCATATTAAAGCTTATGAGCAGGGTTTGGGATTCATAATTGATTTTCAATCTTAATCCTATTTTCTAGGATTTTTTTAGTGAAAAACTAATAAAACCCCTTAAAAGTAGTAGGATGAATTTTAAAAGGGATTGATCATGGATTTCTTATATGAGATATTCCTTATGACTCTCTGCGATATAGAAACAATGATTCTAATGTTAATGAACAAAATTGCAATTATCCCCAATTGGCTTAAATTAGTAAAATTATTCAAAGATGACAATTAAGGAACGTGATTAATGAGTCCAATAAGTTAAATGTACTAATAAATGTCCACTAATACTCTTACCCTTCGAAATTTTCCAAAGACCTTAACATTTCATGGCTTTCTCGAAATAACCTATCACTATAAATAGATAGAATTGGAAAAAAAGGAAATAATGCTCATTATGGGATGAAATTTTTACCATGAGATTTTAAGGTCCCAATATTGTACAAAAAAAGATTGATCCAAAGATGATGGGTAAAACTACCAAAAACAAAAATAATTGTTATCTCAGGAAGCTCTTAAAGGGGAATTTTTAAAATAAAAAGATGGAGATGGTTATCGGAGCTTGGACCAGTAAAATAACATAGAATGAAAGAGTATATGAATTCCATAATTTTTTTTCCATAACCTCCCCTTGTTTTTCCAGTTTTGAATACAAATAAATGAAGAAATGGCAATTTTCCAAAAGAGGAGAGTGCCAAAAGAAAGAATGAGAAGAAATGGTAGGGATGAGCTTGTAAGTTTAATATTTCACCTTGAATCTCCATTAATACCTAAAAATAATACCTCCGATGGATAGCCTGCAAGAACGCATCACGAATCCATTAAAAACTCCAAAAGGTGTGCTTGGAATATACATGAGATAAAGCTTTATCTTCATTCTCCTTCCATGGATTTGGCTCCCTCACTCATACTAAAAACAAATGGTTCAGTTTATGTCTCATACACCCATCTCTCTCATCAAATTTGAAATATGGTTTTATGTGCTTCAAGAAAATGTTTTTCATCATCCATACCCCATGGGATGGGGGACAAACTCTTCACATTCCATAATGTGGGCCAATGGGAACCTCTTCCCTATTTTCCACTCCCAGTTGGAGTTACAATGGAGCATCTTATCCACCCACAAACAAATAACTACAAACCTTACATTTCATTATAGAATATTCCATTTGGAGGGTGTTTAGGATCACTTAGGGCTAAACTAGGTTATCTCATGATTACATGGTTAATGAATCCAAAAAATATCCAATGGGAGGAGGGATTCCCTAATTAGTTTCATAATGGAATTCCAAATGATTGATAAGTGCATGGGAATCATGATTGCACTCCCTCTCACATGATTGGGGTGGCCTCTTTCTCAAATATTTTCATTGGTGTACCCTCTTTTGCTTACATAAGAAGACCAAGCCTCCAAGGGGAATTCCACCAATTAGTATCTTCTTTGCTCCCATTTCTCTTAATAAGTGATCATTCCCATGAATGGATGAGTTTAATGACATTACAACCATTAATACCAAGTTAAATTTTGAAATAGTTTTCAACTATAAGCTTTCATTGGTGAAATATGAGGCCTCCTTAGATTGTCATCCCACAACTAGGTCTCATGACCGAAATGTTGATATCTCCCTCATATTATATCAAAATCATGAACTGTTTGATTTGTCAGAATAATTATTCAAGGAGATACATGCCGAAACCATTAGTTACTCATAAAAGTAATATTATACTTGCTTAAAATTTCCCACCATGTCCTCCACCTTCACTGGTCATGGAATTCGAAAAACCTAAAGATGGTAAAATCTGAAATTTAAACCATGGAAATCAAACCCAAAGAAACGAGGAACATGAATGGAATAGAGGGGTGTTAAAATCATTTCAAATATCATTCCATCATGCATACAATATTAATGGTCAACCCAAGTCAAAGTTTAAATAGATGCTTCGAAAGAGGCCTTTAAATCAGTCAAGGAAGACATAAACCACCTAGGGAATACCCGAAAAAGTACTGAGACAACATCAAGAATAAAAGAGTTCCAAAGACTTATCATATTCTATCCATCACCCCTAGTTATTAAAAGTACATGTTCAACAACCTTAAGACTTCGATTCCTTCTCCAACCTTGGCCTTCCATCGACTAGTTTTATTGAGTTTGTCACTGCAATGTTAGTGAGTCTTGAATTCTTCCACCATAATATAGGTGAGTATTGTTTTCTCTATACAAAAATGTATTTTCATCTTCTCACCACAATAGAAACAACTTTCCAAAATCTACACCACAATAGTGGTGACTTTCTTTCAATATCACCACAACAATGGTGGCTTTCTTTTAATTTCACTGCAACAATGACGTCTTTCTTTCGATATCACCACAACAATGGTGTCTTTCTTTTAATTTCACTGCAATAGTGACGTCTTTCTTTCAATTTCACCGCAACAATGAAGAATTTATTCAAGATTCACTGCAACCTTGGGGTATTTTTCCCAAAAATATCTGGAGTGGGAGGTTATTTTATTTGAATCCCACTCCAATGTCAGCAATCACTTTCTATTTTCCTCACCCCATCATTTAGAAGTTGAATCTCATTAGTGCAGCAAACGTTGTCAAGACTCACCATAACATTGGTGACTTTATCAATTCTAAACAAAATGGGTTCATTTTCTCATATTCTTTAGAATGTTAATGGCCTTCTCTGAACTTAATCGCAACATCAACAGCCTTCTCCCAAATTCATCACAATGTCGATGAACTTCTCCCAACTTTACCACAACATGTACATAGTAAGTCATTTTGGAAAAAGTGGCTTTTCTAGGATGCTCTCTTCGAACTTATTCTTGGATATGACTCATAAGATATGTTTGAAATAAAATGCATTACGTAACTTGGAAGAAAATGCCGAGGGTTATAAGACAATGTGCAAAGGTAGCAAGCATGCCAGATAATTTCCAAACAACTTTCAAGCTTGGAAAGGAAAAGAAAAATCATGAATGAAGACAAGGATTGGGAACCACACATAAAATACTCAAGATAAATATTGAGGGCCTCAAAAAATTAAACTTAATGCATTCAATCAACCATCAAATCCTTATCATTTGTCACATCAATGAATGTCATCATAGGAGAGAAAAACCAATATGTCAATATAGTCCCAATAAATCTTTCAAGTGGTAACATCCATAAAAATTATCATGAAGGTGTTGTCCCTAAGGTTGTACCCTAACTAGATTTGGGATTTCTCTAGTAGTATGCATAGCTACAAATATGAATGTCACAAAATAGGCTCTAGCTAAGATGCAAATTCCAAGGAGGGCTATGTAGATAACACCATATCTCCACCATTTTAGGTTAGCAAGCCAATTATCTACCCAAAGGAGGGTGCTCTCAACAATAGGGAGGTATGAGTCCTAGTCTATCACCCTAGTTACTTTTCAGGTATGCATGAAACAAATGATTGGGTTTAAAGCTAAAATATAAGGTTCTCAGGGGAAAATATCAGCCATAAAAAAAAATGAATGTTGTATTCAAAAGGGAGGCCCAAGTATCCCAGAAAACTTCAAAATTGAAAATAAGTGCATCTCATAGGCACCTTAATCATAACTGAATCTAAAAAAGGGAGGGAATGGAAACATAAAACACATTCAATTGATAAAGTATCTTTTAACTTCGCATTGATATCCATCTTAGCTACTATTAGAAAATTACAAAGGAAGGAAAATTTCATATATGTGCAACTATAGGCCATTGGTCAAATATTTGACATAATATCTCAAAAGTATATTAAGCATGCATAAACCACTATTAATTCAACAACCAACAGGAGTCTCACCTTAGTCTTGGTTTCCCAAACAATAACATCTCATACATTTAAGAATAAAGACAGTTTTAATTTAAAAAATCCAGTGGAAATATCACCTTGGTACTGGGTATTTACAAAGCAAAACATCCTATTCATTTAAAATAAAAACACTTTACATTCAAAAACCTCAATGGAAATCTCGCCATGGTCTTGGGTACTCTAAAAATACATCATCTCTATTTCTTTTATACAACATAATACAATGGAGGGTATTAGTTCATGTATGCTCTAGTCTTGTTGTCTTTTAGATCAACAATATAATTTCAGTGCTATGACACTATGAAGAATGAGGAAATAAAATAGAGAGTATACTAATGTGACAGATATGGGAAACTATCCTCATCCTCGAAACTCATGAAAAAATGACAGACCTCCTTTTGCAGCCTTTCAGGTTGAGATTTTATATGTCGCCGGATGTTGACTGTGCTCTTGCAATGTTCCTTTCAAAAATGGCCACACAACATTATTGGGTTACTAGAGATCGCATCTTTCTATTGCAAACATAACTGAATTTCAGGGATAATTCATACCTCAGTTTGTCTTACCTGATGACCTCAACTTATCGTACACCTTTCACTATTTGGTTCTTGAAAGGAAGAATGAATTATGGTACTGAGAAAAATTGGTGAGCTTGATTTTATATAATAGACATCATTACTAGAGAGAATTTGTCCCATAATGTATTGTATCAAGGAAAAGTGCAAGGGGGGGCTTGTATTTTTCCCCATTGCGGTGCATTAGGGGATAAAATTGACAGGAGAAAATTGGTCTACAAAATGTTTATCACGGAGGGATCCATTGAGGATTAGACATATGTGCTCATGGACCTAATGTGAGGCCGACCTTCCCAAGTAAAACCTCCATGCATCCAATAAATACACCAAAATAAGATGGAATACAAGTGTAAACACTGAAAATTTTGCAAACTTGCTTCAACTCGTACTGCTTGCTCTCTCGAACTCCCAAATCATGTGGAAGTGGTGGAGGGGAAGACTAAGGGGATGCAATGAGTAAATAACAGAAGGGATACTATTGCTCAGTAATCGCTAATATTTCTCAAAATGTTTATTTAGTATGAGCCCTACCCTCCCAATCAAGAATAACGCATCAAAATATTTATTTTGTATGAGTTGTGACTTGGGATAATCAACAGGCCAATTTGTGTGAAGGAATATGAACCAATCTATTTTAGTTAACACTTCATGCAATAGTAACATTGACATTATGGGTGTGAATGGAATTAATTGCACTACCATCATTGAATGATACATGGAAATTATAAATCTAGGGAACATATTGTAAACCACAATTGTCGAAACCCTTCATATATAGTGTTATAGGTCAAATCTGTACTTCTCCATCCATGATTACATTTCCTTGTAGATCACACAAAAGGACAATATGGATTGAAGAGATGGATTGAACTTGATGATTTACTGCTGATATCCCACAACTTCAGTTAAAAAACCATATTTCAGTAGGTGTGTAGGACTCCTTATATTAACAACTTGTGCACCATATGCAGGTCCACATACTCACAACTTGCGCACCTGTCCTAAAAATTTGCATGTGCGAGTTGCTTCAAGACCTAGTTGCGCACTATACGCTTGTTTCCTAGTGTCATACCCACGCACATCTGAAGATGAAATTTAAAAATAAATAATGATCACGAATTGGGATTAGTTGAGGTTGGTTCCATAACTCCCCCAACTTCCATTATCAACTGCCTCACGAATCCAACTTCCTTCCTTGGCCATAAATACAAGGGGAAGCCATGAGGAAAAGGAGAATGATTGAAAATATATTGTTACACTGAAGGAATTTAAAGTCTAAGGTGGAGTAGGAACCCAAGACACAGTTGCAAGAGTGTTGAAGTAGAACCAAGGTATAGCCTATGTATTTTGCAACACTTTTCCTCTGATAATAAAGATCAAGACATTTGTCCCTTCCCAATGATGTGTTTTACGTCATTGTAATTTGATTATTCTTAACATTATATTGTCTTTCAATATTGTTATATTTGTTGTAGTCGAATAGGCTTGAGAAGGCTTGTTTCAGTTTTGTAGGTGTGATTGTTGTAAGGATCAAGCAAAAGCTAGGATCGAACATCGTAAAGAAGGTATGTCTCATTGAACTTTGATCCCTTTATTTGCATCTATGTTGGAGAAAACTCACTATGGCTTGGGGTAGACCACTACAGACAGCTGACTACCAGAAATTAACTCAATTCTTAGAACTATGCTATTATAAATAACAATGCTAAGATAATGGAGAATGTAACCAACCTCGATCCAAACGTTTGATGTAGATCCCCGTTGGAGCTTTTCAATCCATGGACTTGAATCTGCAAATTAGTCTTGACAGCCAATATACAATAAGTACATATAATATATAAACGAAATTAACATCATCAATAAAAATGGCCCATGATATAACAAGTAAATGCAACCCAATGTAAGAAAAACAACATTTACAACATTAATGGACGAGAATATGAGTATTTCTATTAATAAACAAGAAGAAGTACAATGTGATACAACCTATTGCCGACAACCAATCTGAACCAAGATCTGGATCAATCCACTTGTGCCTCCACCACTTCAATCCTCCATGAATGGCAAACTCAAACTATGGTAGGAGTTTGGGAGGTGAACATAAGGGGTTCACAACTACGAGGATCAATGAGTGTAGACTCAAGATAAGGCAAAAATCCACTAGAGTTCTCTTGCTCTTTTTTCTCCTCCCGTCCATAAGCCATATGTGCTCAATATATAGTCCTCTCAAAGGTAAGTGAAAGGACACATCGAGGCTTTTCTTGGGAAGATGGAGAGTCAAAGGTCACCCAATAACCACTTTTTGGGAGTAAAAGGTAATAAACTAGTGATTTTTACCATTTTACATGCTACTCGCGTGCTATAGTGATGAAACTCGTGGGTACGCTGGCTATAGAGATGCAGCTAGCATACAAGGGAAAAAATAGGGAAAAATAGTGTCTAAAGGATATAAAATGGTCTGAGTCAGTGAAATGGATCCTCTAGGCCAAAGAGTGTTGATTCTCACAAGGTGGAAGACTACGTTGTAACAGATGCCCCCTAATGTGTGAGGTTAGACACTGATGCTACGATGGACGAAATACATTATAAATCTCAGAAGTGGAGTGATGGAAACACAAGTGGAAAGAGAAGCTCACTCGTCATAATACAATAGTATCCCTGAATACATGTTGGTATAGTACAACAATCTGATACAATGGCCATGGATAGGTAGTACATACTGAATATATGTCATAAGTGATCATAGACATGATCCCTCTATAGTAAGATATAGTCTCCTGCTGAAAAGGAAACAACTAGTGCAAACTGGAGGTACAAACTATTGATAGATGAGAGGTGATATCTCAGATGTAAATTCAAAGTCATAAGTAGCATACTGAATGCCACTATCACCTGGAGTCTTGTACACAAGTCTTCAATGGTGCAAGTACCATCAAGTGAATAAAGGAGTTAAGCTCGAACCTAATGTGACATCGTCTGATTACTGGTCAATGATGTATACCATTAATAGACGCAAGATAACCCACCAATAATGAAAATGGGCATCAAGGAACAGAGTACAATCATTAAAGTACAAATAGATGGGTTGAAGTCGAACACTAGGATGAATCCATCGATCAGGGGACATTGATGTATTCCCAAAACTGTCGATGGTGAGAGAACATGCCACTAATGACTGCAAGCCTCAAGGTACTCAACCGAACTCTAAGCCTCAAGTCCCAGAATAAATGGGTTGAAGTCGACGGAACGAGACTCGCTAGAAGGAAGGCATTAAGGCTGTTATCGGACAATCCACTCGAGCGGACGCAAGTCGGATCTCCCTAGTTCAAAGTGAGTCTAGAACAAATAGAACATACTACCATTGCATTTCCTAGATCTACTTAAGGACCAAGTACTAGATGTCTTACCTTTTTACTACGCAATCCTTTCTCCTGAATGCTGCTCCACGCCCCACATTCGTCAGATCCAAGCTGCAAGACCTGTCAAGACAAGAAACAAGAGAAACTAGTAAAAGACATCCATACAATAAGCGATCTAAGTAAACAGTTAAGCAGGTAAACTACTCAATATCATTGCACACAAGAACAATATTGGTGGAAAGCATTTGTATTACTACAAATAGAGGAGTACATGATAGAGATATAGAACTACAACCAAGACTTAACGCAGTAGTCCTTCTCCGACCAAGCCAATTGCCTTAACCTTCCAAGGAAGTATGAGTCCTCCAATAGGTGAGTGGAGATGTTCTAAGAGAGATTTCACCAACATGTAGATACCATAGTTTTCCTCTCCTTGGGATGGGAGTGAACCTCACTTATATAGGACTAAGTGGATAGGGTATGGATAGGATAGGTTGAGAGATGGTAGGAGAGAGATAGGGGATCCTCCCAAAGACTTAGGGGTCGAGTACCAGCTCCCCTAGAGGTCAGGGATAAGCCCCTAAATGAGCAAGTTTCGAGAAGGATCTCGAATAACCTATTTTTTCCCATTAACTGACCTCGTCGCACCCTGCAGTGGAGTAAGCTGCGACGTCGAATGTTGCTAGTGTGCAACCTGCGACGACCCTTCAAAACCCAGCACAATTAGGTACAAGTCCTCCCAGGATGATTACTTAGTCCAGGTATCTTCAGGGGTGTATACACTGAATCTGATGATGAGTATATTTTGGGTGTAACAGAATGCCCCCCAAAGCATGAAGCTGTTGAAAATAGATGGGTGAAGTGATTTGATAGAAGTAATGGCAATAGACTCGTCAGACGAAGGAAACTACTGCAGTACAACTGACTCTGAACTGATAATCTCAAATGAAGTACAACATGGCTACCGACCAATACATTGCAAATCCATGGTAGTAATGATCGACTGAACACAATCATGGCTACTAGACACAAGCGTAGATCCATGATGAGATGATAACACAGCCACGACCAATACAAAAGTGGATCCGTGTAATATGACTCAATACAAACTCCATCGCAACCTGGGTAAAACATGACTCCCCAGGGTCTTCAAGCTGAACCCGCAATGATACGAATCTATCCATGTGATTACAAATTTCTTGACGTCGAACATCGTAGAAACCACTTGATTACTGACCATTGATGTAAACCATTAACAAGTGTGAGGGATATCACCATTGATATCAATGATTCCCAAGGTATCACAGTACATATCATCAAGCGTGAATAAATTATTTGAAGTCGAACGCAAGATGAAATATTTCAATCAAGAGTCAATGATGTAAACTCATGATGAAAGCAAGGTAACCTGCCATTGAGGCATGTAGGACCAAGGTACTTGGTTGGTTTCTAGATTCGATCCTCATATGATGAGTTGAAGTATACAAGGATGAATCCGTCTAAGGAGGGCCATGATGAATCCCCCATCAATTGACACGAAACACGACAAAAGATGTGTAGAGTGGATCAGATGGTACAGTAACATGCAAGACTGAATTAGAGAAGACCAATATGGTAACGGGCATACTTGACTGCAGATGACAAATGATTGACGTGCTCTTGAACATGGGCATGGCATGACTTGGCAATATTGACACAATGAGAATGATGCAAACTTCTAATGCAACTGATGATGGAAGCTTTCTTCAAATGACTCAGAAGAGTAACGGGACTCGGAAAGTAAGCAGGGACTCATAGACAAATAGATGACCCAAGTATTGTATGCGAATGTAGATGAGTGCCATGTTTAAGAACGACTATATACTACCACTAATGGTATGTAACACAAACACTTTCCTTTTTCCCCATCATGAATGATGAGTGCCTCATGTGTTTTTGACGAGCTTGATGAGGGTAACTAGATGCTCGGTATAGCTCATCTCATAGATGAGTCCAATCCCAAATATTTTTCGAACCTGGGATTGGAGGGGTTCGTCCCATGACGGGCCCTTCAATGTGAAAATTTTAACGAGTCCATAGAAGGTAAACTCAGTCGTCATTTCATGTTTAGAGAGTCTGAAAAGAACTAAAGAAGACTCCAATGGTCCTTTTTTGTAAAGTTAGCCTCATCACACGAAAAAAGGGTAAAACAAGGCGAGAGAGGACTCTTCCAGTCATGATTGGCTAGAATATACCTTTTTGGTAATTAGTGCCTCCTGGTCCTAAAAAGGGGTAAACTATCACCAGGAAGATAACCATTCAAATACTTTAACAAGTGTAAACACGACAAGTTTGCTTGGCGATCTTTTTGTTTTTCGAGAGCCTGAAAAGAGCTTAATGGTAGACTCTGGGGGTGTCCTTTTCCATGGAAGTTTAATGAGCCCGGAAAAGTGATAAAGTTAGTCTCCTCACCCGAAAAAGTGTAAAATAATGAGAGAAGAACTCTTCTAATCATGTATGACTAGAGTATACCTTTTTTGTAATTAATCCACAAAAGTCCGGAAAATGGATAAACTTATACCTAAGTGGATGTCGCTTCAAATCCTTTAACGAGTCTGAAATGACAAGTATACTCGACAATTTTGTTTGATTTGGAAAACTCTAACAAGGGCTTAAAAAAGACTTTATAAAAATATTTTCCGTAAAGGTTTAACGAGTCCGAAAAAGTAAACTTGTGACCTCCTTACTATTTTTAACGAGCTCAAAGGAGAGATGGAAGAATGCTCGTAATGGGAGCAGACGAGTGTCAGGGGCATGCGAGACTAGTTCCAAGCTCATGGAATAAAGCTATGCATAATGCAAGGAACATGAGCAAGATAAGGACACTCAGGGGGGGGTGTTTGTGAATTCGGATGGAAAAAGGTTCAAATGCATCATAACAATGGGGAGGCCTAAACCTATATGCAAAGTTCCGAATATTCCTTCCATGACCGAAGCAAATGTCAAAAAGAACCAGTAAACAAGTATAAGTCCAGCTAAGAATCATGTCTCCAAGAAACATAAGTACCAAGATCATCTCTAAAACATACGTAAAGAAAAATCTAATACAAGTCCCTGTGGTAGAAAAATTTTCAACTTCACTATTATCACCCTCATACATAATGTAGGGAGAGCTAACCACTAAAGGTGGCATAGTACCAAAACCTGAGGGACCAAAATTATCAACTTCGGAATGAAGAGGAAAGCTGAAAGACGTGGAGGAATCTGCAGTGGCAAATTCATCATCACGGGAGTTGGAAATTCTAGAAGTAGAATCGAACTCATCAGGATCACCGATTTGCAGATCTATAGGAGAGTCTAAAGACTCATCACTAGGGAGATAAGACTTTAATGTCAAACTGGGGCTAGAAAAAACTATGCCAGGATCAAAATGTATGGCAGACTGAATTATAGACTTATCCTATTCAATAAGATCAAGGGGGGGAGGGGAATGAGATCTATGATAAAGATACCCCCACGGCTTGTCATCACCACTCATGGCCTCAATAAAAACTTCATCTGAAGGTAAAATACCATCGAGGAAACCATGTGAACAAGGTAGGTCGACTGAATGCGCGGGCAGCATAACGGGATCTTCCTCTGATGTCCATGAAGAAGAGAGATCTGAATCTACAATGGCTTGTTGAACATCTTGAGAAGCAAGCTTGATTGCAGACAAGGGAATATCAATTCCGATGTGAGAAACGTCTCCAGACGGGGAACTCATGGAAGGTGGATCCCACGGATCACTAAAATATGAGGTCCGGAAAGGTACATTATTCAATGGAGGAGGTGCATTATCGGAAATGGTTTCAATAAAAGCAATGGGTGAAGGGAAATCATAAGATCCCATCAATGAAGGGTACATACTGACACTCATGTTCCTAGTTTCTAGCTAAGAATGAGTAACCTACGAGACTATGGATCCCATGGATGCTGTGGAAGAGGAGTTAACAAAATCTAGCTGATCGATGGTCACAATCTTGCCTTCGTGAGGAAAGCAGATAACTTTGAATACAGTGGACACGACAGCTTTCATGGCATACATCCAATTCTGACCCAATAAAAGGTTGTAGTCGATGGGCGCATCAACCAACTAGACATTAGTATGCACATATTTACCTCCCAAGCAGACAACAAGGGAAGGGATAATTCCATGCAGCTTAAATGACCAACCGTCGAATGCAGTGAGCGTGGTTCTAGACACGAGTAGAGGAGGAGAGCCAAGAGCTTTCCAACAAGATAACGACATTACTGATGCGGAAGCACCTTCATCAACCATCATACATTTGACAAAATTTGTTGAGATATTGTAACTTCAAAGAATATTATATTTGTACTTTATTATTCCGGAGATGTTTCATTCCTCCGTGAATATCTTATTGTATATCCGTAGATGTTTATTCCTCCATCGGAATGTAGTAACTTGGGTTATTAGACTTCCCTAGTGGGGGTCGGCCCTGTATGTGTTATGTGGGTCAAAGGGTTATTATACCACCCTAGAGGGGTCAGCCCAGTCAGTTGTAGTGGGGTATTTAACCCATAGTTAAATACGATCCTACATGTCTTGTGTAAAAGAAAAGTCGGAGTAGTGTATAAATAGAGGAGGTGTGTTCCTCATTTGATACACACACTCACTCACTTGAGGATAGCGCACTAGTGGAGGAGAGGTCTGCTATTGTGGAGGAGGAGATCATGTCTAAGGGTTTCATCTTTGTATATTGCTGGTCATCTATATTGAGGAAGCTTTGCTGGGTTTTCTACCCCATGAGGGTTTCCCAGGATAAATCTCTGTCTCTTGTGTTTATGCTGTGCTTGTTGTTTCTTCAGTGATCCTGTATATGCTATTATTGTGAAATGGAATTTAATGCTGATATTTTCTGTCTTAGCATATTAAATCTTAACATGGGATCAGAGCTAACCTGAAGGAAGGCAAGGTATGGCACTTACGACACTTGCTTTACTTATGACAATTTGAAGGTTAGGGTTTTATATAGTAAACACCAGTCATCGTAGAACTTTCACTATAACTCCATTTTGGCGAAGGTTCAGGGTCTGAAAAGTTTACAAGTCGAATCTAACATCCCCAGGTACCTTTTCTCTAAAGGGCATCCTCATATTCGTTGTACTTTGTAAGTTATGATCAGTACAAGTTAGGGTTTCTGCCTCTTCCAGATCTCAGTCAAAATCAGGTGACCTTGGAAAAAAGGTCATAACTTGGGCTAGGAAGCTCCAAATGAAATTTCATAAAAAGTGACAGGTAGTACATAGACTGTAATAGCTCAGGAAACTTTTTCAGAGGTCGAAGCTGAACCAGTGACACGGGGCACTCCGTACAAGTTCGCTCTCCTGTTTTATCCCATAAACAGGTCACGTTGAGACACTTGGCATAACTCTCTCCCAGAGAGTCCAATTGAGGTCAGACCTATCAGGATTGAAATATAACAGGTTGAGCTATCTCAGAAAAAGTTTTCAGAGGCCAAAGTTCAAACAGTGACACGTGGCACGCCGTACAAGTTCGCTCTCCTGTATTATCCCAAAATAGGTCACATTGCGACATTTGGCATAACTCTCTCTCAGAAAATCCAATTGAGGTCAGACCTGTCAGGATGGTGTTTGTGTCAGAAATTGTTACTAAGGTTAGGGTAACAAGCCAACACAATCTCAAAAATAAAATCAATCCAAACTAGGTTTTTAGGGTTTTGTTTTGTAGGTTTTGGTTAGAAACTTCAAGAGCATAAGGGAATACATTCAGCAGATAAGTAAAAACTAATTCATACACATATATCCATGAAGATGCATATATATCTCAGGAATCCAACAAAAGATTGCAATGAAGTTCATACAATAAAAGACAAGCATCACTGGAAATTACACATAAAACCAGACATGAATTTGTCAATCAAGAAACTATATAAGTTTAAAATGAAGCCAATACATATCAGAAGTGGGATAAGGAGTCATATATTCATAGTTTCATCAAAAATGCATATGAGAGTTTGCAATACTTAGCAGTGAACAAGTCTGGAAGAATCAACAGCTTGCAGACCTCCTAAAGCTCTCCAAAAATTCGAACCCCTCTTCAGTCTCTTTCTCCCTCTTTTATCATTACAAAGAAGTAGTTTCATCTCCCCTTCATTAGGTCGAAATTGAAACTACCCAGCAGTTACAGTAACTAACTAACTCAACTAATTGACTAAAAATAGCAAATCGGATTCCTGGCAAATGTGGTGAATTTCTGGAAAATAGGTGTCAAAGAAGCTTCCATATCTCTCAATTGGTGACACCTGTGTAAAAACTGAGAGAGGTTTTTGTTAATGGGTCCGTGATGGACAAAAACCTCTCTTGGTGTTTCAAAATTCATCTCCAATCAATTAGAATCGGCCCCGCAAAATGAACACTAAAACAGGAAAATATTAAATATTTAAAATCCCTGGAAAATAGGCTGCAAAGATTAAACCGAATCTTTCAAACCTTGACAGCTGTTGCAAAAGTGAGAGAGGTTTTTGTAGATGAGTATCTTAGGAACAAAAACCTCCTTTGTTTTTTCAAAAATTCCTCTCCATCAGCTTGTGGTATGCATTTGACTTCAATTACTCAAACAGGAGAAAATAGAGCAGAATTCTGTGCCAAATACCCTGTTGAAAAGCATTTTTCTCTTTCTTTATGGACTCTTCATCAGAGATAGTCACCTTATCAGTCTTCAATTTTGGATTTAACAGCTTTTTCATATTTAACCTTAATTTGTTTTTCGACCTAGTTTTAGGTCTCCAGAAAGTAGATGCCTCTTCCATCATTTTTAATTCCTTCCCTTGGTGCTGGATAGATGCAAACTCTACCACTTCCAGCTTTTTGATTTTCTTCTTAGGCTTGGTGGCTTTGTCTTCTATAGCTTGATTTTATTTAATCTTAGTTTTAACCTCAATCTCAGGAATAAACTGCTCCTCTTCTAACATATAGCCCTCATCATCTGAGAGGACTGTGATGGGGCTTCTTGGCTGATTATGAACTTCTTCTTTAGCTACAGGAATCACTTTGATGTCAATTTTCTTCTCTTCTTGAAAATCTGCTGTAGGTGATGACTTCTTTTCAAGAAATTCTTCTTCCTTTTTATCATCAAATAATGAGAACTTGACCTTATTATGCCCTGGAAATTCCTGAGGCTGACTGTCATTCTGTCCTTCATCTGCTACCTGCCTTGCTTTCTTTTTATCTTTAATGTCATGTTTCTTTGCAGGTTTGACTGAATGCCCTAATTTTTGTATCATTACTTTTCCCTTATCAGTTTGTCTTTTGGGTTGTTGGTCTTCTCCTTTAGAATGAATCCCTGACCAAAACAAAAAGAAATCCCAAGTTTTTTCCTCATGTTGCAACACTGTAGAGATGATTAACTTAATGAGACCATGATGGAACAATGATTGAGAAGTATGATCATCCTGCTGTTTTATTTTGCTTGACATTTTCTGCAGGCTTTTGAAGAAGAAGAATGGCAAATTCATTTTAGAAACTCCTGCCATATGCTGTAAGAACCTGAGATGATATTTGAACACTAATGAATACCTCCCTTCACAAGTTACATAACTCTGAAGAATCCTTATAGGTTCAATCCATTCCCTCCTGAAATTATGTATGAGAATACCTTTGTTCCAGTCAGGAATAACATTAGGCAATAAGTATCTTTGAGGATCAAACTCAAAAGGAGACTTCTTAAACCAGAGCTCGCCCTTATTACTAATTTCAGTGGCTTCTGAAATTAATTCTACAGTCAATTTGAATCTCAAAGGATCCATTATGATCATCTCATTCTTAAGTCCTTTGGCAAAATTGCAGGACACTTGAGCATTAAAACCATCTATCTTCTTGAAGAATTTCAACCAGCCTGCCTGTTGGAACAGCTCTGCACAATCTGGAAGTTTCTGAATCCATGTCAAGTCTGTGGGTTCAGCCCTATTAATCTTACCACTTTTACTTCTTTTTCCCATATCTTTCTTTTCAGAGAACAGGAACAGACTAGTTTAGGTTTCAGAAATGTCTTATAAGCTGTTTTCTGAGCAGATAATTCTGCAGGTTATAACAATTTTAGTGATATTTAAATCACCTGCACAAATTAACAGACCTTCCTGTGTAGCACCTTTATCAAATAGAAGGCTTCCCTCTATGTAAAAAACTGAGTTCTGCAGATAATTCTGTGAGTCTTTTCGACACCCTAGTCTGTATATTCTGATGTTTAAAACATTAGGTCATGAGAGAAACATTCATGTAAATTCCTCTTAATGGGCTTCAGCTAACTGTTTCTGTGGCGAATTCCTCATCTTATGATCTATTACACCCTCCTCAGCAACCAATTTTTTCAGAAGATCGCGAAGCAGAAAAAACCCAAATTTTCCAGCTATAAGGGTTTAACGTAATACCTATTAATTACTCGTTCATCGTGGCCTAATGTCTTCAATTTGGGGTGTCAATGATGTTGTCCTTCGAGCACAGGTGTCCTCATATCGATTCTTTAGCCACAGGTGAACGAATTCAAAAGCCCTAATTTTTCGCTGGCGCCAGAACACAGCTGTCTCCTTCCACCGTAACACAATCCACCGCTCAACAGCAAACTCTCCTTCACAAACACTAACTCCTCTGGGATGATGCGTGTGACAAGAGAAAATTGACAGCTAAACCCGGAGTTGGCTGGTCTCCGTGCAACTGAACCCGCATAACATGTAATGATGCCCTTGTTTTCTCTTCGTGATTAACAACCAACTAACATCATGCTCAAAATGCTGCATACACGTGTTAAACACTTCACACAATGCAATTAGATACTCTCACTCTGCATGATGATTGAAATCAGATCGAGAATTTACAAAAAACTCATGCCACGATATTCCTGTATGTAGCGCGCTCTTTGTTAAAATTTTGCCCAGCGCTACAGGAATAACTGCTATGCCAAAATTTAGCAGTTTTTTCACTTTCTGCTAATTTGTCGGAGGTTTTAAAAGCTACTTGATTTAAGGAATGATTATGACTGCTCTCTCAACACATTAATGAGTCAATCTTTGAAAATATGACTTTCTTTAACCCCTTTAAAGCATAAAAGATCACCAAAATCAAATAAAATCAATAAGGGATGTGTTCAAAACTTATTCAATCACCCATATAGTTTCTAAGGAGACTAAAACTAAAACTCAAAACCAAAAATTTAACTGAGGTGGATTCAAAAACAAACCAAAATTGGAGAAAATAACTCAAAAATGAAGGAAAATTTACTGACTTAACAGATGGAAAGATGACAGGTCAGGCTACTGCAGAAAAATTTTTCAGACCCTGTGGAGCAAACATTTCCGAGTTATAGCAGAAACAATCAGTTACATATTTCTGTCAAAATAGAATTAGTTTTGGAGCACCTTTATTCATGGCTTCCGGAATTTAGGGTTTCGGAGAAAGTTAGAATTTTTTGAATCGGAATCCACGGCTGAATGCTACTCAGGAAAATCGAAATTTAGAGACCAAGATTGAATTTTTTGGTTGGGTAGAAGACCGGGCTTGATCAAACCCTACTTTGGGATTTTGATCAGAAAGATGAAAAATTAGGGCTTCAACAAAAGTTGGAATTTTGAAGTCTGTAACCACGGCTGGAAGCTCCTCAGAAAAATAAGAGTTTAGAGCCTTGGATTGAACCTTTTGATTGGACAGAAGGATGGGCTTCATCAAACCCTAGTTCGGGTTCCTGTCCAGAAGATCCAGAAGTTTCGAAGGCAATTTTGAGGGGTCAAATTTTGGATATTTCAAAATTGAAGAATGATAGTTTGATCAGCTCAGCAAGACACATTCTTCCATCCATTCAGAAGTGTGAAAGTCAAAGATTGAATTTTTAGGGTTTCTCTAGCAAACCCTAATCAAGATCCAGATCAAGTTTCAGGGGGAGTTGAGGCTAAGGCCTTACATAAGAAGACTACAAGAAGTCTCGTCAGGTATGACTTAAGAAGGTTCAGGTATGTCTTGAAATCTGATTCTTAATTAAGTTCATAATGTGTTTGTC
The DNA here is from genome assembly GCA_027924585.1 of Larix kaempferi. Lineage (NCBI taxonomy): Eukaryota > Viridiplantae > Streptophyta > Pinopsida > Pinales > Pinaceae > Larix > Larix kaempferi. The sequence goes on along the minus strand of BSBM01000922.1, from coordinate 18,304,649 downwards.
TTCATATTATTTATTAGTACAATCTTGATTAACGTTAGAATTGTCTTATCACCCTAGTAACAATATGAATGCATGCGAATGATTGAAGACATTCATTAATCAGGGCTATATGATTATACTAATGCATTATGGTGTTGGGTGAGGTTGATGTTGTCTGCTAACAAGATACAGGTACATCACAAAAGACAAATCAAGTTCCGTGACCACATGAAGACAAAGACTCATCCATAATCTTTGGTCTACTTACGAGGTATGTATGACTTTTGTTATATTATGCTTAACCTATGAGACATGCAGGTTCTAGCTCATAATCTCTAAATCAATGAAGAGATTGTTTAGGTATGTTGTACATAACTAAGCAGGTATACTAATCTAGGTATGTTTTCTTATGTCAAGTTAGAATCTTACCTTGTGTTAGGATCCTTTATATAAGTATACTTGGTATGATTGGTTATGCTTATTCATAAAGTTAGTAATCAAGGGTTCATGCATAGTATGTCTCTTGTCTTGATGATTTAATTAACTAGAAGAGTACTATGATCAAACAAGAATATGCATGAGTAAAAGAAGACTTCCTTGAAACCCTAAATACTAATGATCATGACTATACATATTCAAGAAATAGAATGTTTTGATAATATTGAGAATATACTAATGAATGTATGTTTGTGTATGAGATCATGAGGATGACACTAGTGCACACTTGAGCATGCACAGTGGTACAGAATGAATAGAAGTTCAGAAGACATATAGAATATCAAGCGGGAGGCAACCACACAAACATAAAATATAAGTATTTGAGTTGTTATTTGAAATAGTAAATGATATTGTCTGTAATAGGTTGTATGCATATTTGTATTCCTATAATATATCATGCTGAGTGTAAACATTCATAGAGCATTGAACAGTATACTACTAATATGCATATGATTGGTAAGCTAGACAAACATTCCATTGTTGCTTGTCTAGAATGAAACCTCTTTACTGACATGCTGAGAGCTGTGCACACTCTCGATAGTATGTTCTGGTAGAGATGGAAGGCATCTAGATAGACACTGTATGCATACAAGATATGGAAAAGTGTTGTGCCAAAGTATTGGTCAAGATAGTTGCATAACTATGTATCTGTATGCATAATAGGTTATCATGTCAATATGATTTAATGATTATGAAGTATTACTAATCATGTACTTAATTTTGATTTGTAGGAAAGATCATGATGAATGATGAACACTAAACAAGCGATGGATGTTCAACAAAATATTTACAAATCAAACACACTATAGAAGGCTTGTGGCTAGAAGATTCTCTTAGAAAGAGGAAGAGAATCATGATGAGATGTTTTCTCCAAGTGGCTAGATAAGACCATTCTCTTAATGGTGTAATTAAAGAAGAAGTGTGAATCAGATTCTGTATGGGTTCCCAGGATCGATAATCAATTGATGAGCTTAATGATCACCATGGGTGATGAGGATCTCAACCTTTGCTACAAGGTTGAAAATTGTTTCTATACACAGATGACATGGTTGCAAGAAGGAACTCAGCACAGAGTTCGAATGATATTGAGGCTCATATCAGTAGACCCATCTAACGAGAGATGCAACAGATAGATATGCAGAAGATCATTCAATGCAGAAATGAAAAATGAAAGATCTCAGATTGATGCATTACTTCCTAGGTCTGGAAGTATGGAAAGGCTCAGAAGGGATCTTTCTCAACCAGGGAAAGTATGCTGAGAAATATTAAAAGGACTTGAGGTGTTGGAATGGCCACTCTTATGGATTCCAACTTGAAGCTATTATGGGATGACTCATCAGAGTTAGTGGATATAACTCTGTACAGTCAAATTATTGGGTGATTGATGTATCTAACATATATTAGGTTAGATATATGCTCTGTTGTGAACACCTTGAGTCAGTATCTAGTGGAAACTAGATGTGTTCACCTGATAGTTGCAAAGCATGTGATGAGGCACCTAAAGGATACGATAGACTTTGATCTATGCTATCTTGGAGATCATGACTTCAGATGGCTAATTAGATGTTGATTGGGCAGAAAGTGTATCAGACAGGAAGAATACATCAAGAGGATGTTATTGTCTGGGATTAGCCATGATCTCGTGGTTTAGCTGGAAGCAGTCTAGTGTGGCTCTCAGCACAAGCAGAATATATGGCTGCTTGCTCTGCTAGTTGTGAAGAAGTTTGGCTTCAGGATTGGTTTGAATTAGAGATAGAACCAACTGTGATCCTATGTGACAAATAGAGTTGTACGAAGATGACAAAGAATCTAATGTTCCATGATAAGTCAAAGAACATAGGGATCTAATAAGATATGATGCAGAAGGAACTAAAGTTTGAATTTGTAACAGGTTACCGATGTACTAACCAAATCTCTACCTCAAGTGAAGAAGTTACCAACATACTAACCAAACCTCTGTCTCGAGTGAAATTTGAATACTTCCGAGACAAGCTTGGTGTAGCTCAAAAGGACCCTCCTCGAAAGGGGGAGTAGAATAGTCACTGATGATGAGATTGTCTCATCGAACAACAAGGTTGATGATGAGGTAACCTGTTCTCTACACCTAGATACTTAGAAATATTTAGATTTAGGACTCTTATGCTTAGAATACTTAGTTTTACTTATACATGCTTTTGATGTTAGATGTATTAGTAAGAATACATTCTTTTGATGATAGATGTATTGATGAGAATGCATGTGAGGATTGTATCATCCTTGAACACTTGTTCTAAAGTGAGTCGTAGACAGGTGTCTTCGAGAAAGAAGAGGGATTGTATCATCCTTGAACACTTGTTCTAAAGTGAGCCGTAGACAGGTGTCTCCGAGAAAGAGGAGGGATTGTATCATCCTTGAACACTTGTTCTAAAGTGAGCTGTAGACAGGTGTCTCCGAGAAAGAAGAGGGATTGTATCATCCTTGAACACTTGTTCTAAAGTGAGCCGTAGACAGGTGTCTCCGAGAAAGAAGAGGGATTGTATCATCCCTTGACTTTGGTCCCTGAATTGATCCGTAGACGTATGGTCTCCGAAAATGAAGTCCTTAGTGGATAGGTAGGGATTGTATCATCCCTGGACTTCAGTCCCTGAATTGATCCGTAGACGTATGGTCTCCGAAAATGAAGTCCTTAGTGGACAGGTAGGGATTGTATCATCCCTGGACTTCGGTCCCTGAATTGATCCGTAGACGTATGGTCTCCGAGAATGAGGTCCAAAGTGGACAGATGGGGATTGTATCATCCCCGAACCTTGGTCCCTGAATTGATCCATAGACGTATGGTCTTCGAGAATGAAGTGATGGGGATTGCATCATCCCAGAACCACTAGTTCAAAATGTACGTGATGGGGATTGTATCATCCCCGGACTTTGGTCCTTGAATTGATCCGTAGACGTGTGGTCTCTGAGAAGTGGGGATTGTATCATCCCTGGACTTTGGTCCATGAATTGATCCATAGACGTGTGGTCTCTGAGAAGTGGGGATTGTATCATCCCCGGACTTTGGTCCCTGAATTGATCCGTAGACGTGTGGTCTCCGAGAAATGGGGATTGTATCATCCCCGGACTTTGGTCCCTGAATTGATCCGTAGACGTGTGGTCTCTAAGAAGTGGGGATTGTATCATCCCCAAACTTCGGTCCCTGAATTGATCCGTAGACATGTGGTCTCCGAGAAGTGGGGATTGTATCATCCTCGGACTTTGGTCCCTGAATTGATCCGTAGACGAATGGTCTCCGAGAACGTGTTTTTTTTATTATGATATGGTTACTTGTATCGGTATGGATACTTGTATTGATGATGTGGTTACTTGTATCGGTATGGATACTTGTATTGATGATGTGGTTACTTGTATCAGTAGGATACTTGTATTGATGATGTGGTTACTTGTATCGGTAGGATACTTGTATTGATGATGTGATTACTTGTATCGGTAGGATACTTGTATTGATGATGTGGTTACTTGTATTAGTATGGATACTTGTATTGATGATATGTATACTTGTATTGGCATGAATACTAATACTAATGATGTGGATACTTGTATTGTTATGGATACCTGTATTGATGACGATGCTGATGATCGTGTGATGACGATGCTGATGATCGTGAAATGATGATGCTGATGATTGAGTGATGACGATGCTGATGATCGTGTTATGATGATGCTGATGATCGTGAGATGATGATGCTGATGATCGTGTTATGACGATGCTGATGATCGTGAGATGATGATGCTGATGATCATGTGATGACGATGCTGATGATCATGTGATGACGATGCTGATGATCGTGTGATGACGATGCTGATGATCGTGTGATGACGATGCTGATGATCGTGTGATGACGATGTTGATGATCATGAGATGACGATGTTGATGATCGTGTGATGACGATGCTGATGATCATGTGACGACGATGATGATGATCGTGAGATGACGATACTGATGATCGTGTGATGACGATAATCGTGAAGATCCAGATGATGATATTGTTGTAGCTATTCAAGTGCTACAGAAGATAAAGACTCAATACTGAAGATGTCGATGTTCCAGTATTGAAGATGTTCCAGTAACTGCTTGAGTTACTGATGATGTTGAGAAAGCTTCCAATGATTTATATATGTATCATGTATGATGTTGATGACTCCTTGCTCACGCAGATGTTGTTATAATATCCTTCTCATTAAGGGGGAGTGTTGAGATATTGTAACTTCAAAGAATATTATATTTGTACTTTATTATTCCGGAGATGTTTCATTCCTCCCTGAATATCTTATTGTATATCCGTAGATGTTTATTCCTCTGTCGGAATGTAGTAACTTGGGTTATTAGACTTCCCTAGTGGGGGTCGGCCCTGTATGTGTTATGTGGGTCAAAGGGTTATTAGACCACCCTAGAGGGGTCATCCCAGTCAGTTGTAGTGGGGTATTTAACCCATTGGTTAAATACGAGCCTACATGTCTTGTGTAAAAGAAAAGTCGGAGTAGTGTATAAATAGAGGAGGTGTGTTCCTCATTTGATACACACACTCACTCACTTGAGGATAGCGCACTAGTGGAGGAGAGGTCTGCTATTGTGGAGGAGGAGATCATGTCTCAGGGTTTCATCTTTGTATATTGCTGGTCATCTATATTGAGGAAGCTTTGCTGGGTTTTCTACCCCACGAGGGTTTCCCAGGATAAATCTCTGTCTCTTGTGTTTATGCTGTGCTTGTTGTTTCTTCAGTGATCCTGTATATGCTATTATTGTGAAATGGAATGTAATGTTGCTATCTTCTGTCTTAGCATATTAAATCTTAACAAAATTATGAAGCCACGCCACCTGGATTTGAAAAGCCACGTGGTAGGGTAATCGAGGTTGGACATCAGTAGTGTCAAACTTGATAACAGTGGAACTTCCCCCATCCTGAACTCCTAACGCACTCAAAAGGGCATGCTTCTGAGAAGGATAGGCTTGCAAGACTTCAAGAGCTAACATGGCACATAGAGTTTGGCCCAAATCTTCTACAATGGAGTAGTTCTAGGCGGCTCGGGCATTGGGATTATGCGTAGAGCACTTGAGAACACCTTTCGGTATCCGCGGCATATTAGAGGGCTTCTCAATATGCAAGGAATTGTCAGGAGGAGGGGGAGGCTCACTCCCCAAATTAGGTTGCGGTGCATCATAATCGCGTTGACAAGTGGCAACACTAACCTCCGAATGAACCATGTTCACACATCCATAACCACCAGTATTGGAAGAAGACATTGCCATCTCAATAAGTCCATAACCAGTGGTGGGAGCATGCGAAGCCATGTTTTGGTGATAAGGTAGGGGATCCTTCAACACAACTGGGCTCTGTGCCAAATTCTTTGATGCTTCTTCAACTCGAGGACATAAGTGAGTAAGATGGTCTTCCCCACAGAGTTTACAAGGAAACTTCACCTTACACCTAGGTTTACGGTCGTCACCATCATTTTCGCCTTCCTGAGGAGGGTTGGCATTCTCTTTATGGGGGGTATTGCTATTGTTATTGTTATTCCCATTGTTTCCACCCTTACGATTGTTTCTCCCCTTTTTCTTATCACCAGGTTACTGGTTACCTGATTGGTTTGTCGATTGCACATTGTGTACATCAGACGATGGGGTGGAAGTGGACAAGGTGTGAACCTGTCCGGGAGTAGACTATTTTAGCGACAAATTTTGCATTTGATTAGCTACCAAATCTATAGGGTGAGTGCTTGTGGATCCTATGATGCCATCGGCATGCATTCCAAGAACTGGCTGAGGCTCATGACGTGTGTGTGGTGCATTAGGAATAATGTCATACAAAATGCCAGACTGAGAGTATAATAAGTCTAACTGCTGGACTTTCAAGATGGCTTGTTCCTCAGTCACAATACCAGACATCGAAACATCCTTAGCAATGTATGGGAGTAGAGACTTGAGGAGCCATTCCAATAGGAACTCTGGAGGATTGTTGGCTTTCACTAACCTCTTCCATCGACGCCACTCTTGAACGTGGTCATAAATATGTGTGGCTTTGTTTTGACGAAAGGTAGATAAAAGTTCAGTACCAGTATCATAGCGAACCGAAAACTAGAAATGATCTAAGAAAACCAAATCGATCTCGTTAAAACCCCTATAAGTGTTTCCAGGAAACTTGAAGTACCACTTCGTGGCTACCCCCATGAGGGTGCGTTGAAATAGCACAATCTAACAGAATCGTGATTCAATGAGTTGGAGGAGCACCAAAGTTGAAATGTTGTGACATGATCACCCAGGTCCTCACCACCTTTCCCCTCAAACTTAGGAATGTCCGAAGGGATCTTGGTAGGGACCGGAGGACAACTAGGGTCATGACACACCGGATCATTCGTGAGCTTTGAAAGAACCAGAAGATTCAAGCATGCAAGGAACGGGAGCTGAGGCTGGAAAGCTTGATTATAAGCCCTCATAAAAGGTTGGTTGAACATAACCAAATTATAAGATGGACCAAAAGCCTGACCATGAGGATTAAACTACTGATAATGAGGACCTGACACACCATAAGCTTTCCCATGGCCATAGGATTGATAACGTCCTCCTGCCTGACCAATATGAGAGTAAGCAGGTATGTGTGTTTTGGGCACCATATTGGGGTGGGTTGTACTGGTGGCCAGCACCGACTGTGTTGTAGTAAGGTTTGCCACCATAATTATGGGGCATATACGTACTATTCATAGCAGGAATCGATTTGTAATGACCATAATGGTATGGTATGTTCCCACACGTAGCATTTGGATCAGCTTGAGTACTCGTGTGGTGACCAGAAGCATGAGATGTATTCCCAGCCCCAACATTGGTGTTACTAGTAGCAGGGATGGTGGCATTATGTCCATGTGGATAAGATACATTCCCACCTCCTACATTGGCATTACTAGTAGCGGCAGTGGACGCAAAAGTATGTGGTATATGTCCACCCCTGTGGTTAGGAGGAGCATTAACATTTGCAAAAGTAGTCCTGGGTTGACGAGTAGTGGCATGTGTATTAGGTGGTGGATGGCGAGTCATGTTTCGAATAGTGTTCCTATTAGGTTGGGCAGTCCTAGGAGGTGGTATTCTTCCAACATTAGCATTGTTAGGAGGAACATGACCAGTCCCCATAATATGTGTGTGAGTGGACAACGTGGTGCCCTCGATGAGGGTAGTGCCCCCAGTGGGTATAGTATGGCTAACACCATGACTAGTGCCAGCGTGACTACCAAACGTAGTGGAATGCTCAATTGTACGATAATTAGGCATACCAAAAGAGAGTGCGTTTGGGTTGACCATAGGACCACTGTCATCATGTAACTCTGGCATCCCGTGTCTATAATTGCATGGAAACGAAGGAACGAACATGTCGTCCTGATCTTCATCCTCGGGTAAGGTTGGCATCCCATAAAGATAATTATCCAGATTCGAAGGATCGAACAGATCGTGTTCAAGTGGATTCGGCCAAACCGAACCAGATTGAGTCTCAGGTGGATCACCTCCCCACGCCTCACGAGGAGTAGGGGAATCTGAAGTTTGTTCAACTCTACTCAATGGAGTCGAAGGTATTTCTTCAGTATCAGAATCTACAGCAATCATGACGTCTTGGACGTATGTCTCGTAAGAATATGAAGAGTCAGAGGGAGCCTACCGATGTCCCCTAGCAACACGGCGTGAAAGCTCGGCTAGTTCTAAACTAGCCAACTGACGGGATCAGCGGAGAGTAGGACTCTGTGCCATGATATCTCCAGAGAGAATATAGAATCAAAACGTCCCCTAAAGGCCAACTATCAATCAAAAAATAGTAAATCAAAAGAACACACCTAGAGAAACTACAGCCAAGAGCAGAAAAATAGAGTGGCTAAATGAGCTCCCGACACTAGAGCCTGCATGTCTCACCTAGGAGAGGCTCAAGACTCCCAAACTATAGCCGGAGGTAACACAATCAGTTATAATGTCCCCAGACTTCACTGCATGCACACGGTCAAGTCCCTATACAATGGAAACTGTGTTGTCTGACCCTTATTTGAATTAGGACACAAACAGCATAACCACTGCAAGTATCCTATGCGATACCTAGGTAAGGAAACTATGGTCACGACAATATAACTAATGTTTAGGGGGACAGTCGTAGGTGGGATCCGTCGTGTGGGTAGTGTAGCTAAGCCTGAAGCATAAGAGGACGAACCTTCGGTACCCCTAGATATGAACAAACCTTGGAAATATCTCCCACGTTCAGTTGGTATTAGAGGGATATCTCTTCAACCAACATCTCGTGACCTCGTGCTTAACTCTGGCTTGAGTAGAGCTTCCTGAGAACACTGATATATAACATGGGTTCCTCCACTCCCTAGTCAAACACCTAATGTTTCATCTAGTAGTCTTGGATTGTTAACTCACAATGTTCTATTCCAAGACTCTAAACCTATGCTAGTTGGTGTAACTTATAAATAAAATCAGTCTAATCAATTTAAGATTAAGCATCAATTTGAATGGTTGTGATTACTCAAGGGATATGATCGTGAAACTAGTGATGTGTAAGACTCAATAGTATGCAAAATCGTCAAATCCTAGACTCATCTATCCAATGAAAACAATGCCACTAACATGCAAAATCAAACCAACGGTTTCAAAATAAATATGCAATCCTTTTATATTTTTCGATGCAAAATCAGAATCTAAATGAAGGCAGAAAGCACTCAATGCAAGATGCAATACATAAAAGCAAAAAAAAAAAAAATTGTATTTTATCTTATAAACAAAAGGAAAATGCAAAACTATGTGTATATTTTTGTATTTTTCAATATATGGAAATGAAAAATGCAAGAAAAATCCTACTATCTAGTCACTGATATGCCAAGGAGATCACTAAGACAACCCAGCAGATACCAAACAGTAAGACTCAGCCAATGGAATGAGCTCAAAAGGAAAAAACCAACAAGGCTAAATCCAAAGATGGGTAAAAAACCAACAAGGCTCAACCAAGAGAAAAGAAGAGTTCTGGTCACAACCAAGGCATGAAACAGTCAAGAAATAGGCCAACAAAGACTCAAGATCAACCAAAACCAAACCATCAACAACCAGAGGTCATAAAACAACCAAAGCTGGAGTTACATGATACTATCGAAGGAATACCTGCGGGTACCCACGAGCAGTAGAGTAAACAGAGGCAAGTATACGCAGGCAGAGCTAAGCTAGCTCGCGGGTGAGGAAAGGAAAATTGGAAAATAAAGAGTCCAAAGGCTTAGAAAAAGAAATTTTTCTATAGTGTATCTCAATGGAAAATAAGTGACACAAAGCTTCGACAAACAACAACTCTAATTATGGACTAATGCTCAAAAATCCCCAAAAATGGATGTTTTCCCCAGTAGAGTCGCGATTTCTACGTTGGAGAAAACTCACTATGGCTTGGGGTAGACCACTACAGACAGCTGACTACCAGAAATTAACTCAATTCTTAGAACTATGCTATTTTAAATGAAAATGCTAAGACAATAGAGAATGTAACCAACCTCGATCCAAACGTTTGATGTAGATCCCTGTTGGAGATTTTCAATCCGTGCACTTGAATCTGCAAATTAGTCTTGACAACCAATATACAACAAGTACATATAATATATAAACAGCATTAACATCATCAATAGCAATGGCCGATGATATAACAAGTAAATGCAACCCAATGTAAGATAAACAACATTTACAACATTAATGGATGAGAATATGAGTATTTCTATTAATAAACAAGAAGAAGTACAATGTGATACGACCTCTTGCCGGCAACCAATCTAAACCAAGATCTTGATCAATCCACTTGTGCCTCCACCACTTCAATCCTCCATGAATGGCAAAATCAAACTATGGTAGGTGTTATAGGTCAAATCTGCACCTCTCCATCCGTGATCACCTTGAGATGTCGATCACAAAAAAGGACAACTTGGATTGAGGAGCATGATGACCTTGGATGAGACCTTGACCTAATCCACCTCCTTGCAAGCTTGAAAAACCCTAAAAAACATCATTTTGAGACATGGGCGCTACTCTACCTCAATAAACTAGCGCATATGCTCTACTCCAGTGTGCAATAGTAGCGTACACCTCCTCATGGGCGCTACTCCTCTTCAGTAAACTAGCTCATATCATCTAAAAGTGGTGAACACTTGTTTTAAAACACTGTAGCTGCGCCCTGGGTGCTACTCCATTGTGAAATAGTAGCGCACACCTTAAAATATGATCAAAAAAATATTAATTTGACGAATCGGTATTAGTTGCAGTTGGTTTCCCAACTTCCCCTGCAACCACCTCTCGCCCTGAACTGCCTTCCTTGTCCTATAAATACAAGGAGGATTGAAGAGAGGGGTTAGACATAGAGACATTTTAGACATGAAATCCATTAAGAGACTCTTTTATATGAGAAGCTTGTCTTGAAGAAGATTATGCTAGAAGAACTCTGAAGTCAGAGAGTAGCAGGAGCCTAGAATCAGGTTGCATGAGCATGCTGCAAAGTCAGGTATACTTTGTATCATTCATCTACTTTTGACAATAAAAGGTTGAAACATCTTTCTCGTCCCAAATCAAGTGCTTATTGGATTATGTGTTTGTTTGGATCATGTTGGTTAATGCTTGATGTTTGAATTACTTATCAATTCCATCATTATTATATTGGCCAAGATACACTGAGAAAGGTCTTTGTGTTGCAGGTTTATCAAACTGGAGATTGACTTGAGGATCAAGCGCAAGGTTGGACAAGAGCTAGGATCAAACTTTGTTCACAAGGTATGTCCTCAAGGTCTTTAATCTATTTCCATTCATAAACGCTTTTGTAATGCAATTAGTATGTTTACCTGTCACCCCCTTAAGTTGATAGTGTCCATTTCCTCATTATAGGGTAGTATTTCCCACCAATAGACTGGCGACTCCACTGGGGAGGTTGTCTTTTCTACTCTAGGAAACCCTTCTTTATTGTCTTTCCAATACTTCTTACCCTTTTCAATCTTCTGAGAAGCCTTGTAGGTAGTCCCTGCTTGCTTCCCTTTGCTTGACTCATTCCTTGTACACCTCTACAAAGTTCTTTTTTAACTCCTTAAGACCTGTGCGCTACCCTGCTATACATACAGTGGCTCCCATGCACAGTCTGTCTCTATACAGTAGCGCCCACCTCTCCAGATGTGCTAGTTTCCCTACTGCACAGTAGGGCACATTTTTGTAGTCTTCTGTTGGTTGTTTGGTTGAGTTTTTTTCCTTTTTGGGTAGGTTTCTGACTTTGTTTTGGGCCTTCTTGACTGGTCTTTGAGGTCTGTAACTCTGCTTTGAGTCTCAGTACCCTTCTTTGAGTCCTTTTGGTCATCTTTAGGTCACTTGTTTACTTTTGAAGTGTTTGGTTCAGTTTTTACTCTTCTTGAAGACTAGGCCTTGTTCCTTAGTGAACACAGTCGCTTACCTATACCCTGATAGTGTGTTGTTGGCCTACAAACCTGTATGCTTCGCATTTGCTGTTTGTTACAACACTTGGTTGCTCTTTAGGTATCTCATCCTTTTTTTTAGGGTTTGATCAATTCTTGGAGCCTTTCGGGTGTCTTCCAAAACTTTTTGAGTCCCAACATTTCTTGACTTCATTGTCTTTTCCAGTATCAAGTGAGTTTGGAGTGCTTTAGTTTGCTTCATTTTTCAACCTTTGTGTCAGTAAGGTGGTTGTTAGTTTGCTTGCCTACCTAGTCCTTGGCTTAGTGATCTTGTTAGGGTTTGATGCTTTGGGACATTCCTCTTGAGTTTGATTTCCAGATTTGAGCATATTTCCTCTTTGTTTTATTCCCACTTTGCTTCCAAGTGTGAGAGCTTTTTCCTTTGAAAAAAATTGTAGGACAAGTCTTTGTCGAACCATTGTTTTGACAGCTGTGAGCTTAGGAGCCATTTTTCCATACTTACACATCTTGTATAAGTATTATTTTCTTCCTACTTTAGAGTTCTTTTTCATTCATAATAATAGAAAAGGCAAAATTTTTGGTAGCTTAAGAATAGTGAGGCTTATATTTTTTGCAAAATAGCATAGTTTATTTTGTTCAGAATTTCAAAAGAAAACAAAAAAGAAATTTTGCTTAGATTTGCTCAGTTTTTAATTTGGAAAGAACATTAAATGAAAAAATAAAAATAAAATTTGTTGAAAGTTATAATTTATGCACTTTGTTTTCTATTGTAACCATGGCACACAACGCACTACCTTTTGAGTAAAAAAGTAACCCTAAAAATATTTAATAAAATTAAATAGCAACAATTTTCTTTTTTAGAGATACACAACACCAACTAGTCTTGGTTAGGATCTTGGGTTTAAATCACCTTAAACCACCCAAGATCACACATTACACAAAAATCGTAGTTTGACTATCACAGGTAAACCCACCTCATTCAAAGCTTGCCTGGGATTTATGAAGTAGGTCTTGTGAGATCAGATTGTTGGGAATACTCCTCCTGCTTTATGTTTCGAGCATATACCAGGATTGGATCATGTTTGGGGACTCTTTTGAGTTTCAGGATCAGTTACCCTGCCCACGTCTTCTGATTCAACCAGAGACTGTTCCCCCAGGAGTTTTCAGTGTGGTGGTATCCTTAGTATCTGACGATAGGTTCTTACACAGGTGACAACGGAGGGTATATCTATTATACCTAGGATAGACGTGGGAGGAAATCCCTTGCAGGTCTTTGGGAGGGCGGTTGGGTGATTCCAGCACTTGCACCCTTAGTCATTGTATTGTGGACCCTGGGTAACTGTTCTTCATCATTCTTTGATCTGTTATGGGCCCTCATCATCCCAAACTCTTCTCCGGAAGGCATCTTGTTTGACTGGTTTGAATACTTAGGAATGTTTTTAGTGGTGTGCTATTTTCCCCCTAGTCTTAGTGGCCACTAGGCTTTTTGCTTAGTTTTTATTTTTTATATAATCATGGAAGACCAAGAACTTCGTAGGTCGAGAAGGTTGCAAAACCTTTCCCCGCTTTGAGCGGAACCACTACCGCCAGCTGGACAACAGAGGGTAGACTCCAGTGTTTCTTTGGAAACCACTGGTGAAATAGAACTTCATGAGGAACTACAACTTATAACAGAAAGTCCTGAAATAGAAAGTCCTGAGGAACTACAACCTGCAACATAAAGACCTGAAATAGAGGTTCTTGAGGAACCACAACCGGGGACTCCAGACCAACAAACTTTTAATACAGTTGAGATCGAGGATTTCACTTCTGGTGAGTTCAATACTCCGTTTAATCCTCCTTTGACTAATCTTAACAACCCACTGCTGTTACCCATTGGTTTCCAGCAACCTAATTATAGTGCATATCTTTTTACACCTGGGCACTTTATGACTAACACAGGAGGTGAACAGGGAGTTCCATAGACTCCCACAATAGGTATGAACACAAATGCTGTAAATCCTCCCCCTACTGCTATGTCGAGTGCAGCATAGACAACCTCTGTGTCAACTACATCCTTCAACTTTAATGCTAGCATGTTAGGCATGTTGAGTTCAACAACTATAGCATCTGCCTCTACACCCATTTTTGGACCTAGCAGTACAATGAATCTTGTTCCACTGCCTGTGACTCAACCATTGTATCACATACCCAGCACTTGGATTTCCACACTTGCTATAGGGCCAAATGCTTCTACAACTGTGCCTGTCATGAGTACCATGACTACACCGTCCACGTTAGCTACTACTGGTTTTAATACCTTTGCAGGTCCCAACTTGAATCAAGGTAATATACCTGCAGGAAATGTCCCTTTCTCTTTATTCTTGGGAGGAGGGGGTAACATTTTTAATCAGCAGTATGGCGTGGCTAACGCCTAGCCATAGTGGAAAAACCCACAGAGCACTATCCCACTTTCATATGGGTGGGGAAATTTCAATAATACTTTCACGCAACAACAGATGGCAGAGAGAAACCCCTACTAGCAGATGGTTGGGGGCAACCCCTACCAGCAAATGGCCGGGGGAAACTCCTACCAGCAGATGACTGGAGGAAACCCCTAACAGCCGACGGCCGGGGAAAACCATTACTAGCAGTTCACGGGTCAAACTATGGGTGGTTCCCCCTTTGCAACCCCAGCTTATCAAATACCGTCTTGCAGGCATCGTTTACCTTTTCTGGAAACTTTAAATTTCCCAGATCTTTCCAAGTTGACAAACGATCCAGTGTATCACAACGCCACATGGCCACTAGTTCCTACCAAGTTACCTTCAGACATTCCAAAATTTGAAGGTAAAACTGGCAAGGACCCTGGTGACCATGTCACTACTTTCCATTTATGGTGTTCCTCGAATTCATTAAATGAATATTCCATCAGGTTGAGACTGTTCCAAAGGACCTTAACCAGTGCTGCATCCAAATGGTACATTCAGTTACATGCAGCTACATTTTTTAATTTTCAGGATCTCGCAACTATTTTTTTGAACGACTTCCAGCTTCCTATTCAGTATGATGCCGGAACAGACCTTTTGTCTACATTTAGAAAAAATAAAGCCACTCACTTATTTGATCACCTTCAGGAGTGGCGAAGACGGAAGAGGCTCATTAAAGCCAATATACCTCCAGAATTCCTTCTTGAGTGGTATCTGAAATCACTCCTTCCTTACATTTCTAAGGAAGTAGCTACTTCTGGAGTGTCTACAGAGGAAGAATCCATCCTATGGACCCAGCAGCTAGACCTCATTTATGCACAATCTGGATTACTTTGTGAAATTATACCTGATGCACTGCGATCAAATAGTGATCTAAGTAGAACTAAACCTGGACCACATGCTGACGGCATAGTGGGTTCAGTTGACTCTACAGCTTTTGAAGCATTGACCAAACAAGTTCATGTCTTATCTGTCAAACAATCAACTGCAGAAGTTACTTCCATCACAACCTCTCCTTCTACTTTTGAATCTGTCCACCAGGTTCAAAACAATCAGAAGGGCCCTCGGCATCCCAATAACAAAAAGAAGGGCAAGAAAGGAGAGGGGAACCAGCAAAATCCCAAGAACAAAGAGAATGCCGAGGAGGGTAACAAAAAGAAGAAGAAGGTTAAGTTCGCTTGTAATATTTGCAAGCAAGACCAACTCACTCACCAATGCCCTCTACTCGAAGAAGCCCAGAAGCTACTTCAAGAAAAGAAACCTGCTGTACTTAAAGATCCATTTCCTAAGGGGCAGGGTTCATCTTTTGGAACCTCCAATACTGGGGGCACTACACATGCTTCGGTTGATCAAACCTTTATTAACATGGTTAACTCGGATGCACTCTTACAAATGAGAGCCAGGAATTACACCCCGAATGCACAAAAGAAGGATAAGGAGATTCCAGAATCTTCCACTCCTCTCCACATACCTGTGGACTCACTGCCCAAGATCCCAAAAGGTGTCTTGAAGTGGGCATCTCACAATCCCAACACTCGGGCTACTTCCAACTACAATGTGGTTGAATATCTAGCCCAGACCCCTTGTGTTATGTCCACCTTAGAAGTTTTGCAAAGTTGTCCTTTACAATGAAATGCACTTATGGCAGCTATTGGAAGTATGGAATCATCTAACATGTCTGCGCGATTTGATATGGCTAATATCAAATACCGGTTGCCCTTCAGATAGAGGTAATCCATGGCCCAATGACCATTAGACGAGCTGTCATAGATGAGGGCGCATCTACATGCATAATGTCAATTTCCCGTTGGAAAGCTTTTGGTTCCCCCGAGTTAGCCCCTTCTAACACACTGCTTACTACATTTGATGGCAGGACTTTCCATCCACATGGATTTTTGCCATCGTTTGAGGTCACTTTGGCAAGTAAGACAGTTGTTGTAGAGGTAGAAGTTCTGGACGCTCTGCTTGATTACAACATGTTATTAGGTAGGAGTTGGATGTATGCCATGCAAGCTATTGCATCGACAGTTTTTCGAGTTGTTATGTTCCCTTTTGAAGGTAAGTTCATTACAGTCGATCAGCTTTCTTTCACTCAGAGAAACAACCGGACTTCTTTGGAGTCCACGATTCCCTTAGTTGATCAAACCGCCCCAGTAAGCGAGAGTTTAGGAGCAGGGCTTTACGGGTCATTAATAGGCATGTTTGACCTACCCTCTCCAGTTCTTTTTATGCATTCTGATGTGGGTACTTCTACTAAAACTTTCACGATTGGTTTAAGAACTGATCCGTGGATCCTTCCCACTACATCGGAACCTTTGGTGCCTCTATCCATTGTAGAAGTAGCCTACATGGAAGCACAACATGCTGCAATGGAACATATCATGACTCTGCCAGTCTCTCCTGAGTCAGATATGGACTATGCTCTGGCATGGTCACTGAATTCTACCCACTCTTTCGACTGTTTAGATACAGTCTTACCATATGATGAAGCCATCTTGGAAGCCATGATGGGCCTAGACCAGCCATGGGAACATATGCATCACAGGTCTTACCTGCTTCCAAACTTAGACAGGATAGAGAGAGGAGAATTCTCTTTGAGACCTGGTGGATTTGTTGATTTGTCATCGTTTCCTTCGACTTCGAGAGTTGTTTACGCTGAAGGGAATATGGCTAATATATCGAGAACAATTTCTATTAACATTTCCACCAAAACCGGGGTCGTGGAAAACATTTTTATTGGGGCAAACTGTTCTCTAGAAGAGATCGCTCTGTATACCAAGCTTTTTAAAGAATTCCATGACATTTTTGTCTGGTCATATGAGGAGATGCCAGGCATTGACTCAGCCATCGTTGAGCATGTCATCACGACATACCCTAACGTAAAACCTGTGAGACAAAATCTTCGTCCTGTGAATCCTCGAAAAGCAGCCGCCATTAAGGCAGAGGTTGAAAAGTTGCTTAAAGTCGGATTCATCTATCCGATTGACATGACGGAATGGGTTTCAAATCCTATTCCTATTGATAAGAAGCAAGGTACCATCTGATTCTGTACCGACTTCTAGGACTTCAACAAAGCTTGTCTGAAAGATAACTATCCCACACTGTTTATTGACCAGATTATAGATGCTTGTGTGGGACACGAGATGTTCTCTTTCATGGATGGATTTTCGGGATATAATCAAATACAAATCAAACTCGAAGATCAACACAAAACAACTTTCATCTTCCCATGGGGAACCTTTGCGTATCGGAAGATGCCGTTTGGCTTAAAGAAAGTTGGAGCTACTTTCCAGCGAGTGATGAATTTCGCTTTTCATGATATCAAACACATAGTTGAACTGTACTTGGATGACCTCCCGACACGATCTCGAAAGAGACGGGATCATCCAGCCCATCTAAGACTTATGTTTGAAAGATGCAGACAGTATAAGATTCATTTGAATCTTAATAAGTGCGTATTTTGCGTCAAATTGGGACGTCTACTGGGCTTCATTGTCTCCAATCGTGGCATAATGGTCAACCCGCTAAAAGTAGAGGCGATTGTAAATCTGCCTCTTCCTCGCACCTTGCGACAACTCCAAAGTTTGCAAGGCATGTCTAATTTCTTGCGACGCTTTATTATAAACTATGCTAATATCATGAAAGGTTTTATGAGACTACTAAAATAAGACTCCTACCTTGAGTGGGACGAGGCTTCTCAAGCATCCTTTGAGGCCTTGAAAAAGGCACTACTTTCAGCCCCCTTGTTGAGCCCGTCGGACTACACAAAAGATTTCCTTCTATATCTGGTAGCGTCTCTTAATACTATTGGCATAGTATTAGTTCAGGAGGATGACATGCTCCAAGAGAATGTTGTTTACTATCTTTATCGAGCATTGATAGCTTGTAAGGTTAAATATTCGCATGTTGAGAAATTAGCACTTGCTGTAGTCTATGCGGTATAGAGGATTCGTCATTACATACTTTTACGAACAACTATGGTCATAGCAGAAGTCAATCCCTTTTAGTATGTTCTCACTCAATGAATCATCGATGGGAAGTACAATAAATGGATTGTAATCTTACAGGAGTTCGATTTGGTCTTTTAATCGGCCAAGTCGAAGAAATCACTAGTGTTCACTGAGTTAATCTCAGATTTTCTGAGTGACTTAGATGTAAAATTAGTCACAACAGATCTAATGAACAAGTAAATCAATCACAACAGATGAACATAGAAAATATGGTGTAAAACTGTGTAAAACATGCACAGTGCTCAATATCCCAATAAGGGTGAATAATTATAATACAATAATCTGACAATGTCAGTGAGCAATTCGAATTGACTAAGAAGGTCATTCAAATCACTGAATGGAGTAGATTGACTCCAACTAGGATTTTTAATCATCAATTAGTGGTGGTCATCAATGCACAAGAACCAGTCATCCAGGTGTCAATCTGAGTCTAACTGAGTGTAACATGTGTAAATGAAGTGTGTAGCACTGATATAGGGAAGGAGACTCAGTGGAGGGCACATGGGAGGCTTAATTGAAGTCAGAACAAGTCATCTAGTCAATCTGGAGGTCCAACGGAGTGAAACAGTCAGTCGGGAGTGAAACTAGCCTCAAATCAAGGAGAATCGGAGCTAACTAAGTGTAAACTAAGGTGGTAGGTGAAGAAGTGCGCCCTTCTCTTGAAGTAGGTGAGAAGTGGGTGCCTTCATGACTAGGAGGGCTGAAAGTATGATGTAAGAAGCTCCCGAGTTCTAGAATGAAGTGGATAAGGTGCTGGAGGCATCAACCTGGTGACTGGGATGCATGCAAACACTAATTGCATGCAAGGTCCTAAAAATGATGATGTGGATATCCGAACATTAGAGCATATCGAGGAAGAATCATCATTCCCGGAAAAACATATCTTCCTCATTGCCTCCTCTAACCCATGGTACCAGGATATCTTAGTATATCTCCAGACTTTGAGGTGTCCTACCACTTTTTCTAGAGAAGAATGACGCAAGCTGAAAAGCCATGCGAAAAACTATCTCATCATCTCAGATACTTTGTATTGACATGGGGTAGATTCCATCTTACGACGTTGTTTAAATTTAGAAGAAGCTGAAGCAGTATTAAATGATCCCTACAGTGGAACTTGTGTGGGACATCTTTCTGGGTTGGCAACAGCTCAGAACATACTGCGTGTCAGATATTTTTGGCCAACAATCTTTAAAGATTGTGTGGAAGCGGTGAAACGTTGTCGTCTGTGTCATTTCTTCACCAAGAAAATGAGGGAACATCCAGCTCCTCTTCATCCTATGATTACAACAGGACCTTTCACAAAATGGGGGGTTGATTACAAGACTTGCAATCTAGTTTCGGCTGGAGGACATCATTATATCATCGTTGTCATTAACTACTTCACCAAGTGGGCAGAGGCAATGCCTACTGTCAAGGTAGATGGAGAAACTACTACTTAATTCGTCTTTAATCAGATTATTGCAAGGTTCGGCATACCTAAAGAGATTGTGACTGATCACAGTAGTCATTTCTAGAATAGCATGATGATCGAGTTATATACAATGCTAGGTTTTCGGCAAGAACATTCGTCTTCATACTATCCACAGGCGAATGGACAAGTCGAGGTAGTTAACAAAACTTTAAAGGTAATACTGCAAAGAACTGTCAATGCCAGTCAAAACAACTGGCACATCATGCTATACCCTGCTCTTTGGGCCTACCGAGCGAACGTAAATACTGCTATCGGGTTCTCTCCCTTTCAACTTGTGCATGGGATAGAAGCAGTCATTCTGATTGAATGCGAGATTCCTTCATTAAAACGGGTTGTTCAATTACTACCGGATACTTCGGTATTGGAAGAACGTTTGTTGCAATTAGAGCATCTAGATGAGCAGTGCCGCAACGCACTCACAGCAAATGAAGTTCACAAGAAATGAGTCAATGGACAGTATGATAAGTCCGTCAAGCCTAGGGTGTTCCTTGAAGGAGATCTTGTTCTACTATGGGATCAATACAAGGAACTGCTAGGACCTGGCAAGTTCAAGTCCATGTGGCTCGGGCCCTACATAATTTCCAAAGTACTGAAGAAAGGTGCTTACGAGATAGTAGACTACTAGGGTAATAAGCTGCCTAAGCCTAGAAATGGGCTCTAACTGAAGAAGTACTACGCCTAGGCAGTTGTGCTTTTTCTTGTAACATCACTGTATATTTTGTAGAGCTAGTTTTTGCTTGTGTTTTCCTAGTTAACCTTATGTGTGTCTTTATTTTGTGTATCAGATGTCGACTGGACATTTCTTAGGATTTGTTGATGGTGCCAGTCACCACACCCGACAATTGGCTTCGGCAGCTTGGGTCATTTACTCACCAGCTGACCAACTGGTCTCATCGGGGGGGGGGGGGGGGGGGTTGTTTGGGCCCCACTACGAACAATGTAGTTGAGTACAGTGCAACTCTAGAGCTTCTCTGAGATGCCCCTGTTCACGGCATTTCACATTTGGAGGTAAGACTTGATTCGCAACTAGTTGTATTTTAGTTAACAGGTGTTTACCAGATTAGAGATCCTGTTTTGCTACGACAGTTTTTGTGAGTTAGATTATTGGAAAGACAGTTTTATTCTATCATATATCAACACATTCCAATAAATTTAAATGCATTAGCTGACTCATTTTCAAATTATGTTTTAGATTGGCATTTGTATCATACATTTCCATAAACAACATTTCACACATAAAGTTTAAACACATACACATGTAAATAACCGATACTGTATATATATGCGATACTGTATCAAAAAAATATGAGTTTTGGATCACAAGTCTATCACAAGTCATGTCATAAAGTACAAAACTGGGCACAGTGGCCTCAAAAATATACATAGAATGTACCCATCTCCTATGGAGAAGGAGGGGCCTCATCATCATCTACTGCATCCCGATAACATATGACTAGTCTAGCTATCTTCCGCAGCACCCTAAGCCATGCTGGGGGCACCCCAACTACATCTTCCTGCATATCAATAGGTATCTGATCCATATGGCATGCAAGAACATTGTGAGTCAACCGACTCACTTTCCTCTCTATGGTCCCTAACATAGCATTTTCTACAACAACATCAATTGGCCTCACGAAGATGGTAGGATGTCCCTCGGGATGGACAGGCCCAATATCTCCATATGACACTTGTTTAGTACTTCAAAGTTCATTCATAAAAATCAAATACTTGAAAGTTTGAAAAAATTAAATAATTCTCAAAATAAAAACATACCAATAGCTCCCCAGGCTCCACCTCGAGGAAGTACCAGCTCTGGATCATGGCAGAAGTCCAATCCATCATATGGAAACTGCTTGAAGGTAGGAACCTACCTCTCCCACCACCCCCACAAATCATCAGTATGATAACAAAAGTGACTTTCCCCACCACCCTGGGGGAGGAATATGTCACCCCAATGGCCCAATCTTGGCTCACGGGGGTCAGTTGGAGGTAGAGGCATCCCCAAGCTAAGAGCAGGTACCCTCTCAAAGAAAAAGGTACATAGAATGTTGCCATACCCAAAGTTCTTCATTCCCCTGGATTTGCAACCCATGAGTTGAAGCTTGATGTTTTCCAGTAAACTAGTGCACCAGTCGTACACATGACCTTGAAAGCATCTTACACCAATATGCATGGAATTCCTAGAAGCTAGGTGTTGTGTGGCACTACCTTCCATCTGGTTGAGCATACTCACAATCACCTTTAGAGGGAGGCCTTCAATGGTAGAGATCAAGATTTGGCTTCCTGATTTCTCAGCTCCAGCCACACAATATATATTCAAGTACTCTTGCACCGATGATACACCCACATTGCGAGAAGACCCCTTCAAATTTACTGCATCTCCCCTTCTAGAGAGTCTAGTAATGAAGTAAATGTCATCAACTGTAACCTCCAAGGTTTTCCCTCGGATGACAAATGTATTGGTATCCACATCCCAAGACTGAACAAGCCTTCGAAACAATCTATTGAGTGCCCTCATGTTCACGGTTCGGTAAAACTTCAACAAACCGCATCTTCTTGAGAGCATGGAGAGTGACTGGGTCTTGCATTGCCAGCCTATCCATGTCCTCGTGTTCCCTCTCTCTCCAGATAAGAACCATCCTGCACAAAAAATGTCAAATTTTTAGCCCTCGACACTTTTTTCTCCATTTTTAGGCATGGGCATTATTGTACATACTATACAGTAACGCATGGACGCTACTGTGTGTGAGCATAGTAGCGCACACCTCCCTGTATTCTCTACTATTCTCACGGTAGAGTAGTGCCCGCGCAATCAATGTTATGAACATTGCCTTACAAGTGGATTTTTTATCAAAAATTGACAAATAAGCAATTAAAATGCAAGTTGGGAAGATTTACACTTACTTGGTGGAGGAGGAATGCTAATTGGTTGCTCGAATCAATCGCCATGGAAGATTGAAGTTCAAGGTTTGATCCCAAATTATTTCCCTACAAAACAAAAATGAAATTTGAGTTTAATTGTGAAATTACATATATTGAATTTGATTTTAATTTTTACCCGTCCTAGTTAAAGTGTCTATAGTTTCAAATTCTACCACAATGTCCTAATTAATCAATTAATAGAGACACATGGTGCAAAGGTAATTTCACCCATTTGGTTCTCATTTTTCACTAATATTTTGTAGGATCAATATTCTAAGACGAAATTTCTCGATGATAGACCTTTTTAACTAGCTTGTAGTTCAAATTTATGTATCATTTGAGATTTTTCGTCGTGATTGCTAATATTCTTGTTGAAGTCCTAGTTTTGGCAGATTATGAGTCATGATCCCAAAAGCTGTCATTTAAGTCATTTTAACCTCTTGTTTGGACTATTTAAACCTAAACAAGATTTCCGAGCAAACTTGTCCTTTTCAAGCTCATTAAAGTAATTGAAAGCTCATCCACTCAGGTATAGAATTACCCCTTTTCCGGGCCTAGGTGGATACATGACAGTTAAGGTATACTCTAGGTATACTTCTATATGTGCTAGAAGAGTTCTTCTTCCATTGTTTTATGCTTTTTCGGGGAAGGAGACTAACTGTACGAAAAAGGACCTCTCGGAGCCTTTCTTTAGGGTTTTCAGGCTCTCTAAACATGAAAACACCAAGCGAGCATTCACCTACTCGGGCTCGATGTGAAATCCATGAGAGGGTAAATAGAGGACTGTTTAAGCAAGAAAACACCATCGAGCATAGACCAATCTAGGCTTGATATAAAATCCATGAATAGGTGTAAAGAGGATTGTTTAAGTTTTTCAAACTCTTTAAACAAAAAAACACCGGCGAGCATTAACCTGCTTGGGCTCAATACTAAAATCCATGAGCAGGTATATGGAGTTATTGTTTAAGTTTTTTAGACTCCTTAAAATTGAAAACACCGGCGAGCAGGAACAGATCTCGGCTCGATATTAAAATCTAGAGATCAGTAATATAGAGTAATCTTCTATCTCTTCTTTGAACTCTGTAAACAATGAAGAAGGTCTTGAGTCTTCCTCCCATGGGCTCGTTAAAATTTTTACATGGTTGGATCTATTGAGTTTTTATTCTTTCTTAGAGTTATTAAAACAACAAGAAAGGTATTCTTTTATCTAAAAAGAATAAGGGATGAGAAATATGTATCATATCTTCAGTGTCAAAGGCAGTTCAGCCATTTCTATCCTTGAACACAGCACCTACTTGAGTCTATCATCTCAGTTGAGTTTAGTTTTTAACCTTAGGGTGAGCCTGATCTCTGAGTTGTTTACTCCCCCGGTTGGTTATTCTTCCAATCATATGGAGGGTCTGTTAATGTATCCTACATTACAGGCTTATATCATTTCCCCTATTATGTTGAAAACTGCCTAAGTCACTTTGTGTTGTGCTCACTGTTCAAGGATATACCTTGTGTCAGCCATTCTGCAGTTTATCTTGACCTCATGTGTCGGCCATCCTAGTGTCAGTCTTGTTACACGTATTACTCCATATCAGCTCATACCAGTTGAGTGTCCCTCGTGTTGGATGTTGGAGGATGCCTTAAGGCCTCCCTTCCAATGGACTTCTTCCCATCGACATCAACTCATTTTTCTCTGGGAATGAAGTATAGAGTTTCGGTTAGTACCTTGGAGATTGCAGTCACCAGTGGCAATTTTCCTCGCTGTTGAATTATGAGAATACATCAATGTCTCTTATTCGACAGGATCCTCAAGTGTTCAACTCCAAGTCCACTTATTCACACTTGTTGGATTGTACTAGGTACCTTGGGCCCCATCATCATTATCGGTGGAAGCCCTCATGTTTGTTAACGGTATACATCAATGACTAGTAATCAAACGATACCCCCCATGTTCGACCATCAACTCATTTATTCACATGGTTAGGGTTTGTACCTTGGGTTGTTTTGGATGAAAACCTTGGGATGTTTGATGATATCACCTCATTATGTTATCACCCAAGTTGCACAAGACTGAGCCTCACTTACATTCGGCTCTCCATGAGACATAGATCCAGTTTGTTGTTATGGCTATGATCTCTCAGTTTGACCTGGATCCACACTTGTATTCCAAGTGTCCATGCTATATATACATCTCCTTGTTATGTATCGGAGATCATATTGTATCACACTGCACATCTATATGATGTCAAGATTGTAATTGGCCGCTGACCTTGATCTTTGTTTTAAGTGTTCTTGTGACTTGCTTCCATGATTCCTTGCTCCTCCTCTGGCTTTGGACTATAATGTATTTCGACCATCGTTTCCCTCTGACCTCACACATTAGGGGGCATCTGTTATAGGTCAAATATGCACCTCTCTATCCGTGATCACCTTGAGTTGTCGATCACATAAAAGGACAACTTGGATTGAGGAGCATGATGACCTTAGATGAGACCTTGACCTAATCCACCTCCTTGCAAGCTTGAAAAACCCTAAAAAATATCATTTTGAGACATGGGCGCTACTCTACCTCAATAAAATAGTGCATATTCTCTACTCCAGTGTGCAATAGTAGTGCATACCTCCTCATGGGCGCTACTCCTCTTCAGTATACTAGTGCACAGCATCTAAAAAGTGGTGAACGCTTGTTTTAAAACACTGTAGCTGCGCCCTGGGCACTACTCCACTGTGAAATAGTAGCGCACATCTTAAAATATGATCAAAAAAATATTAATTTGATGAATGGGGATTAGTTGCAGTTGGTTTCCCAACTTCCCCTGCAACCACCTCTTGCCCTGAACTGCCTGCCTTGTCCTATAAATACAAGGAGGATTGAAGAGAGGGGTTAGACATAGAGACATTTTAGACATGAAAGCCATTAAGGGACTCTTTTATATGAGAAGCTTGTCTTGAAGGAGATTATGCTGGAAGAATTTTGAAGTCAGAGAGGAGCAGGAACCAAGAATCAGGTTGCATGAGCATGCTGCAAAGTCAGGTATACTTTGTATCATTCATCTACTTTTGACAATAAAAGGTTGAAACACCTTTCTCATCCCAAATCAAGTGCTTAATGGATTATGTGTTTGTTTGGATCATGTTGGTTAATGCTTGATGTTTGAATTACTTATCAATTCCATCATTATTATATTGGCCAAGATACGCTGAGAAAGGTCTTTGCGTTGCAGGTTTATCAAACTGGAGATTGACTTGAGGATCGAGCGCAAGGTTGGAAAAGAGCTAGGATCAAACTTTGTTCACAAGGTATGTCCTCAAGGTCTCTAATCTATTTCCATTAATAAACGCTTCTGTAATGCAATCAGTATGTTTACCTGTCACCCCCTTAAGTTGATAGTGTCCATTTCCTCACTATAGGGTAGTATTTTCCGCTAACAGTAGGAGTTTGGAAGGTGAACATAAGGGGTTCACAACTACAAAGATCAATGAGTGCAGACTCAAGATAGGGAAAAAATACACTAGAGTTCTCTTGCTCTTTTTTCTCCTCTCGTCCATAAGCCATATGTGCTCAATATATAGTCCTCTCAAAGGTAAGTGAAAGGACACATCGAGGCATTTCTTGGGAAGATAGAGAGTCAAAGGTCACCCAATAACCACTTTTTGGGAGTAAAAAGTAATAAACTAGTGATTTTTACCATTTTAAATGCTACCCACGGCTATAGTGATGCAACTCGCGGGTACGATGGCTATAGAGATGCAGCTAGCGTATGTTGATGTATATGTAACTTCAGAATGTATTTCACCCATGTATTTCATATATGTGTTTTGTACTCCCATAGAGATGGTATTATTCCTCTATACGGAAGTGTTTGTATTCCTATAGAGATGTTATTATTCCTCTATACGGAAGTGTCGTCATTTATATTGTAATTATCGTAACTTATACTTGATGGGTTATTAGACCACCTTGTTGGGGTCGGCCCTCTATAAGTCATGTGGGTCAAAGGGTTATTAGACCACCCTATTGGGGGTCGACCATGTGGGTCAAAGAGTTATTAGACCACCCTAGTGGGGGTCGGCCTAGTCAGCATTATGTTAAGTGGTTAAGTTGAGGCCGACCAAGTTGAGTAAAGGTCAAGTCAAGTTATTGTATAAATAGAGAGTGTGTCTCTCTCATTTTACACATTCTATTCTCTCACTCACACTATGGAGAGTGGCGCACTTGTGGAGGAGGAGGCTCTACTACTAGGAGAAGACTATCTCTTGTATTCTGGTTGTATCATTGCTCTATCTATCTCTGAGGAAGTTATTGGGGTTTTTCACCTTTATGGTTTTCCCCAAGTAAACTCTGTGTCTCTTTTGTGCTTGAATTATTGTGTCCATGAATGATATGCTGTAGATTTGTTGTACATGATGTTCTCTCAGTTAAGATCCTAGATCATATTTAAGTAAATTCTGAAAAATTAACATGGCATCAGAGCTAGCCTGAAAGAAGGCATGATATGGCATGTATGACACTTGTTGCACTTACGATGCTAGGGCTTGATATAGCAAAAACCCATCATCGTAGCACTTTCGCTATAAATCAATTTTGGTGATGTTTTCGGATCTGAAATCTTTACAGGTTAAATATTAAATCCCCATGTACCTTGTGTCCAAAGGAAAACCTCTAATTCATTGTACTTTGTGATTTATGATATGTACAATATAGGGTTTCTGCCTCTTCCAGATCTGAGTCAAAATCAGGTGACCTTGGGAAAAAGGTCATAACTTGGGATAGGAAGCTCCAAATGAAATTTAGTAAAAATTTACAGGTATCACACAGACTGTACTATCTCAGGAAACGTTTTCAGAGGCTGAAGTTGAACCAGTGACACATGGCATGCCGTACAAGTTATCTCTCCTGTATTATCCCATAAACAAGTCACGTTGCGACACTTGGCATAACTCTCTCTCAGAGAATCCAATTGAGGTCAGACCTATCAGGATGGAAATATAACGGGTCGGGCTATCTCAAAAACCTTTTTTAGACCCTATGGATCGAAAAGTTAGGAGTTACACCAGAAACAATCAGGTACATATTTCTGTCAAAACAGAACTATTTTTTAGTACCTTCATTCATGGCTTCCGAAATTTAGGTCTTCGGAGAAAGTTGGAATTTTTGTAATCGGAGGCCACGGATGGATGCTACTCATAAAAATCGAAATTTAGAGACCAAGATCAGAATTTTTGGTTGGGCAGAAGGCCGGGCTTGATCAGACCCTAGTTCAGTACTTTGATCAGAAAAGTGGAAAAGTAGGGCTTCTGCAAAAATGGGAATTTTTGAAATCTGTGACCACGGCTGGAAGCTCCTCATAAAAATAGAATCTTAGAGCTTTGGATCAAACCTTTTGATTGGGCAGAAGATTGGTCTTCATCAAACCCTAGTTCGAGGTCACGTCCAGCGAATCTGAAAGTTTCAAAGGCAAAATTGAGGAGTGAAACTTTGCATTTTTCAAATTCTGAATATACCAGTTTGATCAGCTCATCAAGGCGCATATTTTTATCCTTTTGGAAGTTTGAAATTCAAAGTTTGAATTTTGGGGTTTTCTCTGACAAACCCTAATATAGCTCCAGATCCAGTTCCTGCAAATCAAGTGGATTGGGTTAATCCTAGAAGAGGATGGATTGGTCACCTGCATAAGTGAAGAAGTTCATGTTTCAGAGGGAGATGAGGCTAAGGCCTTCCATAAAAAGATTACAAGCAATCTTGACAGGTATGACTCATTGAGGTATGTTTTGAGATTTGTTCATGATTAAGTTTATGGTATGTTTGTCTTCATGTTATTACGGTTAGTACAATCTTGATTTTAGACTTGTCGTATCACTTTAATAAAATTATGAATGCACAATAGAAAATATTCATTGATTAGGGTGTTGACACTTATGATTGTACTAATGCATTATGGTGTTGTATGAGTTTATGTTGTCTACTAACATGAAAGGTACACCAAGAAAGACAAATCATGTTTTGGTTCAAGAACATATGATCATTATGACATGAGGACAAAGATTCATCCATTGTCATGGATCTCATAGAAGATCCATTTATGAGGTATGTATAACTTGGTTTTATAATGGTTAACCTATGAGATATACAAGTTACTAGCACAAGTCATTGAAGAAGAACAAGAAGACATCATGTGAGTATGTTAGACATAACTAGCTAGCATGCTAATCCAGGTATGTTTTTCCTATATCAAGATAGAATCCTACCTTGTGTTAGGATCTTATACTGTTGTGTTGTTGATAATGATTATTCATGAAGTCATAGGTTTGAATAGTCATGGTTGTATGCATATTATGTTTCTTACCATAATTGATGATATGACTAACCATGAGAATCATGAAGGTATAGGTTTGAGTAATCACAGGTTTTATGCATATTATATCTCTTATCTTGATTGATGATTTAACTAACCAAAAGAGTCCTATGATCAAATAAGAATATGCATGAGTAAAAGAAGACTTCCCTGAAACCTTGAATACTAATGTTTATTATCTGTGTTTGAAATGATCCTGACTATATATGCTTGAGATTATTGTGTTTTGATAATATTAAGATTATACTAATGAATGTTTGATTACATATGAGACCTAGAGGATAACACAATGATGATACTAACAAGCATGCATAGAGATCGAGAATGAATATAAGTTCAAGGATAAGTAATCCAGGAAGCAAAGATCAAGAGGGAGTACACTCCAGTGGTTTCTGCAAGGATGCAGATATTCAGAGGGAGTTGGCCATCTCTCTACATTCCACAACAGAAAGGTGTAGAAGAAGCTACTTCAGATTAGGACTCCAGTAGCTCCTGCAAGGAAGCAAAGACTTAGAGGGAGTCCACCCAACGAACAAACAAAGATAAGTATTTGAATTGTCATTTCTTAAATAATACTGTTCAATAATGTATATACTGATGTTCCTAGAATTAGGTTGTGTGTTATGCATATTAGAATAATTGCATTAATGAACAGTATACTACTAATATGCATGGGTAAGTGGCCTATGGCACTGTACAACATTCCATTGCTACTTATCTAGAATGAAACCTCTTTGCTGACATGTTGGGAGTTGTGCACACTCTTAACAATGTTCTGGTAGGGATTGCAAGGCATCTAGAAAGTTACGGGATATGGATAAATGTTGTATTGAAGCATTGGCTAAGATAATTGCATGACTGTATGACATATTTCTTTATGTGTAAGAATTTGTTCTGAAAATTATGAGATGTTTCTAATCATGCAATTTAACCTGTTTTGTAGGAAAGACCGTATATCTTCACCTACAAAAGGACTACAACATTTGTTCCAGCAACAAAGATATCTATTGAAGATATTGAAGATATTGAAGTTCCTAGGATATGGGATGAAGAAATGGAATGCCATGATCCGTCGATCATGAAGAATGATGTTTGGGATGTAGTCCCAAGACCTAAAGGGAAGTTTGTTATGACTTCCATATGGATCTATCAAGATCAAGCATGCTGCAGATGGCAGCATAGAGAAATAGAAAAGTGATGAAATAGAAGATACACCAGATGGATTCAAGACAGCTTGCTTGAATGGTGTAGTTGAAGAAGAAGTGTATGTGGAGCAGCCACTTGGTTTTGAGACACATGACAGGGAGTCATATATGTGCAAAACTTGGGTATGATGCACCACTTTCTAGGTGTGGAGGTGTGGCAGAGTGTAGATGGAATCTTCCTTGGACAAGGGAAGTATGTGGTAGAGATCCTAAAGAGGTTCAGGATGATGGATGGTGAGGCTATGGCATCGAAACTAAAGCTTCTGTCTGAACCAGTTGATGTCACTATGTATCGTCAGATGATTGGGTCCTTGATGTACCTGACGAACATGAGACCATATATTTGCTTTGCGGTGAACACATTGAGCTAGTTCTTGACAGATCCGATGAGTGTTCACCTGGTTACTGTAAAGCATATTCTGAGGTACCTGAAAGGTACAGTGGATTATGGGCTCAAGTATGAAGTGAATCAAAAGTTTAACCTGCAGGGTTATGTTGATTCAGATTGGGCAGGCAGTGCTACAGATAGGAAGAGCACATCTGGGTGTTGCTTCAGTATGGGATTAGGTGTGATCTCTTGGTTTAGTAGGAAGCAATCCTGCGTAGCACTAAGTACAGCTGAGGCAGAGTATGTTGCAGCCTGTTTAGCTAGTTGTGAGGCAGTATGGCTATGGAAGCTACTTTCTGAGTTATTTGATCTCCCGTTGGATGCTACTGGTATCTTCTGTGATAAACGGAGTTGTGTGAAGTTGTCCGAGAACCCAGTGTTTCATGATAGGTCGAAACACATAGAGATCAAATATCACTATATCAGGGATATGGTGCAGAGAGGAGTTGTGAAGCTCCTGTATGTTGCGACGGACGAGCAGATTGCAGATGTGCTGACGAAGCCACTAGCCAGGGTGAAGTTCGATTACTTCAGAGAGAGACTTGGCATTCTTCAGATCGAGGACACTTCGAGGAAGAAGTGATGGACACATTTGCTGAAGCCATTCCAAGCATTTGGAAGGAGGATCCTTCACATGGCTGTGGATGTAAGCGCTGGATGACGAGAATCAGGATGATGTTCTGGTT
This sequence comes from Larix kaempferi, assembly GCA_027924585.1. Lineage (NCBI taxonomy): Eukaryota > Viridiplantae > Streptophyta > Pinopsida > Pinales > Pinaceae > Larix > Larix kaempferi. Next base: position 18,273,227 of record BSBM01000922.1, on the reverse strand, counting down.
TCTGCTTGGATATGATCAGTTGGATCATTTTTATATGTATGTATGCATCATGTTGGATGTTGGATATGATCAGTTGGATCATTTTTATGTATGTATGTATGCATCATGTTGGATGCTGGATATGATCGGTTGGATCATGTGTATGTATTTTGTATAAGCATCATGTTGGATGCTTGGACCATGTATCTGTATATGTATCAGGTGGAAACATTGTATGATCAAGTACATCATGTATATTGATATGTATCAGGTATGATCAGGTAGATCATGCATGTTGATGGATACATGGTGTGGATCATGTATCTATGTATCAGGTGGATACACTATGTATGATGATATCTATCAGGTAGATACTTGGTGTGCATCAGATGGATGCATTGTATGATCAGGGTGATCGTGGATGACGAGCTTCTCCAGATGACATGCAGCAAGATGTTGCAGTGATGATGATTAGGATGATCATGTGTACATCAGGATGATGTATGGTGAGCATCAGATGATACTTTGTGGCCGTGGATCAGGTTGTGCAGATAAGCATGTAACTTGTGCCTTGGGAGATTTGCAGATGGTCTTTTGAGGTTTTGCCTATGGCATGTAATTCGTACCCTAGGACATCTGGCAAATGCTCTTTCGAGTTTTTGCTTGGGAGGACATACAATTTGTGCCCTGGGAGATCTATAGATAGTCTTCCGAGGTTTTTCCTATGGCATGTAATTCGTGCCCTGGGATATCTAGAAGATGCTCTTTCGAGGTTTTGTCCTATGGCATGTAATTTTCTCCAGGGAGATCTAGACAGGATGAAAAAGGCCTCATATGCTTCAGCCAGGTTTTTCCATGACCACATGTAATTTTCTCCTAGGAGATATGGACAGGATGAAAAAGGCCTCAGATGCTTCAACCAGGTTTTGTGGTGGACCACATGTAATGTGCTCCTGGGAGATCCGATGGGTAGAGCTGTGTGCTCGTAACAGCCTGAGATGCTTCAGCCAGGTTTTATGGTGAGATCACATGTAATGTGCTCCTGGGAGATCTGACGGGTAGAGTTGTGTGCTCGTAACAGCCTGGGATGCTTCAGCCAGGCTTTGTGATGGGTCACATGTAATGTGCTCCTGGGAGATCCTACAGGTAGAGCTGTGTGCTCGTAATAGCCTGGGATGTTGCAGCCAAGTTTTGTGATGCACGTAATAAGTCCTGAGAATTCCATAGTATGGCTAGTGATGACAAAGACCTGCAAGTGGTGGGCCTACATCCAGTATGAAAAAGGACTGGCTCTGTAGAACTTCCTATGACGAGTAGATTCAGAGATTGATTGAGATAGCAATAGCAGTGACGATGATGATGACTCGATGACGATTATCCAGTGACGATGATCCAGAGAAGATGACTTGTGCTAAAAGACCTATGTCGAGAAATACCTTCCTAGTTAAGAGGGAGTGTTGATGTATATGTAACTTCGGAATGTATTTCACCCATGTATTTCATATATGTATTTTGTACTCCTATAGAGATGGTATTATTCCTCTATACGGAAGTGTTTGTATTCCTATAGAGATGTTATTCTTCCTCTATACGGAAGTGTCGTCATTTATATTGTAAGTTTCGTAACTTATACTTGATGGGTTATTAGACCACCTTGTTGGGGTCGGCCCTGTATAAGTCATTTGGGTCAAAGGGTTATTAGAACACCCTATTGGGGGTCAGCCATGTGTGTCAAAGAGTTATTAGACCACCCTAGTGGGGTCGGCCTAGTCAGCATTATGTTAAGTGGTTAAGTTGAGGCCGACCTAGTTGAGTAAAGGTCAAGTCAAGTTAGTGTATAAATAGAGAGTGTGTTTCTCTCATTTTACACATTCTATTCTTTCTCTCACACTGTGGAGAGTGGCACACTTGTGGAGGAGGAGGCTCTGCTGCTAGGAGAAGACTATCTCTTGTATTCTGGTTGTATCATTGCTCTATCTATCTCTGAGGAAGTTATTGGGGTTTTTCACCTTTATGGTTTTCCCCAAGTAAACTCTGTGTCTCTTCTGTGCTTGAATTATTGTGTCCATGAATGATATGTTGTAGATTTGTTGTACATGTTGTTCTCTCAGTTAAGATCCTAGATCAGATTGAAGTAAATTCTGAAAATTTAACAACGTACAAGGGAAAAAACAGGGAAAAATAGTGTCTAAAGGATATAAAATGGTTCTGAGTCAATGAAATGGATCCTCTAGACCAAAGAGTGCTGATTCTCACCAAGTGGAAGATTACGTTGTAATAGAAGCAATAAGCATTGAAACTTAATATGTATATCTATCAGGCCCTTATGTAAGTTGCTAGTGTCTTTCCGCCACTATAGGTGTATTTCCTTAACAATAGAACTGGCGACTTTGTTGGGGAACCCTGTTCTTTTTCTGCTCTGGGGATGCTTGTATGTCTTTCTTCAGTATTTAAAAATTTTTGGCTTTCTGAAAGTCTGTGAAGGTATTTTCTGTTGATTTCCCTTTTATTTGGATCCATTCCCTTTCTATTCAGTTCGCAAGTTCTTTCCTGTTTCAGTACCTGTGCGCAAGTTTCCTGTATTTACATGCGCATACTTTTAACTGTATGCGCATGTCATTTGTTAGACATCTCACATACGTTTTGCTGCATGTGCACGTTACTGGTTTACACAGCCGCGTACATCATCTAACCAGTGATCTTACTTGTTTAAAAGGTTGATTGTAGGGTTTTGGTTTATTTATGGAAGCCTGGCTTGTTTTTTGTAGTCCTTGGGAATGCCTATGTTCCTTTTGGGTCCTTTGTAACTTTTTAGAAGCCTCTTTTTGAGTTTCCAACTTACAATCGCGTACTTTTTTCCCTATGTGCACATTGTCTATTGATAGACCCGCACACCGTATGCAGATTGCTATATAGCATACCCGCTCATTTTTCTGAGTGTTTACTTTTTGATTGAGTTTGCATCTCAGTTGGGTTTTGTGGTAATTCGAAGAGTCCATGGCTACTCTATACCCCTGAGTTTTTCCTCAGGACAGTCTCATCTTGTCTGGTCTCTCTTTCACAATTTTTCTTTCGAGTCTTAGTGTTTGGAAAGGTGTTTTTGGCTTGCCTCCCCGCTTGTTTATTTGGCGGATGCTCTTTCTTGTTTTCTGGTGTTTAGGAGCAGCTTAGTTTGCTATATTTCTATTTCATACATCAGTTTTCTCCTTTTTATTGTGCATCGTGTTCCATTCATGAGTTAGCTCATTGAAACAACTCCATGGGTTGAGGTCTTTCTCAGATTTATGATCTGCTTGCTTTAAGCTTTAGGAAATTTAGTCTTTAGTCATTTTTCTGATAAGTCTTGTATGCTTCTTTTCATGTCCATTTTTCTTTACTAGTTAGAGAAAAATTTTAAACTTTGAAAATAGAACACTTATGCAAGATTTGTCGCTTTGAAGTATGAAAGTTGTTATTTCTTTTAACTTCGAAAATAAAAATTGAAAAAGTTTTTATGCTTAGGTTTGCTTAGCTCTCTTTTTTCGAAAGTTGTAAATAGAAAAAATATTTTTGTGAAATTTTATACTTTTAAATATACACGCTTTGCTTCTTTCAAACCACACCACACACACCACTACCCTTTTGAGTAATAAACAACCATTAAAAAGAACAATTTAATAAAATTTATTAGTAAGATTTTATTTTTAGGGTTCACATTTCACCAACTAGCTTAGGCTATGGTTTCAAATAAATCACTCTTAAACACTCTGAAACCATTTGAATCTCAAAAAACGTAGTGAGACTTTAATATAGGTAAATCCATTTATATTCAAACACTTTGGGAATGCTCCACTTAAACTAGATTCAAGCACGAGGTCATGTGAGATTAGAATTGTTCGGGATACCGCCCACTTTCTTCTCGAGCATACACCCGAGCTGGTTTGCATACGGGGATTCTTTAGTGCCTTGTGCATTATCACATTTAGGGCTTTGCTACCCTTCCCACGCATTCTGGTTGAACTTGCAACTATCCCCCCAAATTCTTTCGATATTTATGGTAACCTTAGTATCTAGACCTCAAGTTTATACACAGGTTTAGTGGAAGGCTATTTCCACTGGACCTAGGACAGGCACGTAAGGTAACCCTATTACAGTAACCTGAAAGGGTGGTTTGGTGATTCAACGCTTGCACCCACAAGGACTGTATCGGATGCCATATAACTGACCTTTGGTGCTCTACCGATTTTTTTTCGTCCCTTATCATCCCATACTCACTCTTGAGAGTACTTATCTTTGTTTTCCTAATATGGTTGCTATAGGAAATTTTTAGTGGTGTGTTGTTTTCTTCATGTTGATTAGTGGCCCTTAGGTTTCTACACTTGGTACATTTTAGAATTAATTGTGGAAGACCAACCTCTCTGTAGGTCACGAACGTTGCAAGACCTTCCCCCACACATACTGGAACCTTTACCACCACCTCGACACCGGAGCACTAACTCTCGTGGGTCTTACGAACTCATGGGTGAAGTGGAAATACCTCGGGAACCCCAGCTTTTAACTCGAGACCAATAGGTCCAAGACATTGTTGATGTTGAAGACATCACAACTAAAGAGTTTAACCGACCCTTCAACTCTCCCTTAACTGGAGCCAACGATCCGTTATTTATCGTTGTAGCTTCTCTAGCTTTTCCTGAGTTAAGTGTCTATCGTTTCCCACCTGGTTCAGCTATGGACAACACAGGAGATGTGTCGAGAGCACCTCAAACTCCCATAGCTACCATCATGTCAGGAGGTATCTCTCCTTCATACACCCACATATTCTCAATGCACCAAGGGTCAATGGGTCTCCCATGGCTTGATGACCCATGTCTTCATGTTCATGTTCCCTCCAAGTCAGGACCATCCTGCATTTGGCATCATTTTCACCAATATATTGTTTGTTTTTCACTTACATTCCCCGACATACGCGACTGTCGTTTTTGGATAGTGGTGCACCGTGCATAGGTCCTTTTATGTAGTCTCGTGTACTTTTATTGAATTCACAAGTTTACATAAACTGAACCCGTGCACATGTCGAGACATATCCAAAATAATGTGAAAAACTTAATTTTGACCAAAATAAAAACTTGAAACATGATTTAAAATGATGGAATGGTGAAACAATACTTACTTGTTGGACACGGGAGAGAGTTTGATGCTTTGGAAACATTGTAGATCACAAATGAGGGTGGTAGGTTTTTTTCTTCAACTTGTGCTCTCAAAATGGAAATGGTGAGTGATTTGAGGTTTTGATTCTATTTATAGAAATTCAAATGAATTTTTATCCACTTTACTGTATTTTCATATAGTTTCAAAATATTTTTAAAAAAATGTATTTAAATCACTAAAGCACTTTTCCAAGTCTTTGTTTTGTTTAGGTCAAAACAAATAGGCAAATCTCACCATTTTTCATGGTAAGGGTCCATTAAGGTCTATTTTCCTCTATGACATACAAATTAAAGTACAATATCTTTTGTTGCTTTTCGTTGTTTAGGAATCATTCTGGATCATGTTCTACACTACTAATTTGGTTGTCGTTAGTCTTTCGTTGTCTTAATAGGTCATGGTACTAGTTGTATCCCAAAGCTTATAAAGTATTTTTAAGCACTTGTTTCGACTTTTCAAAAACAAACAAGATTGTCGAGTATAGTTGTCCTTGCAGACTCGCTAATGGATTTGAAACGACATCTGCTTAGGAACAGATTTAATCCTTTTTTGGTCCTTTGTGGATTATTTACAAAAAAGATCCTTGTGGAGCTTTATTTAAGCTCTTTTCGGACTCCCTAAATAAGAAAAGATTGTTGAGTTAGCTTGTCTCTTTCATACTCATTAAAGTACTTGAAAGGTCATCCACTTAGGTATAGAATTACCCCTTTTTTGGGCACTTATGGATTTTTTACGGAAAAGTTATACTCTAGTCATACGTGGCTATAAGATTTCTTCTCTTATTGTTTTATACTTTTTCGGGGGAGGAGACTAACTGTATGAAACAAGAACTCTTGTAGTCTTCTTTAGGGTTTTCAAACTCTCTAAACATGAAAATACTAGGTGAGCATCCACTAACTCGGGCTCGATGTGAAATCCATGAGTAAGTGTATGGATTTCTTATTTAAGTTTTCCAGACTCCTTAAATATGAAAACATTGGCGAGCAAGAACAGATCTCGGCTTGGTATTAAAATCTAGAGATCAGTACCAAGTTTCCTTTCCATGGACTTGTTAAACTACACATGGTTAGATCCCTATCAAGCAATCTTCTATCTCTTTCTTTGAGCTTGCTTAAAAAATGAAGAAGGACTATTGAGTTTGATTTCTTGGACTCATTAAAACAACAAGAAGGATATTCTTTAAATAAAAAGAGAAAGGGAAGGTATGGATGTCATAAATTTGTCAGTTTTTAAAGGAAACAAGTCAGTCCTATCCTTGAACACAACACCTTTTGCATCTGTCAAACAGTTGGGTTTTAGTTCTTCGACCTTAGGATGAACCCGATTTCAGAGTTTCTACTCCTCCGATTGGTTACTCTTCCAGTCATATGGAGAATTCTCCAATGTCTCTTACATTGCAGATTTATATCATGTTCTCGTTATGTTGAAAGCTGCCTAATGTTAAATTTTCAGAATTTACTTCAATCTGATCTAGGATCTTAGCTGAGAGAACAACATGTACAGCATATCTACAGCATATCAATCATGGAGACAATAATGCAAGCACACAAGAGACACAAAGATTTACTTGGGGAAAACCATAAAGGTGAAAAAACCCAATAACTTCCTCAGAGATAGATAGAGCAATGATACAACCAACCAAGAGAGATAGCCATAACCTAGCAGCAGATCCTCCTCCTCCATAAGTGCGCCACTCCTCCTTGAGTGCATGTGTGAGAAGTGAGTGAGCAAATAGAGTGCCTCCCGCACTCTATTTATACTTGACTTGACTTGCCTTTTTACCTAACTCATGTAGGCTCGAACTTTACCACATAACATAATGCTGAGTGGGCCGACCCCCAATAGGGTGGTCTAATAACCCTTTGACCCACATGGCCGACCCCCAATAGGGTGGTCTAATAACCCTTTGACCCACATGACTTATACAGGGCTGACCCCAAATAAGGTGGTCTAATAACCCATCAAGTATAAGTTATGACACTTACAATATAAATGACGACACTTCCTTATAGAGGAATAATACCATCTCTATAGGAATACAATATACATATATGTGAAATACATTCCGCAGTTACATATACATCAACACTCCCTCTTAACTAGGAAGGTATTTCTCAGCATAGTTCTTCTAGCACAAGTCATCTTCTCTGGATCATCGTCACTAGATAATCGTCATCGAGTCATCACCATCGTCACTGCTGCTGCTATCTTAATCAATCTCTGAATCTACTCGTCATAGGAAGTTCTACAGAGCCAGTCCTTTTTCATACTGGATGTAGGCCCACCACTTGCAGGTCTTCATCATCGCTGGCCATACTGTGGAATCCTCAGGACTTATTACATGCGTCACAAAACCTCGAAAGAGCATCCCAGGCTGTTACGAGCACACGGCTCTACCTATAGGATCTCTCAGGGCACAAATTACATGTGACCTCACCACAAAACCTCGAAAGAGAATCCCAGGACTGATTACGAGCACAAGGCTCAACCTATTGGATCTCCCAGGGCACAAATTACATGTGGTCACCACAAAACCTTGAAAGAGCATCCCAGGACTGATTACGAGCACACAGCTCAACCTATCGGATCTCCCAGGGCACAAATTATATGTGGTCATGGCAAAATCTCGAAAGAGCATCCCAGGACTGATTACGAGCACACAGCTCAACCTATCGAATCTCCCAGGGCACAAATTACATGCCATAGGACAAAACCTTGAAAGAGCATCTGCCAGATATCCCAGGGCACAAATTACATGCCATAGGCAAAACCTTGAAAGACTATCTGCAGATCTCCCAGGGCACAAATTATATGTCCTCCCAAGCAAAACCTCGAAAGAGCATTTTCCAGATGTCCCAGGGCACAAATTACATGCCATAGGCAAAACCTCGAAAGACCATCTGCAAATCTCCCAGGGCACAAATTACATGCTTATCTGCACAACCTGATCCACGGCCACAGAGCATCAAACTGATACTCACCATACATCATCCTGATGTATTCATGATCATCCTGATCATCATCACTGCAACATCCTGCTGCATGTCATCTGGAGCAACATCCTGAAGCTCGTCATCTATGATCATCCTGATCATCATCACTGCAACATCCTGCTGCATGTCATCTGGAGCAACATCCTGAAGCTCGTCATCTATGATCATACTGATCATCAATGCATCTACCTGATGCATACCAAGTATCTACCTGATACATATCAACATACATGATCCTCCTGATAACCAATGCATCCACCTAATACAAATACAAATACATGATACATATCACCATACATGATCCACCTGATCATACAATGTACCCACCTGATACATATACAGATACATGGTCCAGGCATCCAACATGATGCATATACAAAATACGTACACATGATCCAACTGATCATATCCAGCATCCAACATGATGCATACATACATAAATGATCCAACTGATCATATCCAGCATCCAACATGATGCGTACATACATACATAAAAATGATCCAACTGATCATATCCAGCATCCAACATGATGCGTACATACATACATAAAAATGATCCAACTGATCATATCCAGCAGAAACCAGAACATCATCCTGATGCTCATCATCCAGCGCTTACATCCACAGCCATGTGAAGGATCCTCCTTCCAACATGCTTGGAATGGCTTCAGCAAATGTGTCCATCACTTCTTCCTCGAAGTGTCCTCGATTTGAAGAACGCCAAGCCTCTCTCTGAAGTATTCAAACTTCACTCTGGCTAGTGGCTTCGTCAGCACATCTGCAATCTGCTCGTCCGTCGCAACATACAGGAGCTTCACAGCTCCTCTCTGCACCATATCCCTGATATAGTGATATTTGATCTCTATGTGTTTCGACTTGTGATGAAACACTGGGTTCTCGGACAGCTTCACACAACTCTGGTTATCACAGAAGATACCAGTAGCCTCCAACGGGAGATCAAATAACTCAGACAGTAGCTTGCGTAGCCATACTACCTCGCAACTAGCTGAGCAGGCTGCAACATATTCTGCCTCAGCTGTACTCAGTGCTACGCAGGACTGCTTCCTGCTAAACCGAGAGATCACACCTAATCCCATACTGAAGCAGCACCCAGATGTGCTCTTCCTGTCTGCAGCACTGCCAGCCCAATCTGAATCAACATAACCCTGCAGGTTAAACTTTTGATTCACCTCATACCTGAGCCCATAATCCACTGTACCCTTCAGGTACCTCAGAATATGCTTTACAGCAATCAGGTGAACACTCCTCGGATCCGTCAGGAACTGGCTCAATGTGTTCACAGCAAAGCAAATGTCTGGTCTCGTGTTCGTCAGGTACATCAAGGACCCAATCATCTGACGATACATAGAGACATCAATTGGTTCAGATGAAGCATCACATAGAAGCTTCAGATTTGATGCCATAGGTGTGGCCATGGCCTTGCAATCCATCATCCCGAACCTCTTCGGGATCTCTACTGCATACTTCCCTTGTCCAAGGAAGATTCCATCTGCACTCTGCCACACCTCCATGCCAAAAACAAATAGTGCATCATCCCCAAGTTCTTCATCTCGAACTCGGTAGTAAGCTTCCACTGCGTGTCAGCAATCAATCTATTTTCACCTGTAACAACCAGGTTATCTGCATACAAAAGTAGTATCACTAGATTTCCTTCCTCAACCTTGTAGTAAGGGTTGGAATCCGCTTTACTCTTGGTAAATCCCAAACTGGATAGAAAGCTGTCTATCCTACCATACCAAGTTCTGCACACATAAATGACTACACCATGCTGTCTTGAAATCCATCTGGTGCATCTTCTATTTCATCTCAATGCTGCCATCTGCAACATGCTTGATCTGATAGTTCCTTTTGGAAGTCATAACAAACTTCCCTTCACATCTTGGGACTACATCCCAAACATTATTCTTCATGATCGACGGATCATGGCATTCCATTTCTTCATCCCAGATCCTGGGAACTTCAGTATCTTCAATAAATAAATTTGTTGCTGAACAAATGTTGTTTCTTCTTTTGTAGGAGATGGCATACGATCTTTCCTACACAACAAGTTAAATTGCATGATTAGAAAACATCTCATAGTTTTCAGAACAAATTCTTACACATAAATAAATATGTCATACAGTCATGCAATTATCTTAGCCAATGCTTCAATACAACATTTATCCATATCCCGTAACTTTCTAGATGCCTTCCAATCTCTACCAGAACATTGTTAAGAGTGTGCACAACTCCCAACATGTCAGCAAAGAGGTTTCATTCTAGATAAGTAGCAATGGAATGTTGTACAGTACCATAGGCCACTTACCTATGTGTTTTAGTAGTATACTGTTCATCAATGCAACTATTCTAATATGCATAATACACAACCTAATTCTAGGAACATCAGTGTATACATTATTGAACAGTATTATTTAAACAAACAAATATGCAAGAAATGATGATTAAAATACTTATCTTTGTTTGTTCGTTGGGTGGACTCCCTCTGAGTCTTCGCTTCCTTGCAGGAGATGCTGGAATCCTAATCTTAAGTAGCTTCTTCTACACCTTTCTGTTGTGGAATGTAGAAAGATGGTTAACTCCCTCTGAATATCTGCATCCTTGCAGAAACTGCTGAAGTGTGCTCCTTTTCTTTCTTGCAGGAACAACTGGAGTGTGCTCCTTTGCTTTCTTGCAGGAGCAACTGGAGTGTGCTCCCTCTTGATCTTTGCTTCCTGAATTACCTGTTCTTGAACTCATATTCATCCTTGTCCCTATGCATGCTTATTAGTATCATGATTGTGTTATCCTTGTGATTTCATATAAAATCATACATTCATTAGTATACTATTAAAACACAATAATCTCAAGCATGTATAGTCATGATCATTTCAAACAAAAATAGTAAGCATTATTATTCAAGGTTTATGCAGGATTCTTATGGTTAGTCAAATCATAAGAAACATAACATATCTAAACCTATAATTACTCAAACCTATGACTCTTCAGGTTAGTTGAATCATCAATCAAGATAAGAGATATGATATGCATAAAACCTGTGATTATTCAAACCTATAACTTCATGATTCTTCTGGTTAGTCATATCATCAATTATGGTAAGAAACATAATATGCATACAACCATGATTATTCAAACTTATGACTTCATGAAGAATCATTATCAACAACACATCAGTATAACATTCTAAACCAAGGTAGGATTCTAGCTTGATATAGGAAAAACATACCTGGATTAGCATGCTAGCTAGTTTATGTCTAACATACCCGCATAATGTCTTTTGGTTCTCTTCAGTGACTTGTGCTAGTAACCTGCATGTCTCATATGTTAACCATTACAAAACCAAGTTATACATACCTCGTAAATGGATCTTCTATGAGATCCATGACAATGGATGAATCTTTGTCCTCATGTTATCATGACCATATGTTCTTGGACCAGAACCTGATTTGTCTTTCTTGGTGTACCTTTCATGTTAGTAGACAACATAAACCTCATATAACACCATAATGCATTAGTACAATCATAAGTGTCAACACCTTAACCAATGAATATCTTCTATCATGCATTCATAATTTTGTTTAGGTGATACGACAAATCTAAAATCAAAATTGTACTAACCGTAATAACATGAAGACAAACATACCATAAACTTAATCATGGACAAATATCGAAACATACCTCGATGATTCATACCTGTCGAGATCGCTTGTAATCTTCTTATATAAGGCCTTAGCGTCATCTCCCTCTGAAACAGGAACTTCTTCACTCATGCAGATGATCAATCCATCTTCTTCTAGGATTAACCCATTCCACTTGATTTGCAAGAACTGGACCTTGAGCTGGATATGGGTTTGTCAGAGAAACCCCAAAAATTCAAACTTTGAATTTCAAACTTCTGACAGGATAGAAATATGTGCCTTGATGAGCTGATCAAGTTGGTATATTCAGAATTTGGAAACTGCAAAGTTTCACTCCTCAATTTTGCTTTTGAAACTTCTAGATTCACTAGACGTGACCCTGAACTAGGGTTTAATGAAGTCCACTCTTTTTCCCAATCAAAATGTTTGATCCAAAGCTCTAAGCTTCTATTTTTCTGAGGAGCTTCCAGCCGTGTTCACAGATTTCAAAAATTCCCATTTTTACAGAAGCCCTAATTTTCCACTTTTCTGTTCAAAGTCCCGAACTAGGGTCTCATCAAGCCCGGCCTTCTTCCCAACCAAAAATTATGATCTTGGTCTCTAAATTTCTATTTTGATGAGTAGCATCCAGCCGTGGTCTCCGATTACAAAAATTCCAACTTTCTCCAAAGCCCTAAATTCCGGAAGCCATGAATGAAGGTACCAAAAAATAATTCTGTTTTGACAGAAATATGTACCTGATTGTTTCTGGTGTAACTTCGAAATTTTTGATCCACAGGGTCTGAAAAAGTTTCTTGAGATAGCCTGACCTGTTATCTTTCCATCCTGATAGGTCTGACCTCAATTGGATTCTCTGAGAGAGAGTTATGCCAAATGTCGCAACATGACCTGTTTTGGGATAAAACAGGAGAGCGAACTTGTACGGCGTTCCACGTGTCACTGTTTTAATTTCGGACTCTAAAAAAGTTTTCTGAGATATCTCGGCCTGTTACCTTTCCATCCTGACAGTTCTGACCTCAATTGGACTCTCTGAGAGAGATTTATGCCAAATGTCGCAACATGACCTGTTTATGGGATAATACAGGAGAGTGAACTTGTACGGCATGCCACATGTCACTGTTTTAACTTCGGCCTCTGAAAACGATTTTTGAGATAGTCCAGACTGTGTACTACCTGTCACTTTTTACGAAATTTCATTTGGAGCTTCCTAGCCCAAGATATGACCTTTTTCCCAAGGTCACCTGATTTTGACTCATATCTAGAAGAGGCAGAAACCCTATATTGTACAGATCATAAATCACAAAGTGCAACGAATTAGAGGTTGTCCTTTGGACACAAGATACCTGGAGATCTTAGCTTCGGCCTGTAACAATTTCAGATCCGAAAACTTTGCCAAAACGTATTTATAGCGAAAGTTCTACGAGGACTGGTTTTTGCTATATCAAGCCCTAGCATCGTAAGTGCAACAAGTGTCATACATGCCATATCATGCCTTCTTTCAGGCTAGCTCTGATACCATGTTAAATTTTCAGAATTTACTTCAATCTGATCTAGGATCTTAACTGAGAGAACAACATGTACATCATATCTACAGCATATCAATCATGGAGACAATAATGCAAGCACACAAGAGACACAAAGATTTACTTGGGGAAAACCATAAAGGTGAAAAACCCCAATAACTTCCTCAGAGATAGATAGAGCAATGATACAACCAACCAAGAGAGATAGCCATAACCTAGCAGCAGATCCTCCTCCTCCATAAGTGCGCCACTCCTCCTTGAGTGCATGTGTGAGAAGTGAGTGAGCAAATAGAGTGCCTCCCGCACTCTATTTATACTTGACTTGACTTGCCTTTTTACCTAACTCATGTAGGCTCGAACTTTACCACATAACATAATGCTGAGTGGGCCGACCCCCAATAGGGTGGTCTAATAACCCTTTGACCCACATGGCCGACCCCCAATAGAATGGTCTAATAACCCTTTGACCCACATGACTTATACAGGGCCGACCCCAAATAAGGTGGTCTAATAACCCATCAAGTATAAGTTATGACACTTACAATATAAATGACGACACTTCCTTATAGAGGAATAATACCATCTCTATAGGAATACAATATACATATATGTGAAATACATTCCGAAGTTACATATACATCAACACCTAAGTCACTATTGTGTCATGCTCATTGTTCAACGATACAACCTATTTCGGCCATTCTACAATTACTTTGACCTCATGTGTCAACCATCTTTGGTGTCAGTTGTTTCATCTTCTTCTACTCCAAATCAGTTCAATCTCTTCAGTGTTCCTCGTGTTGGATGATGGAGGATGCATTAAGGCCTCCCTTCCAGTGGACCTCTTCTCATCGTCTTCAACTCATTTTCCTCTAGGAACAAAGTCTATATTTTTGGATAGTACCTTGGGGATTGCAGTCATCAGTGGTAGCTTACCTCACTATTGGATAAATGGGAATACATCAATGTCTCCCATCTGATAGATTCTTCATGCGTTCGACGAAAAGACCATTTATTCACACTTGCTTGAATGTAATAGGTACCTTGGGTTCCATTTTCATTATCGGTGGACACCTTCGCGTTTGTTAATGGTATACATTAATGAATGGTAATCAAACGGTACCCCCCATGTTCGACTTCAGGTCATCTATTCGCATGGATGAGTATGTACCTTGGGATGTTTTGGATGAAGACATTGGGACTATGATAGCATTACCTCATTTATGTTATTTCCTAAGTTGTGCAAGATTGAGCCATACTCATTTTTTAGGCTCTTGATGAGACATAGATCTAGCTTGTTTTTATGGCTATGATCTCCTTTTTTTGACATGGATCCACATTTGTATTTCAATGGCCATACTACATACATATCCTAGCTATGTATTAGAGATCATGTTCTATCATATTGAACATCCATTGATGTCAAGATTGTAATTTCTTGTTGATCTGGTTGTTGTTTTCAGGTACTTTTGTGACCTTGTACTGCGGTTTCCTTGCTTCTCCACAGACTTGGTTTGTAATGTATTTCGACCATCGTTTCCCTCTAACCTCACACATTAGGGGGCATCTGTTATAGGTCAAATATGCACTTCTACGTCCGTGATCACATTACCCTGTAGATCACACCAAAGAACAATATGGATTGAAGAGCTGGATTGACCTTGATGATTTAATTCTGAGATCCCACAACTTTAGTTAAAAAACCATATTTCAGTAGGTGTGTATGACTCCTTATATTTACAACTTGCGCACCATAGGTAGGTCCACATACTGACAACTTGCACACATGTCCTAAAAAGTTGCATGCATGAGTTTCTTCAAGACCTAGCTGTGCACTATACGCTTAATGCCTAGTGTCATACCTAGGAAAATCTTAATATGAAATTTAAAAATAAATAATGATCACGAATTGGGATTAGTTGAGGTTGGTTCCATAACTCCCCCAACTTCCTTGATCAACTACCTCACCAATCCAAATTCCTTCCTTGTCCAGAAATACAAGGGGAAGCCATGAGGAAAAGGAGAATGATTGGAGAGTTATTGTTATGTTGAAGGAATTTCAAGTCTAAGGAGGAGCAGGAACCCATGACACAGTTGTAGGAGTGCTGAAGTAGAACCACGGTACAGCCTATATATTTTGCAGCATTTTTCCTCTGATAATAAAGATCAAGACATTTGTCCCTTCCCAATGATGTGTTTTATATCATTGTAATTTGATTATGCTTAACATTATATTGTCTTTCAATATTGTTATATTTGTTGTAGTCAAATTGGTTTGAGAAGGGTTGTTTCAGTTTTGCAGGTGTGATTGTTGTAAGGATCAAGCGAAAGCTAGGATCGACCCTCGTAAAGAAGGTATGACACATTGAACTTTGATCCCTTTATTTGCAACAATAAGCATTGAAACTTAATATGTCTATCTATCAGGCCCCTATGTAAGTTGGTAGTGTCTTTCACCCACTATAGGTGTATTTCCTTAACAACATATAGCTAGAATAAATTGTGTCACATGATTAGAATTGGCATAAAGCATGATGAATCAAGATTTGGAAATTGGGAAAGGATCTTTTGTCACGTACCCACCCATTTAACCAATGCAAGGCAGAGTACATGATGCCAAATTCAGGGCTTTCCCATGATCTCACCCCATTAGTTAGATTCATATAAATGAATTATGAATGTGCAGACGTAAAACAAATCAATTATGATGCATAGTGGAATTAAAACATCCACACACATTACTCACGCATACAACATATCAACAGTTATTGAATTAATATAGTGTAGAAGTAAATATAGAGGCATAAAAACATTTATCTTCATTTTTCAACTGCCCAAGCAACTAGTTATGTCGCTGCAACGTTCCGCCCAACCATAGGCTCTTCGACAGCTTATATTGAGTCCATCTGAAGGCCACCCCCGAGCTGAGCATGATTCCTTCAAGGAAAAGGGGACATTCACTCTCTCACAACCAATTAATCATTCCATCTGAGCCAAGCCAGTCCATAGCTGGGTTTATCAGGCTACAATTGAACCCTGGATTATCTCACTCAAGATCAACCCCAAGCCATGAATACCCATACCCATACCCAACATACTCTGCTCTCACACAATAAGCACAACTAGGGGGCAGGGATATACATTTTAGACAGTGGGATTTACAATAAGATGGCCATGGGTTTTCCCAAAAAACGTTCCCAACCCAAAAAAAAATGGATTGTGGGATGGGAAAACAACCACAGGGGGAAAAATGATTTCTTCCCCAAATATCTCAGCCTTCCATAGCCCAACACGGTCTCTATTGAACCCCCATTCGATTTCCCTTCTTCCCCACTGGTATACAACACAGAAAACGCCCTTCTCTACTGGGGAAAATGAAGAAAATGCTGCAACATTCCTGGAAGACGCCCAGGTACCTCTAAACTCGTGAGGGAGGAAGAATGATCATGGATAATGGCTTGGGGGAGAAATTCATGGCTCTTTTCTTGCCCAAGGAGACAAAACATGTTTTTCCACAGGGGGAAAACTGATTTCTTCCCCAAATATCTCAGCCTTCCATAGCCCAACATGATCTCTATTGAATCCCCATTCAATTTCCCTTCTTCCCCACTGGTATACAACACAGAAAACGCCCTTCTCTACTGGGGAAAATGAAGAAAATGCTGCAACATGCCTGGAAGACACCCAGGTACCTCTAAACTCGTGAGGGAGGAAGAATGATCATGGATAATGGCTTGGGGAAGAAATTCATGGCTCTTTTCTTGCCCAAGGAGACAAAACATGTTTTTCCATAAAGGGTGGCTTGCCCATACCCAAATTTGGACAACCATACCTCTCCATTCCCAAGGAATTAACTACCTCAACCAACCCTTGAGAGGAATCAATGGTTGGGTACAAAAGTCAACATGGGTAGTTGAGGGTTTGATGGGTTCTCTCATTGACACTTGGATTGACCTGATTGGCTCAAGGGTTTGAATGTTTTCCCTCCCAATTCCTTGTGAAATCATGCCCCCATCTCTTTGTTGCATTCCATAGCTAGTTGTGGGTATTTTTATTAAAATGCATATCACATGATATTTGAATTTCCAATGTGCATTGCTAGCACGCAAACCATATGCATCACTAAATCGATGGCAGGGACTTGGCCTTGAGCTCCTCACCATGATTTCATAACAATATCACATCATTTATAATGTTAATTCCATGGGTCAAATTGGGGACATTACATTCCCATCCCCTTGGAATAACACCGTCCTCGGTGTTCCAACACTTCGGACTATATACCCACTTTACACATGATTCAAAATTCACAAACTATGACAGGTCTGTCCTGCATTTCATCCCTTTACTTTGAACTTTCAAGATCAAGTCCTCTAGCTTCCACAAGCTTCTCCTGCTAGCTTTGGTCTTCTAGCTCTACAGGTGGGCATTGCTCCAAAGCATTCCCTTTCCATTTGCTTATCTTCTAGCTGATCTACAAGTCTGGAATTTCATGGATTTCATCTTTCTTATTGTCCTGGCAACTATCTGAGGAAGACTTCCAGCCAAAACAAATAGCTTTTGGCCTGCTGCCATGATCAATGTGCACAGCTAGCTCTCGCTTTTCTCACTAGCAATCATTTGGCTAGTAACAGTTGCAACAATGGCTTTCAATGTCTCTCCTGTGAGACTTATCATGGCAATTCCTATTAGGACAAGCATATCACAATATTAAAATTAGTCAATTATTTGCCCAATTAACATGGAACGTCCATGCTTTACTCATGAGACTTCCACACATTTCATGCTTTCCCAATATACACATGAACTCATTCATGTTCATCCTTTCACCGGAAAATAACCATTTCAGCATGCACAATTCATTTCAAGCAATTAAACACAATTCGTTTTCATTTATGACATGCACTCAACAGTCTTTTGTTTCTGAGATGCATCAGTCAAAAGGAAAGAGAAGAGTAAGAGTTTCCCCCTCTTAGTCTTGTTCCACTCTGGAGCCAAACCATCACTTGTGGTTCTATGCTCCTTAGCCTCTTTCACTTCAATGTGAATGCTTGACTTGCCCTTTCTTGGCTATGACATTTTAGTGTCTAAGGTTTGTCTAATGCTTTTCAACTAGGGAACCCTTCCTTGTTGTTGCTTACAGAACCTTTGGCTGCTAGGACCCACATAGTTCCACTAGCACCATCTTTCATTACTGCTCATACTGAGCTCTTTAGGACAGTCATATGTCCACACGCATCCTCCAGATGCTTTCATAGTCCTTGCTTCCAGCAATACCTACACTCAAACATTGAGTCAATTCACATGTTTAGTGTATTTTCACAGGTTTTATCTCCAAACAAGAATTTAAGAAATCATAATTAAATCATATACACATGTATATTCATAAGCAAGAGTTGCAAGGTAACTGAATACTTATCTGTATTGGATGTCTTCACTTTATTCCACAGGATCCTTCTTTGCTTTACGAGCCTTGGATTTCCCGTGAACACACTAACGAATGTTGGGCCAGCACGTAGGCTACTCCACAATCATTCGAATAGGCAATTCCAAGCCAGTACACCGACTGGGTTTATCAATCATTTCCTTTAGCAATATGCTAGGCCAGTGCTCCGACTGGTTTTATCAATTGTTTAAGGGGTGTTGGGCCAGCGTACACGCTGCTTTACCATATCAAGTAGTTAATGCCCAACTAGTCACTCTCTGGGCTTATCAATAACTTTATAGCGTTCAACCAGCTACTCCCTGAATTTCTTAATAATTTATATCGCCCACTCATTTAATCTCTGGATTTACCATCAATTTATAGTCTTTTAGGGTCTTGCCTTCTTGCAATGACCAAGGTTTCCACAAAGAAACAATAGTGTATCAGCTTAGCTGTTAAAAGACTTATACCTGTAATCTTCATTATTCCGAACAAGACATAAATGAAAACGAATACTTATCTGTATTGTGCATTTCCCCTCTGGTCCACAGGATCCTGCTTCGCTTTGCAAGCCTTGGGATCGCCTATGGACTTGGATATAGTTAATGCTTAACCAGTACGCCTCCCCATCGGCTGGATTTACCAAGCATTTGGTGGTGCCCAACCAATCCCATACCTGGTTGTCCCTCTCCAGTGCCGAGCCAGCACATTCGTCTGGGTCATCGACCAATGGAAGGAAACTGCGCCACCGACCATTATAGGTCAAGGCTCTACTATGGAGCCATAGGCATCTCAGGGTTTTCAGTCAGTCCTCAGTGCCCGCCCTCCCACTACTGTCCCAATAGATATTTTACGCCTTTACCAATGTCACCACACCTTCTTGCACTGTAACCCTTCACACACATCAACTCTTGGTTTATACAAGGACGCCACTCCTTCTCTTGTGCAAATCGGTGGTTCCTTTTAGGAAATTTATAGGTGACTTTCTTGACTGCAGGTTAACATGACCCCTACTCACACAAGGATGATACATTCTCTTATTACACAACTCTTCGGGCCTTTCCATCCCTTCTGGTAATATTTCACGTGAGCATAGAAAGGTTGCCAATTCCCATACAGTCTCCTTGCATACCCTTCTTCACTTTGCCCTTTAATGTGCAGCATCAATCTGCATCTGTGTAGGCTGACAACACAAGAAGGATAAGCAAGCTCATCAGTATTGCTGTTCAATTCTTAACCACATTCCATATAATTCACTACCAAGTATTGAAACACCAGGAATGCGTCCATTCCCTTAGAGTGTAGTCAATATTGAAAACCCTATCATGACCCAACACCAGAAAAGGAGTGCACGCCCTTTCCGATGTGCGCCATGTAGGCCCTAATCATTCTCAAGCAGCCTGCAATAATATAAATAAGATAGAGCATGCTCTGCATATTAACCCTAATAATTTAAACATGAATGTTCTTGTCTAGGGTCACAGAATACTCATTCATTTTGCAGATGTGTCTCACATGCCTTCTGGGCATAGCTTTACCGTTTCACTTTCGTGGTTTACCGACGTGCGGTTTGGCTAAGACATTATCAATGTCGTTTCACCCGAAACCCATTTCCAAAGCATGGGATCATTCCCATCTAGTTTGGCTTATGCAGGCCATCACACATGGTCTTCTTGCAATGTGTCATCCTGGCGCACTTTATCAAATAGCCAAACAGTCAGCAACATTTAGCAATAAGCTTCAACTATGATTGTTTCATAACCAATCAATAACATTAATAATTAAATTCAACAAGAATTTTACAATTCTGTCTCATACAGAAATTGATTTTCTTATCCATGAGGCTATCCTCATATTGTTTGGCTCCTGTAAGTGACACCACTCTGCCCATTATGGTCTTATGCCCGCTGCCATACATGAGCATCCACTTACAGCATGTCCTCCTGACACATTTTCATATAAGCCAAACAGTCATTAGCAACTTTTAGCAAAATTTCAAATCCGAAACATTTACAAATCTGAGATTTACAACTGTTCTTACTAACAGAACTTAGAGCTCTCAACCATGAGATTCCTTCTCGTAATCTCTAGATCAAATTTTCAAATCCGTTTCTCACGGAAATTTGATTTGCAATTGTGATATTATTCTCATAGTCATATCATTCATACAACTCTGTCCTTCCATAGAGAATTCTAGCAGCCCATCGATCATGATTGGCTCTTCATGCGCTTACTATTCTGCATTCATAACAACCCATGAAATGATCCTAGAATTATCATCAATTCATCGTTTCATTCATTATTTATTTTGCAATAACATATGCATCATCCCTGTGCATTCATACAATGCATCACAAAATTTATAAAATCTCTTAATGCACATCTACTCAATGCTACCTTGCATTGTTTCATGAGTACTATGCATTCAAGCATATTATGATCGAAACATGACTATCTCATATAACTTGCATTACCATAATCAGGACCACCAGTCCTCACTTGCTTTGGTTATTAGGCACATAACCAACATACACATGGCAGGATATAAATTCATATGAATGCATTAAGATTTCTAAACAGTCATAGGGTGTAAGGATCATTTCCTTCACTTACCCACACCTCACCAAGCTTGATAGGTTAACAGTCCCAATCGGTATTCAATATCACATGCAAACTAACTCAACATAGCTCAAACATAGTTGAAGAGATCTTACCAAATCCTCTTTCAACATTCATGCAATTTGGCACCGATAATCATTACCTGCATGGTTACCATTAACATCGCCTGATGTTACTTGATCAGCTGGCCTCTTACCAAGGCTGCTCAATCCTTTTGCCAACTTTTTGATCATAGATTTGTTGCACCATCCTTTCTGCATAAGGTTGTTGGCTTCATGCAGCAACATCCTCAGCACATTTAGCCATGCTCTTTGTTATATTTGGTCCTACAACCAATACCAACATCAATAGTGATTATCAACCACAATATTCTCCATTAGTGGTTCATTGCATATGTAGACTTCATTATTTTACCAATATGCAATATCCCATTCATGCACAAGCATTTCCATATGCACTATGCAATGTTTGTTAAGATGCCATCTAGTGCATATACAACTATGTAAGCCCTTACATTTTTAACATTTTTATGCCATATGATAATTTCATAATTGTAAGTATGATAAAAAACAAGGGTTTAAGGAATTCTTCCCTTTTCGATCCCTCATCGTAACATGGAATTCCTCTTCCATATCCTGCAATTGTAGAAATTGCCCATATTGACAACAAAATTTGTTTGTCAAAACAGCCACTGGCACTCTTCTGCACTAAATATCTATGGTATATGTAGACCTCATTCAAACTCTGGTCAGGCATCATTGTTCCTTGTTGGACAAGATTTCCAATGCCTGTCATCATGCTCCATTCCGACATCGGGTGTGGGAACTGCATCTTTTCAAAAATGACAACTTTCACTCCAATTCTGCACCACACAGTTGCATTTTGGTCCAGAATGCCAACTTTAGCCACCTGCGGAAGAAAATCTATGAGGAATCACAAAAACTTATCTATCGAGTGAAGTTATTCCATATAACAAGTAACACTCAGCAATTCACGGATTTCAATTCCGATGCACCATTCATCTTCTATGAATTTCTGGGTTTTACTACTTCCCACTTTTCACATTTTTCCAAAATTCCAAATTTTGGGCCAAAAATGGCTATCTCCCAAACGGTGCATTTCTGGGAAATCTTTGTCTAACGGAAACTGTCTGTCTTAATGAGAATATGAAATGTCTAGTTCAGTAATTTTTTTGATTCCCACATCTAGGGTCACTTTTACTGCCCACAAGCTTTTCAAAATCTTGAAAAAGTGGCCTGGAACAGTGCTTTTTGGCCTTCTTGCTCACCTGGACCTCACATCCTTTGGAGTTTGGCTCCAAGATTCTGAACTTAACATCGTGCTTGCTCCATGACTGCCTCATATCAATTTCAGCTCAAACCGACCTTCTGTCAAGCCTCGGGACTCCTTCCTTCAAAAGTCACTATTATCCATTTTCTGTCAAATCGGAGTGTAATGGGCTCGGGGTCTTCATTGGTTCTTTCATGGCCTTCGTCAATGGCCTCCGAGCCCCACAGGAATCATCCCATTCTGAGCCCGGATGCTCCCTCTATCCAAAAATTGAGTTTTCGCGCCGTTGCGGGACGGTTCGCTGAACGCTCCCGCAATTGCGAAGCAATTCGGCGAAGGCTCCCACAATTGCAGAGCCATTCGGCGAATGCTCCCGTTGCGGAGCGATTTGCCGAATGCTCCCGCAATCGCGGAGCTATTCGCGGAATGCTCCCACCGTTTCGGAACGGTTTGCCGAAGGCTTCCGAAATTTCGAGGCGATTTGGTGAAGACTTCCGCAGTTTCGGAATGACTTGCGGAACTCTTCCGCAATTTTTGGAACGATTTCCCGAACTCTTCCGCGTTGCGGAATGATTCGCGGAATCCTTCCGCAAATTTCGGGGAACTCCTCCGCATTGCGGAACGGTTCGCGGAACTCTTCCGCAATTGTGGAAAGGTTCGCCGAACTCTTCCGCAGTTTCGGGAAGATTCACGGAATTCTTCTGCAATTTCAGAAGTCATTCCGGAAGTCCTTCTGCAAATTTTGGAAGAGAATTCCTTCCGCAAATTTCCTTTCGACGCTGAATACTTAGAAAAAATTTTCGTTGTTTCGGAACAGTTTTCCGAATTCTTCTGCATTGCGGAACAACTCGCGGAATCCTTCCACAGTTTCGAGACGACTTCCCGAATTCGTCCCAAAACAGACTTAAACGAAATTTTTCAAAAACTCTTGAAACAAATTCCGAGTCCCTTCTTTTCTTCCTGCTGTGATGACTGCTGCCCAGCAGAAGGTAACCTTACCTCTGCAACTATCCAACTGAGCCAGCTAGTCTTGATGCTAGTACCTGTGGTGATTAGGAAGGGATCTTCCCTTGTAACCATAGTTGGATTTGGCCCATAGAGGCCCAATGTTGCAACCAGCAGCTCTGATACCAACTGTCACGTATCCACCCACTTAACCAATGCAAGGCAGGGTACATGATGCCAAATTTAGGGCTTTCCCATGATGTCATCCCATTAGTTAGATTCATATAAATGAATTATGAATGTGCAGATGTAAAACAAATCAATTATGATGCACAGCGGAATTAAAACATCCACACACATTACTCACGCATACAGCATATCAACAGTTATTGAATTAATATAGTGCAGAAGTAAATATAGAGGCATAAAAACACTTATCTTCATTTTTCAACTACCCAAGCAACTAGCTATGTCGCTGCAAGGTTCCACCCAGCCATAGGCTCTTCAACAGCTTATACTGAGTCTGTCCGAAGGCCACCCCCGAGCTGAGCATGATTCCTTCAAGGAAAAGGGGACATTCACTCTCTCACTACCAATTAATCATTCCATCTGAGCCAAGCCAGTCCATAGCTGGGTTTATCAGGCTACAATTGAATCCTGGATTATCTCACTCAAGCTCAAGCCCAAGCCATGAATACCCATACCCATACCCAACATACTCTGCTCTCACACAGTAAGCACAACCACGGGGCAGGGATACACATTTTAGACAGTGGTATTTACAATAAGATGGCCATGGGTTTTCCCAAAAACGTTCCCAACCCAAACAAAAATGGATTGTGGGATGGGAAAACAACCACTGGGGGAAAAATGATTTCTTCCCCAAATATATCAGCCTTCCACAGCCCAACACGGTCTCTATTGAACCCCCATTCGATTTCCCTTCTTCCCCACTGGTATACAACACAGAAAACGCCCTTCTCTACTAGGGAAAATGAAGAAAATGCTGCAACATGCCTGGAAGACGCAAAAGTACCTCTAAACTCGTGAGGGAGGAAGAATGATCATGGATAATGGCTTGGGGGAGAAATTCATGGCTCTTTTCTTGCCCAAGGAGACAAAACATGTTTTTCCATAAAGGGTGGCTTGCCCATACCCGAATTTGGACAGCCATACCTCTCCATTCCCAAGGCATTAACTACCTCAACCAACCCTTGGGAGGAATCAATGGTTGGGTACAAAAGTCAACATGGGTAGTTGAGGGTTTGATGGGTTCTCTCATTGACACTTGGCTTGACCTGATTGGCTCAAGGGTTTGAATGTTTTCCCTCCCAATTCCTTGTGAAATCATGCCCCCATCTCTTTGTTGCATTGCATAGCTAGTTGTGGGTATTTTTATTAAAATGCATATCACATGATATTTGAATTTCCAATGTTCATTGCTAGCACGCAAACCATATGCATCACTAAATCGATGGCGGGGCCATCGCCTTGAGCTCCTCACCATGATTTCATAACAATATTACATCATTTATAATGTTAATGCCATGGGGTCAAACTGGGGACATTACATCTTCCATGATGGAAATCACATGTTTGGGGGACAAATTAGAAAGGACAATATATATGTAAAAATATTAAATGATTGTCCATAGAAAATGCGAACAAGGAAATTGGATCGTGAGAGGAATTACTAGGCCTAAATGATATACATGGTCAAGTATGATACCTCCTGATTTCTAAAATGGTTGTGTGTCGCATGAGAAAATAACATTTTAGACAGATGAAAAAACATGCTACTACATGAACCTAACATCCTTTTCTCTGAAAATTTACTTGTTCTTGTTTATTATAGGCCCTAGCATGATATTTTGGCAAACGAACACTCAAAACTACTCTAAAGAATTCACTTGCACAAATTCCTTCCCTTGTGTTGGAGTCCAATCCTTGGTGTGAAGAATATCAATGTGAATGGGATACCAAGAGTCACTCAGTTGTCCAAGATTCCACTTGGGAATATGGAACCCAAGGGACCTTTCTCATTGTATATATATGTAGATTTGGTTAATGAGAAATATTGAGCGTTCACACCTATTCAACTTGCATTTATTCTTGTGCATCTCCTTGTATTTGGCTTTGTTTCAGGAAATTTTCCTATTGTCCCAAAAGGGGAACCTAACAGTGGTATCTGATCTCTTATGAGCCCGTGGCCTGTTCTCACATCAGCCATATTTGTTTCTTTCCTGGATGCTCAATCCTGCACCATTCTTGCCGCTAGTACTGCTTAGTCTTGGAGATGAAACACATCTACTAGCCATATCTTAGACATATTCTAGGATTTCCTTCTACAAGTTTTGGTGTACTATCATCCACCAGTTCTACCTACTTAGATGATTTTTTTGGCATTCTCGTTGGCTGCTATAGTCGACTATTCCTCTCCTCCTCCAAAAACCCTAATTTTTGCATTGAATAAACTCTCTATCATGCATACGAGAACATGCTAAGACAATTGGTAAAATCTTGACTCTCTCATCTACGATTGAGTGCATACGATATTTATTTCATGAGTATATACTTTTGATGGTGGTTTGGTTAGATACAAATAGATACAAACCCATTCTTTTTGGGTTTTTTGGTTTCAAGTGGACAACCATGATAAGATCACCTCTCACCTTCGGCCCATTTTTGGAGCAATTTTCCTTAGCATCGATAGTGTTACTTCATTAGTATTGTTGATGGGTGGAAAGTAAAAATCATTGTTGTTGTAGTGAATACATCCGATCAATTGATTGCTGCTATAGAACATTGATCTCTATAACGTATTATTACCATAACCGTGATAGGGTGAAACCCTAGCCACTTGGATCCTTTAGAGTGGTCCATCATAGATGTGTGTGAAAGATACGTTTTGGAATGAATTTCTCATTAGGAAATGATGATGCATATCTTCTTCTACCATTTGATATTGTAAAGGATGTTGTACCTAGAAATATTGAAGTGAACTATGTATACTATGTGATTTTTTGATGAATATCATGGAAGAGCTAAGAAGAATTCTCTCTTGAGCATGGAATGTTAGTTTTTCATGATCTAATTCAATATTATCTAGGATCTTAAATGAGAGAAAAACATGCACAACATATCAAACACAAGAGACAAGAGACACAAAGCATTTCACTGGGGAAAACCAAGAAGGTGAAAAACCATGCAACTTCCTCAGAGATAGAATAAGCACCAATACAATGATCACAAAGATGAAGCCCCAAAATATAGATTTCTACAACAGCTGCTCCTCTCTCTCACTAATGCAAAGTGAGTGAGTGAATAGAATGAGAGAGTCATGATCTCTATTTATACAATGACTTGACTTTCCTTTTACTCTAACTAGGCTGACCTCCCTCAAGAGAGTCTAATAACCCATTACCACTTGTCACTGGGCCGACCCCACTAGGGTGGTCTAATAACCATTTAACCCACACTAGGCCGACCCCTCTAAGGTGGTCTAATAACCCATCAAATATAAGTTGAGACACTTACAATATAACTTGCGACACGTGCAGATACAAATGACGACACTTACAATCAGAGGAATAATACATCTTCGTTGGGGATACAATAAAGTACAAATGTAATATACAAGTGAATATCTTCTGAAGTTACAAATACATCAACACTCCCTCTTAACTAGGAAGGTATTCTCTCAACACAGGTCATCAATACATATAGGCACAAGTCTTCAACACTAGAGATGGATCATCATCACTGCTGTTGTATCCATCATCTCAATCTCTGGTGCTATCTCTCAATTATACTCGTTATAGGAAGTTCTACAGAGCCAACCCTTTTTCATGTTGGATGTAGGCCTAGCCTCCATGTAGGTCTTCATCATATCTGCAAGGGGACCAACCGGTGGAATCTCAGGACTGATTATGTGCATCTGCAAAACCTTGCAAGAGCATCCCAGGACTAATTACGAGCCTCCTGCTCAACCTATAGGATCTCCTAGGGATTATATGCAACCTTGCAAAACATTAAAAGAGCATCTCAGGAACATTTATGTGCCTAGTACGATTGGCAAGATCTCTAAAGAGCATCCCAGGACTTACCAAGTACCCAACACCATCCTAAAGTACCTCTAGGACTTATTACATGTGATCTGATAAAACCTTGCAAGAGAATCCCAGGACTTACCATGTGCATAGCACCAGCCTAGAGTATCTCCTAGGACATTACATGTCTACTGACAAAACCTCGAAAGAGCATCCCGGGACTGACCATGTTCCCAAAACCAGCCTAAAGGATCTCCCATGACATTACCTGTCTACTGACAAAACCTCAAAAGAGCATCCCAGGACTTACCATGTGCCCAACACCAGCCTAAAGGATCTCCTAGGAAATTAAATGTAT
Source organism: Larix kaempferi (assembly GCA_027924585.1). Classification (NCBI taxonomy): domain Eukaryota; kingdom Viridiplantae; phylum Streptophyta; class Pinopsida; order Pinales; family Pinaceae; genus Larix; species Larix kaempferi. The sequence continues at coordinate 18,245,206 of BSBM01000922.1, read as the reverse complement.
ACTGCACAACCTGCAAGATATCCACAGCCATGGAGCATCCCAAATGCTCATGATCCTACGAATCATCATCACATGATCATACTGATCATCATACCGAGCATCCTCCTGATGCATACATGATCCAACTAATCATCATACAGAGCATCCTCCTGATTCTCATCACTCAGCACTTACATCCACGGCCATGGGAGGACCATCCTGCCACCATGCTTGGAATGGCTCTAGCATCTGTGTCCCATCACTTCCTCCTGGAAGTATCCTGAATCTGTAGGACACCAAGCCTCTCTCTAACATACTCAAACTTCACTCTGACCAGTGGCTTGGTCAACACATCTACTGTCTTCTCGTCCATTGCAACATATTGGAGCTTCACTACTCCTCTCTGCACCATATCCCTGATATAATGATATTTGATCTCAATATGCTTCGACCTATCATGGAATGCTGGGTTCACAACTCTGGTTGCCATAATATATATAGGTAGCATCCAACTAGAGATCAAATAAATCAGACAGTAGCTTCCTAAGCCATACTGCCTCACAACTAGCCGAACAAGATGCGAAATACTCTGTTGTACTCAGTGCTATGCAGGACTGGTTCATGCTAAACCAAGGGATCACTCCTGATCCCATACTGAAGCAGCACCCCAAAGTGCTCTTCCTATTTGTAGCACTTCCTTCCCAATTTGAATCAACATAACCCTGCAAGTTAACCTTTTGATTCGCATCATACTTGAGCCTATAATCCATTGCACCCTTCAAGTACCTCATAATATTCTTTGCAGAAACCAAGTGAACATGCCTCGTATCTGTTAGGAACTAACTCAATGTGTTCACGGCAAAGCAGATATCTTGTCTTCTATTCATTAGGTACATCAAGGACCCAATCATCTGACGATACATCGTGGCATCAATTGACTCTAATGAAGCATCACATAATAGATTCAGGTTTGATGCCATAGGTGTGGCCATGGCCTTGCAGTCCATCATCTCGAACCGCTTCAGGATGTCTACTGCATAATTCCCTTGTCCAAGGAAGATTCCATCCGCACTCTACCACACCTCCATGCATAGAAAGTAGTGCATCATACCCAGAACTCTACTTCACATTTTCCTTGGATGAGGAAAAATCTCATCTGATCTCAACCACATATCTAATCACAAGAATCATGCCTAGATTCTTTAACTCGGATATCTACTCCCTCTGAGTATAGTTCTCCCTCTGTGACTGAACATCTTTCATACTCTACATTGAGTGATCTTCTACATATCTATCTGTGCCATGTCCCTTCAAATGGGTCTATTAATATGAGCCTCAAGATCACTCAAACTCTATGGTGAGTTCCTTCTTGCATTCATATGTATATAGAAAACATCTTCAACCTTGTAGCAAAGGTTGAAATATGCATCACCCGTGGTGATCATCAAGCTCATCAAATGACTATCGATTCTGGGTACTTGTTGAACCCGTACAAAGATTTCTTCAATTTTCACACATGATTCTCTGTGTCATGTGTCTCAAATTAGAGTGGCTTCTCCATATATACTTCCTCTTCGATTACACCATTCAATAAAGTTGTCTTGACATCTGTCTAGTGTATATTCCACTTCATCACTTGACTTGTATTTCTCTATGCTACCATCTGCAGCATGTTTTATCGTGTAGATCCACTTGGAAGTCGCAACAGACTTCCCTTCTGGTCTCAGGACTACATCCGAGACAAATTTCTTCATGATCTTCTGGATTTACTTCATTCATTGTTGTATCTCGGATCTCCGTCGCTTGTTCTTCGAAACAAGTCTCTCTTGTAGGTGATGGTACATGATTTTTCCTACAAGACAAGTTCAATTGCATGATTAGAAACATCTCATAGTTTTCACAACAAATTCTTACACATAAAGACATATTTCATAGAGTCATGCAATCATCTTAGTCAATGCTTCAATACAACATTTATCCATATCATGTAACTTTCTAGATGCCTTACATCTCTACCATAGCATTGTTAAGAGTGTGCACTACTCCCAACATGTCAGCAAAGAGGTTTCATACTAGATAAGTAGCAATGGAATGTTGTACAGTACCATAGGCCACTTACCCATCATATGCATACTAGTAGTATAATGTTCATTAATGCAAATATCCTAGTATGCATATTACACAGCCTAAATCTAGGAGCACGAGTATGTACATTATTGAGCAATGTCATTTAAGTAATCAGATATGCAAGAAATGACAATTCAAATACTTATCTTTGTTTGGTTGTAGGGTGGACTCCCTCTCAATCTTTGCTTCCTTACGAAAATTACTGGAGTGTGCCCCCTCTTGATCTTTGATTCCTTGTAAGAACTACTGGAGTGTGCTCCCTCTTGATCTTTGCTTCGTGGATTATCTATCTTTGAACATATATCCATCTTGGACCACTATGCATGCTTAAGTGTGCACTAGTGTCATCCTCAAGATGTCATACATAATCATACATGCATTAGTATAATCTCAATATTATCAAAACATTATGAATCTAAATATGTATGGTCATGATCATTTCATGCACAGGTAATTTATCACAAGCGTTAGTATTCAAGGTTTCAGGGAGTACTTATTTTACTCATGCATATTCTTATTTGACCATAGGACTCTTCTAGTTTGTCATATAATTAATCAAACTAAGAAGCATAATGATTACTCAAACTTATAACTTCATGAATAATCATTATCAATCATACATAAGTATACCTATCTAAGATCCTAACACAAGGTAGGATTCTAACTTGATACAGGAAAAAATACCTGGATTATCATGTTTGCTAGTTATGTCTAGGATACCCAAACAATGTCTTCTTTGTGCTCTTCAATGATTTAGAGACCTTGTGCTAGTATCCTGCATATCTCATAAGTTAAACATTGTAGAACCAAATTATGCATACCTCGTAAATAGAGATTTTATGTGATCAATGGCTATGGATGAGTCTTTGCCTTCATGTCACCATGGTAACATGTTCTTGATCTAGAACTTGATTTGTGTACCTTTCATGTTAGCGGACAACATCGTCCTCATACAACACCATAGTGCATTAGTAAAATCATAAATTTCATAACCCTAATCAATGAATGTCTCCTATCATTCACATGCATTCATACTTTTACTAAGGCGATAAGACAACTCTAAAATTAATCAAGATTGTACTAACCTCAATAGTATGAAGACAAACTTAATCATGAATAGATTTCAAAACATACCTATATCTCCTCAAGTCATACCTATAAGGATTGCTTGTAGTCTTCTTTTGTAAGGGCTTAGCATCATCTCCCTTTGGAACTGAAACTTCTTCACTTATGTAGGTGTCCAAATCATTCTCTTCTAGGATTAACCCAAACCACTTTGATTTGTTGAAACTGGATCTGGAGCTGTCTAGGGTTTGATAGACAAACCCTAAAAATCCAAACTTGGAATTTCAAACTTTTGTATGGATGGAAATATGCAACTTGCTAATATGATCAAGTTGGTATACTTCAAATTTGGAAATTCCAAAATTTTTCCCCTCAAAGATAGCTTGCGCACTTCTGATCTCCAACTTCTACAATTTTGCAGTTCTGGATTTCCACAGGAAGAATCAAACTAGGGTTTGATCAAACCCGGGGTTCTACCCACTCAAAAAATTCGATCTTGGTCTCTAAATTTCGATTTGGATGAGTAGCATCCAGTTGTGGTCTTAGATACCAAAAATTCCAACTTTTTCAGAAACCCTATTTTCCCGCAGTCGTGACAAACCAAAAGTGAAAGTGCTCAGAATCCAATTTTATTTGGACATAAATATATGCCATATTTTTTCAGATGTATCTCTGAAATTTTTGTTCCTCGGAGTATGAAATTTATGCTTCTAGTTTGAGCTCAAATGGAATCTCTAAGAGAGAGATATGCCAAGTGTCGCAACGTGACCTGTTTATGGGATGAAACAACAAAGCAAACTTGTACATAGTGCCATGTGTCATTGTTTCAGCTTCGGCCTCTGATACTTGGACCTGTGAAATGAAAGTCCATGTTCTTACTGTCACTTTCTATGGAATTCCATTTGGATATTCCTAGCCCAAGATATGACCTTTGTTCCTAGGTCACCTCTTTAGAGCTTCATTCTGGAAGAGGGAGAAACCCTAACTTGTATGGATCATATCTCACAAAGCACAATGAAAATGAGGTTGATCTTCGGACACAAGGTACATGTGGATTTCATTTTTGTCCTGTAAAATTTTCAGATCCTGAAGCTTCGCCAAAACTGATTTATAGTGAAAGTACTATGATGACTAGTTTTTACTATACCAAGCCCTAGCTTCCAATTTGTTGCAAGTGCAACAAGTGTCGTAGATGCCATACAATGCCTTCCTTCAGGCTGGCTCTGATACCATGTTATTTTTTCTTGATCTAATTCAATATTATCTAGGATATTAACTTAGAGAACAACATGTACAACATATCAAACACAAGAGACAAGAGACACAAAGCATTTCACCAGGGAAAACCAAGAAGGTGAAAAACACTGCAACTTCCTCAAAGATAGAATAAGAACCAATACAATGATCACACAGATGAAGCCCCAAAAGATAGATGTATGTAGCAGCTACTCCTCCTCCACTTGTCTGCACTCCTCTCTCTCACTAATCCAAAGTGAGTTAGTGAATAGAATGACAGAGTCACACTCTCTATTTATACAATGACTTGAATTGCATTTTACTCTAACTGGGCCGACCTCCCTTAGGAGAGTCTAATAACCCATTACCACTTGTCACTGGGCTGACCCCACTAGGGTGTTCTAATAACCCTTTAACCCACACTAGGACGACTCCTCTAAGGTGGTCTAATAACCCATCAAATATAAGTTGTGACACTTGCAAATACAAATGACGTCACTTCCAATTGGAGGAATAATACATATCCGTTGGGGATACAATAAAGTACAAATGTAATATACAAGTGAATATCTTCTGAAGTTACAAATACATGAACATGGACTACACTCTTGAGAGCATCACAAGTTTGAAGACTACTTTGTGCAATTCCTTGGCTACCTCCAATCTCTACCAAGGTGCATTGAAGAGACTTTGGGACCATCGTGAAGAAACCCTAACGTTGGAGCTCCATTGAAATATTTATGATGGTTTCATTGTTGCATTGGAGCTCCATTATGAGTAGAGAACATTCTCTGTTGTGTATTGTTGCACATCGAGCTATCATGAGCTGTTGTTGCATATTGCAACATTTCCCTCCATACTGTTAGAGCTTACAATCTGTCTTTGTTGTCTGCATAAAGACCTATTACCTGTATGAGGACATCACAACAAGTTTGTACAACTACCATGTTTATATATGCCTCTATGTCACTTACTGGAACCAATTTGGAAGTTCTTCCTTGAAGAGTGATTGTTGCATCTTGGTGCTACAGCTACTCCGAAAGAAGAGATTGCAAAAGTAGATCATCAAGAAATCAGATAATTAATTCTTTTGAAGACCAAGTTAGCGTTCAAATTCAACATTCTTTATTGTGTTTTTGTAAGATCACCTACAAATTCTTAAGTTGTATTGTACTTGGGTGCATTTGCAGTTGTATAAGACACTCTTTCATATTCTTAAGTCTAGTACTTCAGTTGTTGAATCTTATTTGTGTTGGCTCTAGATGTGTTCTTTCAACTTTCTTGATAGACCCATGTTCGCACGGTTCAGGGAACCAACAAAACCCCTTTTCACCGGCCCTTTCAGCAACAGTCTGCAAGCAGACTAAGGTCTCACCCGAGGTGAACTTATGGGGAGGTTATAGAATCATGTTTTCACAACTGGGTGATGCGCACTTTCAACAGACTGGTGGACTGCGTAAAGGGCACTTACTCCGCAGGTGATATTTATGCTATCGCGCATCCAAGGACTGCACAATATGGAAATAATGCTTGTAAGTAGGACAACGCGATAGAGGACTGCACTTTGTCTTGAATAATTGCACACTTTAATACTTTTCTACTTAGTGTCGAATGGATGCTTTTAACAAACATAACAGGTTGCAAGCTTTGCAATCTTATATACTAAAACAACTCGGTAACTGCGCACTTCCAGTGCTGCACTCTAGGGATCTCACTATACAAAATTTACAGGCTAGGAGTTTATCTGAGTAACTTATTATGCATTCATCTGACTTAGAAATACTAGTTCATTCAACATTTATTCATATGTGTGAAATGTTGAACATATTATTCCCTTTTTCTATCCTTATGGTGAATACATATAAAAGTAAGAGCACATAAACTCATACACAGCACTGAAACATTCAACTGGAAGTAAACATATAGAGGCAAGCACATAAGTAATCACACACAACATAGAATTTAATGTGGTTCACCCCCCGGATGGGAGCTACGTCCACAGGAACTATTGTTATATTATTTATTGGAAGCGTACAATAGTTCCAGTCTGTGCACTCAGCTACAAACTCTCTTCTCTCTCAATAGATATCTGCGCATGCAACTGCAGAGTCTTTACAATCAGTCTCTAAATAGAGATCAATATTCATTCATCACCCAAACTAATCAACCCTTTCCCTTACAAAATTGTGCCCTTTTATAGATCGTTCACTTAGGTCACGTATTTACAATACATAGGCCAAAAACCCTTAGGTTACAAAATGGTGCGGTTACCTACTGACTCAGCCTATTGTAGTCGACAGCTACTCGACATGCCTTTGGCTGCTCTGCTAGACCACTCAAAGCTCATATTCTCTTCTATCAGCCGCATCCTTTACTGAAACTGTTACAATGCATCGTGGCATGTTGCTTTCCATCCTTCTCGCCTGCCTGTCATTGTTGACCTCGTGGATTGACTTCTAACCATTTCCGCCACTCTCACTTGACACGTCGCTTTCATCCTCCTTCTCACTGCTCCATACCCATTCCCGGGAATCCTGGAGTTCCTTACCAAAATAGGTCACTTTCGCAACTCGACCTTCCGTTATACTCTTTACCAAAAATAGGTGCCCTGCTAGCATTGCATGGTGCTATAACTTCGTGGAATTGGCACTCAGCTGCGCAGTTCCTATCATGTCGATACTGCGTTGTGCTCAACTTCGCAGCTCCCCAAAAATTCATTTCCAAAAATTCCTTACTCGGGATAGGCCAAACAGACCCCTAACACTTACATGTGGCTCATCCTCGAGCCACTTTCCACTTCTGCTTCCATGGGCTACTCTTCCTCCAGCGGATTTATCTTAGCAGTGAGTGCTTCATACGTTGCACTCAACTTAAAAAATGTATCCTTGGCATTCACCTCAATGACTTTGATGGTTTCTAACACATCCGGTGTTAGGTCCTCCTGATTTTGTTCTTGCATTGACACCTGCGCATCGTGGAGCTCCTGCAATTTTTCTTCGATTGTTTGCATTAGCCCATGGGCTTCCTCCTGCAGAGACTGTGACTTGTCTCCGGCTTCAGCCTCTCATTCTTTTAACACTACGAGTTGTATTTTTAAATCTTTGACTTCTGGAAACCTACAAAGTTTGTCTTTTGGTGGCAGAGTCTTCAGCTCCACATTCAGAGCGTCTAACACTGCCTTCTTTTCCCGCAAACTAGTTTGGACCTGCAGGAGCTTAGGGTCCTCCTGCAGTGTGGTAAATATTCTTGTAGCTTTGTCCAGCAAGTTTTGACACTTTACTACTTCACTGGATATGGCCTCTGTGTCTTCTTTTACTTCTACTGCTCTGAGCTCTTCCTGATCTGGTGGTGTCTTCGGCTGATTTTGTGCTTCCAAGGTAGGAATCCTTGCTTGATAGTCAGTCTCCATGTCCTTCATCCCATTCTTAAGATCACTGACTACCTCACCGATCTTAAGGATAGTATCTGCGAGCTCTGGTTGCTCGTCACATTCTGGTATCTTTGCACATACTGAAGCAACGGTCTGCTCTAGTCTTCTTCGTTGCTCCTATTCATGTTCCAGTGCCTAATCCTTCTTCGTAGTTGCATCAAGAAACTGTTTATAATTTTCTTATAGGCTATGGTGTTGGTTCTGGGTGACCACATCTCTATCATGTAACTCCTTCACAACCTGTACGTGCAGATTGTGTAGGCCTTCTAGTGGCAACATCGTAATGTCGATGTCCACATGCTCTATGTTCCGCAGGCTTGAAACTGACTCATTGCGTGATAATATATAACTGAGTGGGTCAACTCTGACGATGCGAGGTCTTGGTGGCATGGTTAAATCCAACGACTTTATCTTATATTTCGGTGTTCCACTGGATCTTCCCTCTGAGTTAGAGTCGTGAACCAAGTCTTTTTGGACTTGTTCTATCTTCGCTGCGATCTCTGGCAGCGTGGTTGTTGGAAAGGGGTTTTGGGGCTAATTGCCCACCGCCGAAGCTATCCAAGGGTCCTGAGCGCCACGAGGAGGAATTCGCATTCACTGGCAACATGTCTTATTTTGTATTTTGGTTATTGTAAACCACAATTAGTAGTTTTTTGGTCGCATTATGAGTCATGTTGGTTAGAAGAGTTGTTAGGTAGTTATTTTGTGGACAACAAATGTAAGGTCGGAGGCCTATAAATCGAGTTAGTCGCAAGAGTCATAGGAGATATTTTTTTGGAGATAAATATATGTGTATGCAAAGAGCCTCAGTGTGAACTTGTTGATTGTATCTGAGGGTTTTTGATAGATCTTTGTATGCCTATTTATGTATGAATGATGTTGGGTTTTTCATGCGATAGAGAAGATGAATATGATGTGATGGTTGAACCAAAGCACTGTGTTATTGTATCTTGCATTATTTTCTGTCTGTTGTGATTCAATGATGATTATAATGTCTATCTGCAGTGATTAATATGAACGATGGGATAAGTTAAGTGCTTAAATTGTTGCAGTATCATTCTATTTGTTGCGCAGTAAGGGTTTTATTTAACTGTAATGTTATATGTTGAATCATGATACCTTTTGATAGTGATTAAATCCGGTTGAATGTTGGGATGGTTGAATTCCCTAAGATTCCACACTAACCTATTCTCTGCAAAAACTTGGTTCTGATAGCCCTCCCTCGAACTCCTCGGGTGAGACCTCATCTGCCTCACAGCTGTTGTTGGATGGGATAAAACCATTTGGGTCGGTGCTCAGAGATATTGCGATGGTTTTGAATGACGACAGATTGGTGAACCCCTGTCGATGAGGATCATGTCAATAGATGGTTCTATTTCCAGGACCAAGGTGAGAGGTACGAGGATATGTTGTGGCATCCGACAAATCTGTAGATCCAAGAGTGGTTCGACTGGAAGTGGGATGAGTTTGCTGCGAAAGAGAATCGAAACCCTAATTTAACAAATGAATGTTGGTTAGGAAAATATATACACGACGGTCCACATGAATGGTTCTTCTGTGAATTCCCTATCATCTTGTATGAGTGGATGGTACAACTGACATTTAAAAAGATAAATTGTCAAGGTGGTGAACCAACTTCCTGGACACCTGAGTTGATCTAGGAGCTGCAGGCAGTAGACAACATGGGGTCGCGGGCCATCGAGGTTTGGCTTGATAGAATATTGGAAGGTTACATCACCGAGTTTGCGGTTGATACAACAAAGTCTTACAACGAAGTTGAAAGGGAATTCTTCAACGGGCCAAGACACAGGTTCTTGCTGTCGCTACAATTGTCTATTAATATGCTCATCTGTGAAAAGGGAATACTGAAGATGGGCCTCGAGTAGTAAATCCCTGGTGTGCGGAGGTCGTGGCTACCATGGCGATAGAGGGGCGAAGGTCGAATAGAATGAACGGGGTAGATGGGTGCAATTTATGATGAGACTGTGAGGGAAACTGAGGAAGAGAGTGATCTTACAGGGGGAGGAGCAAGGTTTTGATGGGAGAAGAGGCAGAGGACAAGGGGAAGTCCTACTAAGATCGAGATGCAAGACCACAAAGGAAGACTACCTTGGGAAAGGATACCCTACAGTGCCGACAAGGATGACTAGGATACACCTGAAAGAGAAGCAATATCGACCCCCAGCGGCCACCTACCCACACATCTGTGCACTACACCAAAATTAGAAAGGAACGCAAGCTCTACACCACCCTGTATAACATTTTCTTAGCAAACAAATAGTAGCAGGAAAGCAGCAGTAGGAAGAAGGCCAAGGATGGCGGGCGATGATGCGAAGCTCCCTCTATTCCATGGGAATGGGACTGAGGATCCAAAACAATATTTGTTTTTATGCAATGCTTTGTGCATTGTGGACTGTTAGAAAGATCACATATGATTAAATTAATAAAGGTCAATTGGCGATGAATCTTGGGGGTCACGCCCTCCACTGGTTCATGAAGTTTGTGCAAGTTCCTCAATGAAGTCAAGCAAAGACTTTGGAAGGAGTCGTGAAGGGGTTAATTGAAGAATTTAGAAAGCCTAAATCTGAAGTGCAATATATCACAGAACTGAAGGAGATTAAGCAGTACCCAAACGCGACTATTTGGGACTTCAACCAAAGATTCAAGACACTGATGGCTAGAGTTATCTTTGACATGAATGATGTTCACCACAAGGAATGGTTCATTGTGGAATTATTACTACACATCATAATTCCCTTGATGCAGCAAAAGATTGCGACAGAAAGCGAGGCTCTGGAAATTGTGATAAAGCTAGAAGCTTCACCACTTGGAGAGATTGCTGCTAGCATGACTCAGATATAGACGCAGCTAGCAAATTTGACACTTCAGTTGTAGGATATTAAGAAGGATAAGGAGAACTGTGAAGAACTGTGGTGTACGCGATGTCGCAGAGATGGACATACTAAGGACAACTGCCTAGACTTCCACAATTATCTAATAGCTGGAGGGCCGAATCCCTTGAGTAGTGGAGGAATGCCCTGGTGCCGCATATGTCAAGTTTATGGGCATCAACACGAAGACTGCACTTATATGTAGAAGATGGTTACGAATCTGACAAATCTCTACTGCACCTTTTGTCGCTCTATTGGGCATGATGATAAAAATTATCGTTCATATGACCTACTTCAGGAAAGAATGCAATATTTGTACTATGTGAAGGGAGATAACCATCGCGTTTCCTAGTAATCATAGTCATCATCGGCCCAACCATCGCAAATGTCGTTCATGCCACCACCACCACAATAGTTTGTGCTGCAGCCGTAGTATAATCCAATGCCAATGGCTCTGGAACAGCCAGCATATGCTCAGTCGACACAATATGTTCCACAACAGCCGAATCCTATGCACCAGCCATTTTGTCAACCATAGTATTGTTGGCACCCCAACAACTCCTTTTAATTTTTGCACAAAATAAAGGGAGCCCATTAAAAATTTGTGAATACTTACTTTTGGTTTGCTTCCTTGAACCGGTTTGCCGTTAATGATCTCCTTTGGATACTTGATTTTTTATGTCACTTGCTCTTTGGCTTGGTGTTTATGACATAAGTATTTTGTGGATCTCAACATTTGCATTGATCGACCTTTTGGCCTTTTTGCTTACAAGATCATGATTGCATGCTCTCATTTGACCTTAGTTGAGTTTATTGTATGCCTTATTTTAAAAGAACTAGATTTTATGAACTATTCAACATTCTTGTCATTTTCGATTTGCAATTTATAAATAATTTCAAGGACATTTAATGAAAATAAGAGTAATCTTACTTATAGGTGATTTTATTATGATTTTGATAAAGTTATAGAAGTATTATTATTTTAAAATTTGTTTGTATATATATATTTAAATAACATGAATTTTATACACTCCTAAACTTTATCAAATTACTTCATTAACATGTTCTTAAAATGAGAGGTTACCTTATTACTAGAAAATTGAATTACATTTGAAATTATATGTCTATATATTTATATAAAGATAAACTTATGGTTTCTTAACTTTATGATCCCTCCTTTATGATTAAAATTATTGACATGATTTAAGTCACCATTGAAATATTATATGTGGATATAATACAATAAAGTATAAATTAAAGATTATGAGAAAATGCAACGATGAACTTTTACATCACATAAAGTTTATTTCTTTATAACTTTTTGAGCCTCATTTTCTTTGAACAGATTAGCAATCTGGAATACAGTTATGATAAATGTATTGTGCATGTGATAGAAGGGATAACATACCATCAAATAATATTCATATTATAAATTAATTTCCACGTCAAAGATAGAGTGACTTCTATTTATATTTTATAAAAAAAAATGATACTTTACACAGTGGTTGAATAATTTTATCTTATGGCGCGATTTTTATGATGACTATAAATAGAGTAATGCGGCTCATAAGGGAAAGTGAACAACGTGTTTCTACCCTATTATCTTAAAATCTCCATAAAACAATATAACTCAATCTAGAAGCTTCCCAACATTTAAAATTTTATTGTCAAATTGTCAACGACTTTATCAAGTTACAATAAATCATTCTGCGTTCAATAGATATTTATGATTGAGGAGAGTATGCCATATCACACGCTGAAATTGCCACGTAAAGAGAAAAGGATTTAATCTATAGAAAAATGGTTTGGTTACGATGAAGATTTCATATAAAGGCGCCTTTCTATCGCCGATTATCTTCACCAAATTGCAACACTATCCCGTTGAAAATGCAGCTATATCAGGTCACGGATCACATTCAAAGGTTAAGTCCATCTCACTCAACCGCTTCAACTGTTATCATAAAAAAGACGCCAGCTTGTGTTGGATGGTCTCGTCGCTGTGTCAATCTTTACGCAAAATTCTCCTCTGATTGTGAGGAAGGAATATCACATTGAAGAGATCCTTCTACGAGATCACTAAAATTGCTGAGATTCAAGGGTTGCATGCATTACCAACACCAAAATAAAAGAGAGATCTGCTTACAATGCTTACTTCACGCCTTAAAACAAGTGGTTAACAAACTGCCTGTTTAAGTTTTGATATAACTTCCAGTTAAAATTTTTGATGTAATATAAGTTACCGCGTAGTTTTTCAAAACGTAGATCATTGGCTGAAAATAAAAAGAATCGAGTTATTAAACCAAGGAGAAAATGCTAGACGCAATTAATAACTTTCAAAGCATGTGGAGGAACCTCAATATTATTGCATTATCAATCATGTTATTTATCTCTGTTCAGTCCGTCCAGGAAATATTATCATAGTTTTACACTTACTCAATTTCCAATTGCAATAAAAAATTATTGTTATTCGGATAGAATAATAACATGTTTTCACTCTTGTGTAGGTGAAGATGATACTTGAAACATAAAAAGATTAGTAAATCGATGGCGATGGAGATACAGAGGAAAATTATATCATTATTGTTACCAGATCGATCTAGGGAGAAAATTCTTATTGTTTTTACCATTTACCTGTGTTTAATATACATATTTTAATGTGCAGGTTTGTTACAGGAGTTTTCAAAATGATGCCGTCCTATTAAAAAGATAAATGCATCAGAGATTGCCGGATTCCCGTCGTTTTTGAGTAACAATTTTCTGCAGCGAACTGCGGGCAAACGAAGATGAATTAATAAATTCCGGGACATGGGTTTTTTCCAGAAGATCCCCATTTACCAGACTCGTGAGGGATTTGCTGAAAAAGTGAACGGTTTGGGAGATTTTTGGGGTGCTCTGGACACATTTTTCAGAAGTGCGGCCAGCTACGAGATTTAGCAGAGTTTCTGTTGGAGATTTTTAGCTATTTAAACAGCAAATTTTGCTGCCAGAAGGGGGGGGGTTTTCTTAGCAGAAGAGAGGATATTTTATGATCTTCAATTCTGTTTCCTTTTGTAAATTTTATGTTGCAAAAAGAAGAAGAGACACTTCCAGGAAGGAGGCGCGTGTGACAGAGCAAAGGAAGTGTTATTTTCTCTGTTCTGTAAATGCTGCTGCCAGACAGGGCAGATCGATGGAGATGAAGAGCTTTGTCTTCTGAAGATTCGTTGTATTTCTCTGCAGGATGGAGTGTGGAAGAAAACTTGTTGAAATATATTTTGTTACTGGTACTACATCGAACTTGAAGCTGAAGCTTTCATGTGGATGATACTTGATATCTGCGAATGATATTGTGACTGGTATTCATTTTTGGATTTATATATATACATATATTTCTGTTTGTTATCTTCTGTTTATACGTGAACTCTGTGTGCTGTGACACATTGATGTTTAAATATTTTTCTCACTTTATCATCTCAAGTTAGTTTATTGAGTAAATATTTCATTATGGTTTTGTTTATTAGTGTGTTCGCTATAAACATCAGTTTTAATGATATACTTTTCTGTTTATTTAAAATTCCATTTGTATGTTAACGGTGAATTTTAAATGAGCATTATTCCAAATTCAAATGACTATCTTGATAGTTAATTATTAATCAGTTTTGAAAGTGAAATTTGACTGTGTATGTAGAGGTTAAATCTCATTTCTATCATTACTTAGCAGAATTACTTTCGTTATGATTTAAATATGTTTGTTTAGAGCATACTTCAGTTTTCTGTTATTGATTAATAATTAATATAGTTTCAAATTTGCTCTCAGCTGAGATAGAGTTAAATAGGATAGATAGATTAATTAGTTTTAAATTTTATTTTATTATTTAATTAGCACTGTTAAATCATTCTGCATACTACAAATAAGCTTTCATATTTAGAAAAATTCCCAAAAATCGAAGTCTTTCCTTACGAAAGCAACCTTAGGACATTTGTAGATATTTAGGTAGGATAGATATTAAAATAGGTTAGATTTTGCTGGTTTTAAGTTCTCCTTAAGAGACAAACTAGCTGGTAGCAGGACCATAACCTGCGAGGTTTTGTTAAACCAAACATACCGGACGCTGCTCTAAGCTGATTGTGTGGACAAAACCTCCTTATTGGCTCTGATCCATAAAATCAGGCCAACAAGTATCAGCAGTAGTAATATCATCCACAAGGAGGATTTCATGGAGGATTCATAGGAGGAAGAGGTGGAAGCTTTGGTCGAGGAGGAGGATGAGGTCGTGAACCTATGCAATGTTATCACTGTGGAGTCTAGGGACACTATCAGAGGGATTGCCCACAATTGAAAGCAAAATGTACCTTTCGTAGTGGTGTTGATCATACTCTGGAGAGTTGTCTGCAGTCTATCGCAAGATGGCAAGAAGGGAATACGTCGCAGCTGCAGAACCATAATCAGAATCAGAGCTAGTTTCAAAACCAACATCAGCTTTCGAATCCAAACCAGTTGTTGAATCAAGTACCGAACCTGAATCAGTTGCTGCGCCAGAATCAGAATGTGAAACCACTGAACGAGAACTAGGGGCCGACTGTCACAACAGTTTCTGTAGATCCCAGGACAAAAGATGCTGATGTTGCTATTATTACTCGCGGAGGTGCGACGACAGGAGAAGATAGCCTGCACCCACAAATCTGACGGGTTGGGAAGAAGAAGGTTCAGTTTGACAATAAAGATGAATGAGACACATTCTTTGAGGCACGAGATGTGCTGGGAAGAAATCCTGGTAAGTTGCAGGTTTATGATATGCCTACTGCTCTTGATTCCACTGCGGAAGAAGGACCATCGCGACTGCATGATACATTGCAGAAATTTTTTGAAATTTGTCTCGTGCTAGCCAGAGACCTTGATGCTCTTGCTACGATGGAGAGTCTTTTATATTAGCTGACTAAGGAACGATAGGAGTCTGCAGTAAACTCTTTACGGCGGAAGAATACAGGAAAAGAAATGCGTATGGATATTCTGATTGGAGATTATGAGGTAGATTCAGTCAATCTGATCTAGGTTCAGATGTTAACATTTTAACAAAGCAAACATGGCAGAAGATGGGGAGCCCAACATTGAGCTGGTCTCATGTGCAGTTGCGATTAGTGAATCAATCCAAGGTCACACCAATTGGGAGAATTCCAAACCTTGCAGTGGAAATTGAAGGTATGAAAACTTATGTTGATTTTGATATGATTGGAGTTGTTGATGGTGGAGGTTCTTACCCAGCCTTACTGGGGAATGGTTGGGATAATGATAGTATGGCGATAATTGATTTCAAGCACCAAATGATAACCTTTGAGAATAGAGACCTAAGAGTCATCGCGTCGTTGGATCCTAATGAAGGGCGCAGGTACATTGAACCGGTCAAAGACGATGAAGCAGTAAAAGGATGGAACCAAGCATATAACATTTCAGAAGACTATGTTCACCCAACTGCAGGTGGAGAACCTGGTTGGCACAGCTTTAGCACTGCATCTTTGGACTCTGATGATGCATTAGAAAATTGGTAGAATCACCTACATGAGATATTGCTAAGGAAGTGCGGGTTGATTACACAATCATTGTACTGTGTTGTGACAGAGACTGTTGAACTTCCAATATATGAAGGACTACCTGACTTGTTCAAGTTCCTGTTTGTATTCGATGAAAGAATGTCAGAACCACAGTAGTTTCTGGCGTTAGAGGATGCATTGAAGGCTACTCCAACACGTTGGTGGGAAACACATAAGGATTCGATCACATAATGGATGTAGTGTCGACAGTTGATCACAGTCTATTTTGGCGACGCATAGGTCTACCACACTACCAGGTATGATGGACAGAATGACCCTAGTGACCATTTGGTTGAATGTCAGACTTTATGAGAATTACGACCGAATGATGAATGGGTCCATGCCTTTGTCCACACATTGGATGAAACACCACGATCATGGTATGTGTCTGCTGAGCTACGCAAAGAGATCACCATGTGGGAGGAGATGATAGTTTGCTTTACTCACACCTTCAGCTTTGTAGATGACAATCCAAATATTGATAATGCATTGAAGATTGTCCATGATGTTGATCTAAAGGTGGTTCCGATTGCATATTCAGTGGATCCACATGCGTAGTATCCGATGCAATCACTGATGGAGTGTTACAATGTTACAGGAGGACCAGAGGATGGAGACGATCTGCGGAATATCAATATTCCAGAAACAGAAGGGAGTCAGGACATCACAACACCTGATGTACCAACTGATCCGATGAACCAGCTACTAAAGATCAGGAAGGTCAGTATTGGGTCAGAGGAGCAACCAAAGTTCGCAAACATTGGCGACTATTGGGATGAAAAGACAATGGAAAAGATTACTGATTTGCTGCATGAATTTCAAGACTTGTTCCCCATGAAGTTTTCAGAAATGAAGGGGATACTCGGAGATTTAGGAGAAATGAAAATTCCACTAAAGCCTGATGAAAAACCATCGTGCCAGCAACCGTATCGCATGAATCCATGATACAAGGAAAGGGTCAAAGCTGAGATAGACCGCATGCTGGATGTAGGAATAATTGAGCCAGTCAAAGAATCAGAATGGATCAGTTCAATGGTGGTCCAAGACAAGAAGATAGGGTAGGTTCGCATTTGTGTCGACCTCGGAAACTTGAATGATGCATGTATGCATGATCCATTTCCGACACCCTTAACTGATGAGGTACTTGAAGGAGTAGGAGGTCAGGAGATGTACCCATTTATAGATGGTTTTTCGGGTTATCACCAGATCCAGATTACCAAAGAAAATTGCCATAAGACAACATTTGTGAATGAATGGGGTTGCTTTCAGTACATAATGATGTCATTTGGATTGAAGAATGCGCCTACAATATTTTCCCAAGTAGTTGTAGCTGCTTTCAAAGATTTCATTCATAAGTTCCTGCAAGTTTACATGGATGATTAGACAGTATATGACTTGATCAAGGATCATTTAGTGAACTTGCAATTGATGCTAGAGCGATGCAGACAATACCAGAACACACTGAGTGCAAAGAATTGTATTTTATGTGCACCGTTTGGGATGTTGCTAGGACATATTGTTTGTAAGGAAGGGTTGTTGGTTGATCCCACAGAGATTACACTCATTTTGAATCTACAACCGCCCACAACTGTGAAGCAGCTAAGAGCGACATTGGCGCATATTGGGTATTACCGCAAGTTCATCTGCGGTTATGCTGTGATTACCACCCCTATGGAGAAATTACTGAAGAAAGACACGGTCTTTTCATGGAGTCCCGAATGCCAACTGAGCTTCGAGACACTGAAGGCTAAAATGGATTTTGTGCCCATCTTGGTATTTTCTGATTTGACCAAAGAGTTCAATGTTCATGTGGATGCATCATTTCTTTCACTATGTAATGTCCCCATCTTGACCCTATTGCATTAATATTGTAAATGATGTAAATATTGTTATTTAGTCATGGTGAGGAGCTCAAGGCCAAGGCCCCGGCATTGATTTATCGTTCTATGTATCAACAATTAGAATAGATGCATATGGTTCTTGTGCTAGTCGTGCACAATGTAAATTCGGACATCATGTAAATATGCAATTTTAATGAAAAACTCACAACCAGCTATGCAATGCAACAAAGAGATGGGGCATGATCTTACAAGGAATAGGGAGGAAAAATAACCAAACCCTTGAGCCATGGAGTCAATCCATGTGTCAATGAGAAAACCCATGAGATCCCAACTACCCATTTTGGCTTATGCCCTAATCATTAAATTCTTTCAAGAGTTGGTTGAGGCAGTTAATGCCTTGGGAATGATGAGGCATGGAAGCCAATTTCGGGTATGGGCAAGCCATCAATTTGGGAATTCGATTTTTTGCTTGCAAGGCAAAAAATCACCCACGTTTTGCCTTCCCAAGCCATTCTGAACCACGGTTTTTCCTCTCTCACGCAGCCTGGGGTGAATTGGGGGTTTTTCCTTCACATTTTCACCATTTCTCTGCATTCTTCCATGCCTGGGGAACTCGTTTTTGGTTAGCACAGTGGCTGGGAGAAGAGAACCACGATTTTCTGGGGTTATAGAGGCTGTTTCTGCCCATGAAATGCCCATGGACGTTTTTCTGAAAACGATTATGCTCCTGGGGTTGTTTTCCCATTTTCCAATTTTTGTTTTGGGATTTCCCACGTTTTTCTGAATTGGTTGAAATCCCATCGTTGGGCATCCTACTGCAAAAATGCCCAGCACTTGCATTTCCAGTTGTTATGTCCCTCCCTGTTTAGTTTGAACCTGTGAACAGGATATTTAGGAGTGGAAGAGGACAGATTTGGCTTGATGAGCCCAACGAAGTATCCTTAGCTCAATGGTTGAGCCACTAGCCTAGTAATTCACATCTGTCCATCTCTTAGCAGCCTGAGAAACCCAAATGTTGATTTGCTTGGCTGATTTTGGTGTATCTTTGGCTATGTGAGAGCCTGCTTTCCCCTTTTCCTTATGGAGATCATGCCCAGCTCAGGGGTGGCAGTGGTGCTGAGAGATTGAGGAGCACACTGGCCTATGGTTGGGTGGAACGTTGCAGAAGCGTAGCTGGTTGCTCAGGGACTACTGGGTTTGAGATAAGTATTCTCATTTACTAATTTGATATTGCTTAATTGATGAATGACATGAAAATCTGGAATGTATGATGGATGTGTAATGGAATCAAATTCTGCTATGTTTTCAAATGTTTATGTATTTGCATATCTCCATCTACAATTTATATGAATGCTTATTTGATTAAGTATGGGACTAGATGTCCAGTATAATTGTTAGTGTCCTCTCCATAGCCTTGTAGGATAGGAGGGACATTACATTTTGGTATCAGAGCTACTGGTTGCAGCATTGGGCCTTCATGGGCTACCTGTCACAACTTACAGAGGTAAGTATGCTTCCTTCCCAGCATAGACTGTTAAGAAAAATATCAAATTTTCAAAATTTATCAAAAAAGATTTCTATGTATCTATGAGTTTTCTGCCAAAAAAACTGAGCCGACGGAAAAACTCGGTGAGTTCGTCCACAACGGCAGGAGGACTTGGCAAGTTGTTCCACAATGCGACAAGAAATCAATAAGTTCGTTGAAACTGCAAAAGAAATTAGTGAGTTGTTCCGCAATGGCGGAAGAACTCGGCAAGTTGGCCTGAAGTTGCGGAAGTGCCCAGAGAAGGGAAGAAAATTTTCAAAAAAATTTCTAAGTGTTTTCGGCAGCCGGACTCGGGGAGTTGGCCCGAAACTGTGGAAGGACTCGGCAAGTTGTTCCGCAACGCAGCAAAAAAAATCAATAAGTTCAGCAGAAAGATGGAAAAAATTTTGGAAGAACTTGGCGAGTTGCTCCGAAACAGCGAGAGAACTTGGCGAGTTGCTCCGAAATAGCAGGAGAACTCAGCAAGATGGTCCAAAACGGTGGAAGGTTTTTCTAAGTATTTTTTGGTGTCTAAGAGAAATTTCGGAAGAACTTGGCGAGTTGCTCCGAAACAGTGGGAGAACTCGGCGAGTTGCTCCGAAACAGCGGGAGAACTCAGCAAGATGGTCCGAAACGGCGAAAGGTTTTTCTAAGTATTTTTTGGCGTCCAAGAGAAATTTCGGAAGAACTTGGCGAGTTTCTCCGAAACAGCAGGAGAACTCGGCGAGTTGCTCCGAAAAAGTGGGAGAACTTAGCAAGATGGTCTGAAATGGCGGAAGGTTTTTCTAAGTATTTTTCGGCATCCAAGAGAAATTTCAGAAGAACTTGGTGAGTTGCTCCGAAACAGTGGGAGAACTCGGCGAGTTGCTCTGAAACAATGGGAGAACTCAACAAGATAGTCCGAAATGGCGGAAGGTTTTTCTAAATATTTTTCGACGTCCAAGAGAAAATTTCGGAAGAACTCGACAAGTTGCCCCACAACGGCGGAAGGACTCGGCAAGTTGGTTCGCAATGGATCGGAAGGAAAAATTGAGTCTTCGATGGAAAGAACTCGGCGAGTTGGCCCGAAACAGGTCAGAAGAACTCGCTGAGTTGCTTCGAAACAAGGAATTTAAGCCATTTTCCAGGGAGATTTTTCAGGTGCCGAAAGTTGAAAAATGCCATGGAACTTGTGCGCCAGATTGCGCAAAATCGAAGGATTTACAAAAAAAAAAAAAAAAAACAAGGACGCTGCCCTCGACCCGCCCTGCAGTGGTGCCACAAGGGGGCAAGCCCCCATTGACCCCCGTCGTCCACCGGAGACAGTCATTGAAAGTGTGAAATGCACTCTTGGGATGAGGAGCACGGATTGCATAAAGGGTGGTGGAATTCTCAACAAGAGAAATTGGTTGTGATATCCATTATGGAAGATGAAAAGGGAAATTCCTCACCTTAAAACTAATTCTATTTATAGCATAGGAATTGCATATTGGAAAACAACAAGAATGAATGATTGCACATATGTATATGTTGAATTGCTAATTCATGATAATATCATAGCTAATGATTGCTTGTATGCTTGGTAGGGAAGCCAAGGAAAGGATTAGCTATGATGTGGATGAGGAACTCCATGACAGAATGAGGAATTGTGAAGAATTCCTTAATTCCTCTCTCGCTATCGTATTTATATACTGGAATATTATGGCATAAGGATGCTGGAAATGCAAGAGAGTAATAGATTAAAAATAAATATTGCACAGTGCATGTGAAAAATGTTTGTGCATGTATATGATATTACATCTTGATAAAATAGTGAGGTTTTACATATGCAATGAGCCACTTAAGATAGTCATTGTGGCTATTAATATGTAGTTATGTTTGCATTGGTCATAGGATCAAATACAACCGAAGCATGGCTAAAGATGTGGATGATGATTGTTGCATACGACCAACAACCGTATGAGGAAGGGATGGTGCAACAAATCTATGATCATGAGGTTGGCAAAAGGACTGTGTAGCCTTGGTAAGAGGCCAACTAATCAGGTAACATCAAGTGATGTAAATGAAATCTATGCAGGTAATGGTTATTGGTGCATAAATTGCATGAATGTTGAAAGAGGATTTGGTAAGATCCCTTCAACTATGTTTGAATTATGTTGAACACATAGTACTCATAACTTAATGCAGGGTAGCATTGAGGAAATGTGCATTAAGATATTATGCACAATCTTTTGGTTATGCATTAAGTGAATGCACATTAAAAGATTATGTGAGTGATGTAAATGTGCATGCATAGGTATAGGTGCACATGATGAGATGCATTGTGAGAATGCATGATTGTGATGTATGTTTCATTGCAATTAGATAATAGATGGAATGGTGAACTATTATCAATCTTAAGAGCAAGAGAATAATTGCATAAAATGATGAAATCAAACCATGCAACTCTAGTATGGTAATAATTCACAGGAAGTAGATGGTTTTGGTGATATTAAAATGCTTCAGTGACTGTGGAAGAAATGAAATATTGTATGCATAGAAACTTACAAAGCATTTGGGTGATTGAAGTTTCAGATTTCAGGTAGATTGTTTTGGGGATGTCAAATATGGATAAGTCCATGATGAATATTGGAATCTACCGTGAACAAGAGCCAAACGATATAAGAACAAGCTCATGGCTAAGCGAATCAATTTCCGAAGACACATTGCAAGAAGACCAGGAGTGATGGTCTTCCAAAGCCAAACTAGATGGGAAAGACCCCATGCTTTGGAAATGGGTTTCGGGTGAAATGCCATTGATAATGTCTCAGCAAAACCACATGTCAGTAAACCATGAAAGTGAGATGGTAAAGCTATGCCCAGAAGGCATGTGAGACACATTTGCAAAATGAATGAGTATTCTGTGACCCTAGACAAGAACATGCATGTCTAAATTATTAGGGTTAATATGCAGAGCATGCTCTATATTATTTATATCATTGCCGACTGCTTGAGTATGATTAGGGCCTACATGGCGCACATCGAAAAAGGGGTGCACACCTTTTCTGGTGCTAGGTCATGATAGGGTTTTCAATATTGACAACACCCTAAGGGATTGGACGCATTCCTGGTGTTTCAATACTTGGTAGTGAATGATATGGAATGTGGTTAAGAATTGAACAACAATACTGATGAGCTTGCTTATCCTTCTTGTATTGTCAGCCTACACAGATGCAGATTGATACTGCACATTAAAGGGAAAAGTGAAGAAGGGTACGCAAAGGGACTGTATGGGAATTGGAAACCTTTCTATGCTCACGTGAAATATTACCAGAAGGGATGGACAGGCCCAAAGAGCTGTGTAATAAGAGAAGGTATCATCCTTGTGTGAGTAGGGGTCATGTTAACCTGCAGTCAAGAAAGTCACCTATAAAGTTCCTAAAAGGAACCACCGATTTGCATAAGAGAAGGAGTGGCATCCTTGTATAAATGAAGAGTTTACATGTGTGAAGGGTTACGGTGCAAGAAGGTGTGGTGGCATTGGTAAAGGCATAAAATCTCTATTGGGACAACAGTGGGAGGGCGGGCGCCGAGGACTGATTGAAAACCCTGAGATGCCTATGGCTCCATAGTAGAGCCTTGACCTATAATGGTCGGTGGCGCAGTTTTCTTCCATTGATCGATAACCCAGATGAATGTGCTGGCTCGACATTGGAGAGGGCCAACCAGGTATGGGACTGGTTGGGCACCGCCAAATGCTTTGTAAATCCAGTCGATGGGGAGGCTTACTGGTTAAGCATTAACTATATCCAAGTCCATATGCGATCCCAAGGCTTGCAAAGCGAAGCAGGATCCTGTGGACCAGAGGGGAAACGCACAATACAGATAAGTATTCGTTTTCATTTATGTCTTGTTTGGAATAATGAAGATTTCAGGTATAAGTCTTCTAACAGCTAAGCTGATACACTATTGTTTCTTTGTTGGAAACCTTGGTCATTACAAGAAGGAAAGACCCTGAAAGACTATAAATTGTTGGTAAATGAGAGAGTAAATGAGTGGGCGATATAAATTGCTGGTAAATCCGAAGAGTAAATGAGTGGGCGATATAAATTGCTGGTAAATCCAGAGAGTAAATGAGTGGGCGATATAAATTATTAAGAAATCCAGGGAGTAGTTGGTTGAACGCTATAAAGTTCTTGATAAGTCCAGAGAGTGACTAGTTTGGCATTAACTACTTGATATGGTAAAGCAACGTGTACGTTGGCCCAACACCCCTTAAACAATTGATAAAACCAGTCAGAGCGCTGGCCTAGCATATTGCTAAAGGAAATGATTGATAAACCCAGTCGGCGTACTAGCCTGGAATTGCCTATTCGAATGATTATGGAGTAGCCTACGTGCTGGCCCAACATTCATTATTGTGTTCATGGGAAATCCAAGGCTCGTAAAGCAAAAAAGGATCCCGTGGAATAAAGTGAAGACATCCAATACAAATAAGTATTCAGTTACCTTGCAGCTTCTTACTTATGAATATACGTGTGTATATGATTTGGTTATGATTTCCTAAACTCTTGTTTAGAGAAAAACCCTATGAAAATGAACTAAACATGTGAATTAATTCAATGTTTGAGTGTAGGTATTTCTAGAAGCAAGGCTTATGAAGGCATCCTAGAGATGCATGTGGACATGTGACCATCCTAAAGAGCTCAGTATGAGCAGTAATGAAAGATGGTGCTAGTTGATACAAGTGGATCCTAGCAGCCAAAGGTTCTGTAGGCAATAATGGGAAGGGTGCCCTAGCTGAAAATCCATATACAGACCTTAGACACTAAGTGTCATAGCCAAGAAGGGAAAGTCAAAGCATTCACATTGAAGTGAAAGAGACTAAGGAGCATGAAACCACAGCGATGGTGTAGCTCCATAATAGAACAAGACTAAGAGGGAGAAACCCCTACTCTTCTCTTTCCTTTTGATTGATGCATTTATAAAACAAAAGATTGTTGAGTGCATATCATGGCTGAAAATAGATTGTGTTTAATTGCTCGAGATGAATTGTGAATGCTGAAATAGTAAATTTCCTGTGAAAGGATGAACATGAATGAGTTCATGTGTATGTTGGGAAAGCATGAAAAGTGTGGAAGTCCCATGAATAAAGCATGGACATTCCATTTCAATTGGGAAAATAATTGACTAATCTTAATGTTTATGTTATGCTTGTCCTAACAAAGAATTCCCATGATGAATTTCGCAGGTAAGAAAGTGAAACCATTGGTTGCAGCCAGCACAAGAAAGTGTTGCTAGTAAGAAAAGTGTGTTTAGTTGTGCCCATTGACCATGGCAGCAGATCGAGGGCTATTAGAGTTGGTTGAAAGTCTTCTTCAAATAATTGCCAAGACCCAAGAAAATCTTGGGGAGATGCTCAAGCTACAGAGGCAATAGAATGAGATAAACCATGAGGCTTTGCAGGACTCTATTCGTCTACAAAAAGAGGTAAAAGCATTCTGGGAGCAATCAACAAGAGAAAGGAAAGTGGATCAATGAAGAAGCATTCATCCAATCGTCCGATTAAGAAATGTTCCAAGTGGTAAGACTCAAAGGAAATGGACCGGGAAAAGGTAAAGCCGCCAATGAAATGTTGGGGATGTGGAGGAAATCATTTCCTCCATGACTGCCCAACAAGAGAATATCAAGAGGGTAGCAACCGTAAATTCCCTAGGTTCGTGGACCAGTTGGAAGGAAAATAAAAGGAAGGAATTGTTTTGGAATGATGTCCTCATGAAGAGCTAGAAAGTCCCATCCAGCAAGAGCAGTTTGTAAAGACCAAAGGACTTAGTCCTAAAAAACCCAAGTAAAGGGTGAAATGTAGGACAAACCTACCACATTTTGTGAATTTTGGACATATGTAAAGTGGGTATTTATTTTCCAAAGTGTTGGAACACCGAGGACGGTGTTATTCCAAGGGGAGGGGAATGTAATGTCCCCATCTTGACCCTATTGCATTAATATTGTAAATGATGTAAATATTGTTATTTAGTCATGGTGAGGAGCTCAAGGTCAAGGCCCCGCCATTGATTTATCATTCTATGTATCGGCAATTAGAATAGATGCATATGGTTCTTGTGCTAGCCGTGCACAATGTAAATTTGGACATCATGTAAATATGCAATTTTAATAAAAAACCCACAACCAGCTATGCAATGCAACAAAGAGATGGGGCATGATCTTACAAGGAACAGGGAGGAAAAATAACCAAACCCTTGAGCCATGGAGTCAATCCATGTGTCAATGAGAAAAACCATGAGATCCCAACTACCCATTTTGGCTTATGCCCCAATCATTAAATTCTTCCAAGAGTTGGTTGAGGC
The DNA here is from genome assembly GCA_027924585.1 of Larix kaempferi. Classification (NCBI taxonomy): domain Eukaryota; kingdom Viridiplantae; phylum Streptophyta; class Pinopsida; order Pinales; family Pinaceae; genus Larix; species Larix kaempferi. Next base: position 18,219,221 of record BSBM01000922.1, on the reverse strand, counting down.
AGTAAATGCCTTGGGAATGATGAGGTATTGCAACCAATTTCGGGTATGGGAAAGCCATCAATCTGGGAATTCGATTTTTTGCTTGCAAGGCAAGAAATCGCCCACGTTTTGCCTTCCCAAGCCATTCTGAACCACGGTTTTTCCTCTCTCACGCAGCCTAGGGCGAATTGGGGGTTTTTCCTTCACGTTTTCACTATTTCTCTGCATTCTTCCATGCCTGGGGAACTCATTTTTGGTTAGCACAGTGGCTGGGAGAAGAGAACCACGATTTTCTGGGGTTTTAGAGGCCGTTTCTACCCATGAAATGCCCATGGACATTTTTCTGAAAATGATTATGCTCCTGGGGTTGTTTTCCCCATTTTCCAATTTTCGTTTTGGGCTTTCCCACGTTTTTCTGAACTGGTTGAAATCCCATCGTTGGGAATCCTACTGCAAAAACGCCCAACACTTGCATTTTTGGCTGTTATGTCCCTCCCTATTTAGTTTGAACCTGTGAGCAGGAGATTTAGGAGTGGAAGAGGACAGATTTGGCTTGATGAGCCCAACGAAGTATCCTTAGCTCAATGGTTGAGCCACTAGCCTAGTAATTCACCTCTTTCCATCTCTTAGCAGCCTGAGAAACCCAACTGCTGATTGGCTTGGCTGATTCTGGTGTATCTTTGGCTATGTGAGAGCCTGCTTTCCCCTTTTCCTTGTGGAGATCATGCCCAGCTCAGGGGTGGCAGTGGTGCTTAGAGATTGAGGAGCACACTGGCCTACAGTTGGTTGGAATGTTGCAGAAGCATAGCTAGTTGCTCAGGGACTACTGGGTTTGAGATAAGTATTCTCATTTGTTAATTTGATATTGCTTAATTAATGAATGACATGAAAATATGGAATGTATGATGGATGTGTAATGAAATCAAATTCTGTTGTGTTTTCAAATGTTTATGCATTTGCATATCTCCATCTACAATTTATATGAATGCTTATTTGATTAAGTATGGGACTAGCTGTCCAGTATTATTGTTAGTGTCCTCTCCATAGCCTTGTAGGATAGGAGGGACATTACACACTAGGAGTTGTGCTTGTGTAGCCAAGAGAGGGAGATATTGATCACCCCATTGGTTTCGCTAGTCAGAAGCTGTCCACTGCAGAAAGGAATTACATCACTACAGAGAGGGAAGGTTTGGCGATGGTATATGCATTGCAGAAGTTCAGGCATTACCTGTTGGGAGGACATTTCAAGATGTTTACATACCATTTTACATTAAAATACTTGGTCAACAAGCCTGTGTTGGGGGGCAAGATATGCCACTGGCTACTTCTCTTCCAAGAATTGGACTTCGAGATCATTGTGAAGCCAGGTCACCTGAATGCAGGACCATATCACTTATCACGGATTGAGACAGGAAACGATCTGACAAGCATTGAAGATGGTCTGCCAGATGCATAGCTATTTAGAGTTGCGGTAGCTGATGATTACTATGACGATATACTTCAGTTCATGGCGACAAGAACCGTACTAGAGGAATTTCCCACAATTCAGAAGAATAAATTGGTGGTCAAGGATGCATATTTTCAGTTGATCGCTAGGAAGCTTTATAAATTAGGACAAGATGAAGTGTTGAGGCACTGTATCCTACCTCACGAACAAGGGAAGATACTGGCAGAATCCCATTCAGATGTTTCTAGGGGACACTTCGGTTGTCGTGCCACTGGTAAAAAGGTGCTTTGTGCTGGGATTTGGTGGCCCACTCTTCATAATGATGCGAAAGAATATGCACGAAGCTGCGATGTCTGTCAAAGGATTTGGAGACCATCGCGGAGGGATGAGATGCCGCTAGTATCACAGATGACATTGCATCCATTCGATAAGTGGGATGTGGACTTTGTTGGACCAATCAATCCACTTGACAAGTGAACTGGTGCAAGGTACATCATCACTGTGATAGAGTATTTGACCAGATAAGCGGAAGCTGCACCTGTTGTAGATTGCACCGCTGCAACAGCAACATGGTTTTTGTTTGATTACATTGTTACTAAATTTGGGTTCCCAAGGATATTGATGAGAGACCAAGGGAGTCACTTCATCAATCGCACAGTCAGTGCAATGACAGAGGAGATGCAAACACAACATAAGAAGAGTACCCCTTATCACCCTCAAGCAAATGGGATTGTGGAAGCATTCAATAAAGTATTGGAGCATGCGCTTACAAAGGTGTGTAATGCAAACCGTCATGATTGGGATTTGAAGATTCTGTCGGTGTTGTGGGCATATCGCACCACCTGTAAAAGATTGGCAGGGTAGACACCCTTTACGTTGATGTATGGGAAAGAAGTAGTCATGCCAATGGGATACATTGTTCCAAGTTTGTGCATAGCATCAGCAACAGGAATGGATGATGCAGCAGCACCAAAAGAACATCTCATGTAGTTGGAGGAGGATTGCTTTGTCGCAGGTTTTCATCAGCAAGTTGAGAAGGATCTCCAGAAAGATTGGCATGATCGGCACATAAAAAACAAGCAGTTTCAGCAGGGAGACTTGGTGTTGTTATACGACAGTAATTTTATGAAACATCCAAGTAAGTTGCAAATGCATTGGCTAGGCGCATACCTTATTAGTTCCATCACCGTAGGAAGTGTGATGCAGCTGCAGCAACTAGATGGAGCGATGCTCCCAAAGCTTATGAATGGTAGCAGATTGTGTCCCTATAGGATGGGCCCAGAACCACATAATGCGTAGAGCACTGTGCAATAAAAAAATATGGATCAGTCGATGGGTAGATGGAAGGCGCTCTCAGGGAGAGAGAATGTGGTATTGAAAGTGTTTCTATCGCAGTTAGAATGTCTTGATGCGATAGGGTCAAATCGGTAATAAATGCATAACATTTAAGGCGCTAATTGACAACGTTTTCTCGGGACAGCGGCCATTAATGGAAGATCCGACCGCTGGATTGACAAGGATTGACGATGGATTCGGGCCATTAATGCATGATTTAGCCATGATGATTAAGGGATTTAGTAATGATTATGGGATGATTAGTTTGGTGCTATAAATAAGACCGATTGTGGTCAGAAGGCACTACTATGCATTGTTGAGTTGCAGAGCCATAGTTAGAGCGATCGATCAGTCGAATTGCTGAGTTGCATTGTTGCATTGATTTGTAGAGAGTTAGGTAACTGCTGAGTTGAATTACGGTAGCGGTAGGAGAACGAGTTGTTGAAGTTCGGTAGGGTACTGCTGCGGCATGCCGAGAGAACCAATTGTAGAAGTGTCCAGCGAGATAAAGTCAATCGCCCCATTAGTTACTATCGAAGACGAAGTCGCAAGTATGTTAGTCGTCCCGAAGAGGAAGCACGGGCATCAGCCATCACAATCCCCGTCGAGCAAATGGCATCTTCGCTCCTCTGGATTGATGGTGAAAGAAGCACTGGGAGATGCGGGGTCGTTGGGCCACACAATTGTAGAGTCGATTGTCTGGGAAGGGATGTTTGCAGTTAACATCCAGGGCTATATACCACCTTGTCGGCCAAGTGCACCGGTTCGAAAACTGACAAAGAACCAAAGGTACCAAGTTTGCATGCTTGCACTACCAGTTGGGATTGTGTGCAAGCCTGATATTGTGCCCACGATAATGAGAATGAAGTATGACGATCACGACCTCCTAGGGTACAAGGAAATCAAAATCGAACCATTTGTCCTGGGGACGACGGTTGGCGATAACCCGATGGTGCAAGACTCGGCACGCGGATAAGATAAATCCAGATTGTTTGGACTGATCAACATGTCGTACTTTCGGCGACTACCAGAGGAAAATGGATGCATCAAACATCTGCTAGCATGTTTGCATGGAGGGACGTTGTGGCTGGATACCCGTGTTCCAGTCATGGTCGATGTAATTGCATCCATTAAGGGATTGCCAAGGGATGGGCCAGACCCCTCGCAGTACTTCAAAGGGAAGGAGAACGACAAGACTTTAGCCGTAAGGCTTGTGTAGCATTATGGTCTGATTCACAACAAGTGAGCATATGTTCTCGACAGTATCAACGATCTAGCAATTTTGTTCGCAGCATGAATTTAATGTTGTAAGGTGGTGAGGAAAAATAGGCCCAATGAGTGCAATTCCTGGGTTGTGGCATGTGCGGAACACTGTGCAGTGGGCATACTAATGAATTGGTAATTGTTTTTATTGAATCAGTTGAACGAAGATGCTGAAGCATGTTGGCGCCCTAACAACTCACGTTGATTTTACAAATAAAGTGGTCCCTATTAGAAGTTTGTAAATATTTATTCTTTGGCTTCTTTTATTTTCTCTTACTTGGTTTTGAGAGAGTTATTTCATAGTTTTCTTTCTTTTGTCTTGCACTCTTTGTATTTCTTGCTTCTTGGCTTAGTTTTCATTTATAATGTTTTCATGATGGATTTGGTCATTTTTCTCAATTTAAAAAAAACACATTCAATAAACCTTTATTAAAATTTAAGAAATGTTGGTTTATTATATTTGATTATATTATAAAATTATAAATCATATTTTATATATTAATAAAAGAACTTTAAGATATTTAATATTGTTATACTTATATTAGTTCTTTTATCATCAAGTGTTAATTTTATTAAATTTTATTATGCATAATGGATGAAAATAATATACCAATTTTGTCACCATTCACCATTCATTCTGATTGACATGCAACTTTACATTGTTGATTATCATAATCTTTACCTTTACATAATCACTTGTATTTTATCATATCTTATAATGGAGACACCCACCTTTTTTAAAAAACTTTTATATATCTTTTCGAATATCAACTTTATCAACATTTTCTTAAAAGTTGAGGTGCATAAATGTAAAGGCTTTTAATATAATATTTTACCTAATTAGCTTTTCATTCAGTTGCCTTTATATGTTTTTTTTTTTCCATAATGTGTCTTTTGAGAAGGTGGTTACATTCTCTTATGACTTTTGAGAAGACGGTTACACTCAAGATGATATTAAAGAGAATTCTACATATTACATTAAATCAATCAGTTACTTGTCAAATTAGGGTGGTCGGCAACATGATCGTGGAGATTACTTCTTGTTGCTTGATTTCTAATCATTGCTTTTAACTCTTTGCAGGGATTTATTCCAAAGGGAATCGCAGATGTAATTAAGTTTTGCCTCATTCAATCACAAGGTCGTAGATTTGGTTATAGACTTTCAACATAAGAGAGGTAACTTTAAATATATGATGCTATTACGTCAAGGGAATTTTCAACGCCAGGTTATTGAGAGAAATGATGTATTAAAAGCTACTTGTTCACAAGTATGCTGCATTCAAAGATGTCTCATTATTCAAAGCTGTTAACCCAAGTTAAGAGGCCGTTGTATATACCGGTACTGTGGAGGCTCCATTTTGAAAGATAGCGGGATTAATTACACTATGTATCTGCCACGTTTCTTTTGGAGAATTAATGTGAAATTTCTACCGAATGTCTAATTAGAAATCATTTTAGAATCCTTTAATATAAAGTGCCAGCTGCACAACTGATAGTATCATAAGAGAAAGATGAAATAATTCAAGCTAATTTTGGACAGTGTGATGAAGCAACTCTCCATATCCCAAGGGAACGATCAGATCAAATCCAATTCTCAGGGAACTTTGTTTTCTGAAGATTCTGTTGTGCTTCTCTGCTAGGAGGTCTCCACAGATCAGAAAGGATTTCTATTTTTCTATTCTGTTTTTGTATGTACTTGGTTTACAAACGAAACAGAGATGCTGCCAGAAATGGTTTCTGGATATGCAAGATGATTCTGTAAAGTTTTCTTATCAAGAATTATTTTGTATCCAGATATTCTTATTGTTGTTATTTCAGATTAATTGGATTGTTGCAGTAAAATTGTTTTCTGTTGATCCATTGGAATATAAATTAGATACAACCTATCTGTTATTTGTTTTGAATGATTGATTTGTTGTATTTAATTGGATGGAATGATTGCAAGTCTGATTTATAAATCATATATGCAGAATCCAATAGGTTTATTAGACTCTGTTATGTTGATGTGCCTCAACATATTGTTGTTTGTTTAATTTTCATTAAGTAAACAATAATATATTTTTTTCTTTATATATCAGACTTATATCAGTCAATCGCAACTGCTCAGGATAGGTAGTCTTAGAAATAGATAAATTAAAAGTTTTTTTAAATTTTATTTGGACTTTTTAGGAGCTACTAAACTGTGGCTTACAGCTTAGGAGGCACTAAATTTCTTGCTTCAAACTATTTTAAAAGTTCTTCATAAATTAAGTTAGATTGCATCCTAGGTTCTAATTGCATTTTAGGAATTAAGGAAACTAGATTGAGAGACTCTCTCTTTGGAGACAACATCATACAGGAAGCAGGGCCTTGATCCTACGAGAAACAGTTACCTTAAACATACACAAGATTGCACTAAGTTGAGTGTGTGGACTGTTTTTCCGTAAGTTGGCCCACGACAGTTGTCACGGCCAACAAAGCAGTATAGGCTGGGAAGGGAGTATTTGGTTATAATTGGCTCCTTATTTTGATCGCATTTGTGGCATGGATGGAGCCCAAAGACTACCAAGGAATGGAGGTTTATGCTGCACGAGTGCGCAAAGGGGCACAATATCAAAATCTGTGGTGGGTACAGGAGCCCGAGCGACTGAAAGACTGCGCCATACAATTTTGGGCTTACTGGGACGCATTGCAAGTCGCAACAACGAAGAGGAGGCACTGGCGCAAAACAGGACAATTGTTCAATTTGCTGTTGGACCACACATTATCCACCTTTAAGTGTTGCATGATGCAAAGTAGGAGTGGTTGCCGACACTATACAAGTTGTCAGAGGAGGAGATAGCAACAATCTAAGTCACAAGACATGATGACACTGGACACCGAGGACATGGAAATATGAGTATCCGGCACGGGACACGGCGACCTCGGAAATAGGACATGGAGGACAGGTTATATATATATATTTATGTGTGTGTGTGAATTTTAATTTTTTTTATATAGATTAAAAAAATTTAACATGAAGATCCAAACTTTTTAAAAACTAGAAGTCTAAAACATATTGATATCTGATACAAATTACAATCATACATGTAACATGATACAAAATTATAAATTGTAATGATAAATTGTGCATCCCTTTAGAATTAGAATTTAGAAGCATAAATTGCAGATTTCTCATTAAGTTCAAAATCAAAATGTATTACATAGATATCGAGAGAATGCCAAAGGCAAATACAAAATAGAGTAGATACTAGAAGACTGGAATAGATACAAAATAAGGAAGAATCTCATAGCTGGTCACTAGGTCAGTGGTACTGGCCATTGTCAATAGTCTTCCTCCTTGGAAAAATCAGCATAACTGTTACTGCTCTCTCCTCCATTATTAATATCATATTGATACAACACCTTAGGGAAACACTTGTTAGACTTTAGCTACTTGCCTTCCGGAAACAATATGTCTCCCTATAGGCATGACAGATGGTATCCCTGGAACTTTAAAATGGCAAAGATGTTGCCTTATGCTTCAATTGTTTTAGTATGTTTGCAAGTTGGTCCTCATTTTTGCAATGATCTCAGTATGCTTGCTCTTCATGGGAAAGACTGGTTTCTTTGGGAGTTGAATCATGCTTTGTTTGTGGTAGTAAAAGTGCGTGGTTTGTGCTTGTTGAAGGTTCATGTCACCAGAAACCCTATTTGACCATATCATTCCACATGTTGCATTGACTGTTACTTTTTGCTCTACTTTTATGGAGGACACGTTGTCAAAAAATCGGGACATGTGATTGGGCCAAGTCTGACATGTTCATGGACATGTCCCCCAATTCATGACACGCCAATTTTGGTGTCTGGCACATATTCGGGCATGTCACGTGCCCGAAACGTGGGACACGTACACAGAGACCTAAAAGGTCATGTCCTATTACTTAGGAAACAATTATTGATGACTGGCCTATGGCATGTAGAGAACCGGTCAGCGTGGAGCAGTTGTTGACAGGACCATTGCTCGACGAACCCAAGGAACTGGAGGAAGCGTAGGACCAACACAGTCATCAAGACTCGGACCAAGAGTCATCAAAGACACCAACCGATGAGGAAACACAGCGGGTAGAGGAAGGAAGAACCAAAATGAAGTATGAGGTTGGCGTAACCAGCGGCGCCACCATAGTGGTGGATGCAAGTATGAATCGGCTTGTTCAGACATTGACGCAGGAAACTAATAAGACCGCCGAATCCATGAAGTAGCATACAGTGATAGTGTTTGGAGAACTCAATGATCGACTCGATTCTTTGATCGATGCAGTACTGGCAAAGATCCAGGAAGTCAAGATTTTGCAGGATTCCAGGGCAATCCTCACAGAGCCGCGGGTTAGGAATGTTTACATTCCACTGACTGTGATTACCACTGAGGACGTTGAAATATATGGGTCACTGTAGATAGTCCAGGAAATCTCTCCAAACGTGAATTCTCTGATCACGTAGACACTGGTGCAACTACAAAGGCTCACCTCTGAAGAATTAGAGGACCGTGAGAAACAGATCCGCGGAGATTTCCTGAAATTGCAAGCCAAAGATATCGTAGCACAACAACAAGTGGAGGTGTTGCAGAAGTAGAAGGAGGAGATTCTTGAAAAAACTAGCCATGAGATCAAGGAGCTGAAGACAATGCAGGAGAAGCTTACAGAGGAAAAGAATGCGCTCCGGGATAATTTGGTATGACTGGAGTAGGAAGTTACTAATGTCTGTCGATCTATCCCCGAGCTATCAACAGAGTTGGACCCAGTTGGGAGGATGCATCAACTGGGATCTTACATTACAAAGTTTCAAAAGGAAAATGCTGAGATGGAGGCAGCGTTGAAACCAAGTATGCTAGCAGAACAAGTTGGCGAGTGGAAGGCTTCCATCGAAGAGGCAACCACTCCGCTAGAGAACTACGAGAAGGAGGCAACGACAGTGACCGAGGCGACTGCTAAACTATGGGGCAGCTTTGTCCAAGATGAGCTGCTTGAGCAACTATCAAACAAACTGCAAGAAGTTGAAGGACAGTTGGTGACACTGCAAACTTAACTAAAACAATTGCCACCGATGGCGCAGGTCACCAAATTTGCCAAACTAAAAGAGATGCAGCAGTGTGTGACCAAATCTCAGGAGCATAGACAAAATCGCAGCACTCGGTTGGAGGGGTTCTAGGAAGTCGCCGAGCAACTATCAGTGAAGGGGGTCTCTTTGCTGCAAGCAGTCCAAACTGGGAGGAAGGAAGTTGCAACATGGTTGGGAGACCATCCCTCATAATAGAATGTAGCGGACAACAAGGCAGTTGTCGCCGCCATCAAGCAATAGGTCTCGGAAATCAGTCAGCAGTTCGCGGATTTCTCATCAAGACAACTGAATACACCATGTCCTACTGAGGTGGATCGAGGGTGAGCCACAAGACTGTGTTGGGGGCTTGTTGGCAAGGAGTTTTGGGGCTAACGCCCACCACCAAAGCTGTCCAAGGGTCCAGAGCACAGCGAAAGGAGGAAGTCGCGTTAGCTGGTGACATGTCTTATTTTGTATTTTGGTTATTGTAAACCACAATTAGCGGGTTTTTGGTCGCATTATGAGTCATTTTGGTTAGAAGAGTTGTTTGGTAGTTATTTTTTGGACAACAAATGTAAGGGCGGAGGCCTGTAAATCGAGTTAGTTGCAAGAGTCATAGGAGAGATTGTTTTGGAGATAAATATATGTGTATGCGGAGAGCCTCAGTGTGAGCTTGCTGGTTGTATCTGAGGGTTTTTGAGAGATCTTTGTATGCCTATTGATGTATGAATGATTCTGGGTTTTTCATGCGACAGATAAGATGAATATGATGTGATGGTTAAACCAAAGCACTGTGTTATTGTCTCTTGCATTATTTTTTGTCTGTTGTGATTCAATGATGATTATAATGTCTATCTGCAGTGATTAATATGAATGATGCGATAAGTTAAGTGCTTAAATTGTTGCAGTATCATTATGATTGTTGCACGGTAAGGGTTTTATTGAACTGTAACGTTATATGTTGAATCATGATGCCTTTTGATAGTGATTAAATCCTGTCGAATATTGCAATGGTTGAATACCCTAAGATGCCACACTAACCTCCTCTCTGCGGAAACTTGGTTTTGACAGCCCTCCCTCGAATGCCTCGGGTGAGACCTCATCTGCTTCGCAGGTGTTGTTGGATGGGATAAAACCCATATGGGTCGGTTCTAAGGGAGATTGTGGTGGTTTTGAATGTCGACAGATCGGTGAACCCCTGTCGACGAGGATCGTGTCAACAACAGTGAGATTCTTTTTCACACTTGCTTGAAACTCATCGTTCTTACTGTATTTGAGGGTCAACATGTCTTCTAGATGCGCGGTGACCCCACATGCGACGATCTCATGATCATCATCATGTAGCCTTTCCTCTGCTTGATCCCATACGACTTTCTGTTTCTTTTTATGGGGTTTATCTGGCACTAAGCTTCTTGGTTCCTTCCTTTTTCTTGTTGGTGACTCTTCGACAATCAGCGTTGGAATTGGGTTACTCTCTTCAAAGTCACTGCCAATGATCATAGGTCCTTGGACCTTCCATTCGTCCACCTATTCTTTCATAAGCAGGTCGATGTATGCTTCATCCATGTGATACTTCCCTTGGAACCATTCTAGGTTCCTTTTCTATGCCTTCGGTGAAATGTAGCTGGACTGCTAGTCAGCACAAAAATTTAAGGTTCGAATGTATTTAGATGTTACCTCTTTAGATATGAATGGTGTGCGAACAATGACATTGCACAGTTGCTCATAGTATGTGTAGAAGACTTCATTTGTAGAGCATTTTCGTTCTGGCATCAGATTTGCCCAGAGATTTGCATATTTGAGTCCTCAATAGTCATTGGTGGCAGAGGTGAGGCCAACATAGTGCCTTGGGTCCTTCCAGCCTACAAAGGAAATCAATATTGTTGGTTACTCTATATGCCAATTAATTAAAACTAACATACAGAATTCTCAATATAAATTGTCAACCCAGGGAAGTCTTTTTATTTCAATGGTAATACACACAATCTGTGCATAAACATTTCAAGCAGTTGTCTAGTAAAGAGAAACTAGCTATCCTATCTATCTATTCATCCAAACTCATTCCATGAAGAAAACTAATCTAACTCACACATCTAGGAATTCAAATTACAACTACCTTCCTACAAGAATCAACCAAGCTCTTACTGATCTAAGAATGAAAATAAACTAGATAACTTTTGCAAGAAATTAAATCCTATAATTATCAGATTACAGTATTCGACCTTTACCAAAATGATCCATCCAGTAACTACTATAAATTTATCACACTATGCTTAACCTACTAAAATAAATGAAGATACAACAGCAACCAGAATTAAGAAATAATCTGAACTATAAATTGATAATCATTTGGAAATCCTAGAAAGCATAAATGACTAAAAGAGTTTGGAGATGAGCTTGGTTGTAGCAGCTATTGAACACACTATTGGAATATTTAAGAATTCCTACCATTTATTTAATTACATAAGATGCATTAATTAATCACTTGTTGGTTAACTCTATGTAATAATTGAGGAAATTGCCATTGTGTGGCCCACAAGGTAATATGGGAGGATAAGATACCATGCAAGGTGTGTTCTAGAAGTCTCCTAGGCCACTTGGGCGCATTCCTAAACATTTATAGATAAGATTTAGGAAGGAGGGCGCATTTGTGAAGAAAGCTGCCGCTTTTACTGCTTTTTCCCCCAAAGGAAAGAGCTAGTCAACCTAGGAAAGTGTTTTTCTCACCAAAAACTTTCCTTAACACCATTTCCACTCCAATTTCGTATTTGGCATTGCTTTTACCTATATTTCACCTTCAGCTCACTAATTTAGCAATTCGTGAGCTTTTGAGCATATTTGGAAAGCCAACTTGCCACCTAGGGGGGATGGGCAATTTTAGAAAGTCTGATGGATAGAAAATTCTTTTGGAATCTTTAGCCATTCAAATTATTGTTGTAATGTTATTTAATAACAGCCTGCAACATTCATATGTTGGATGGTGTAATTATTATTCATGAGAAGTAATACAGAATTCCATTCTTGTGCATTATTTTTGTGTCTTTGAGCAGTTGTGTGAGATTTTTTATATGAGAGGTTAATTTCTTGCATAGTTCTTGGATGTGATCTGATTTTCACACACACATGCATAATCAAAACTAACCTATACAATCGACTGTCACCCCACGCAGTTGCAACTATTCAATCATGTAAATAAACTATCAAAGCAGAATGCAATACTAAACTACTGTTGCAGCTACAATAACATATATCACGTAAATCCACACCACACATATAGGAAAAGTAAAACAACACCTAATTAACTCGTTAATCTCTCTGAGAAGGCGAGCCCCGGCCTTCTAACAGAGACGCTGAAGATCAATACACACTAAAACTCAGGAATGATAATTCAACTCTTTGTATTAAAAGAAATGGAGTTACAGTCATAGCTCTGCGCTACCCTTACAATTATCAACTGACTATCCAAAAATCCACTAATGAACCAACCCCTGGCTTGGAAATCCTTCCCGAATTTATACATAAGGAATATAGTTTGTGATCCACGAATTTCGTGCAACAGTGAAGATCTATGATCTTCACGCTGGAGAGTTATAGCTAGACTGTTAAGACCATAATGAATGAGGATGTTAATCATGAAGAACGCTATTACACTGGCGATTACTGGATCAACGGTTCAACCAATCGGGAGGTGTTCTGTTTGTTGCAGCGATGCTCTATTTCAGTGACCTGTTACAGCTTCTCGTGGAGAGATGCGTTGTCACTTGAAATGTGGGAATCAAAACAGAAGAGTAACCACTGGCACAACATATGGTTCTTTTCGGAGGCAATTCGGCTGATACACTTGTGGTTGATCTAAACTAAATGAAATCAACACAAGTTAGCACAAATCAAAGGATAGAATTCGTAACTATAACAATCTTAGGCATTTAATTAAATAAAGCAATAATCAATTATACCTTGTTGAGATTGCTGGTTGATATGGGAAGAGGCATATATAAGGTTCATGAAAGTAGGGTATAATAGGGTAAAATGATGTAATAGATATGGTCAAAAGGGGGCATTTCCAAGCCCAACATCTCCCCCCAACTATCCATTTGCATGTCCTCATGCAACATTTGATCAATTCGATCCTGACTCTGATCTTCGTTCATATTATAAAAGTGGGTCGAGGAAATCGATTTTAACAAATTAGCCATGGGAAATACTGGTTCTTGTGTAACAGTCTCTCCTTGCCCTTAGCAGCTCTGTCTTATACTGGGATTCATCAGATTTTCAACTGTATCGACCCTTCCTAAAATAATATATTTACCATATATCCTTGTCTCAGCATCTTCTTCTGAGTGGTAATTCCAGGAAAGAGAGAAATTTTGAGGATGCTGGTTCTTGTGTAACAACATCATGTTCTTTGATTAATTTCGCCTGCTGAAATCAATTTCAATGTTCCTAAAGTACTGAGATTGTGCCCTGGAGCAACTCCTCTGATTGTTTTATCCCAGCAGATCTTTCTACTGCTAGGTCCACTGTTGTAACTTTATGCCCTGCTATTTTAAAGATATCTCCACATTCTGGACATACTATTTCTTGTTGTCCCTCATTTCCCCATAGGAATGATAATGTCACGAACCCAAAATTTCGTAAAATTTAAAACTTTTCTAAGTGCCTAAAATATATGCAGAAATATGAAGTGTGGGTATTTTCTTTTAAATACTACTTACGAATAATTAAAACGTTGTGACATTTATTACTGTTTATAAATGTAGTTAAGATATTCAAGGAAAAGATCACTCAAATGAAATTTATGTGTATAAGTACTATCTCCCGTCATTTTTGCACTAATAAGATAGATGTTTTATTTTCAACTAAAATCAATTCTTAATTTGAGATTTCAACCGTTTCTTAAATCTTACGGGAAACACCCAACTTCAACATGTCTTAATATACGTCTTTAAGAAACATGTACATCTTTTATCATCCCAATAGAAGAACATAAATGATAACAACATAATCAAAATCATAAGAGGAACATACTAGTATTATACATCATGTAAACATCCAGACTTCTATATGAATTGTATACTTCATCATAAACATTTTTAAGAACAGAAACAAGTACTCATACATAAGACACATTGAGAAAACACCATAGGCAATATAAGAGACAAAGGATAACATGGTTCACCCGTACATGGGCTAGTCCACAAAGGTGTGTGCATCTTTTATTATTAAGCAAAAAGTAATAGTATTACAACTAGCAACATGGTTGATGTAATGAGATTTCTTCTCCTTCCGTAAGCCTCTTTCACATAGAGCTTTTCAATAATTAAACTAAGGACCTCTTCTAGATCCAAACATGTAGAAATAAACCTTTTTTCGCTCTAGTCATCAAAAGAGAAAGGTAAAAACTTTTACACATGTTTTTACTAACTAATTCACCAAGCACTCAAATTCGAGAGGAACTTATTCGTTAACACAATAGTAATCTAAGGGTTCCTACCCTATGGTCTTAACATTAGCAAACAAACATTCTTTATTTATGAGTATTCATATCTTTATTTAAGTAAAAGGAGAAATGCCCCTTTTTCTCCATGTCTAAGAGTGGTTAAGTATTATTATACTTATTTTCTAATAAATTCTACTCTACACCTTTAATTTGTAAAAAGGGTAGCATAATCTTGTACTCTAAGTATTATCTTGCTAAATCTACTTTTTATATGTAAAAGAACAAAGATAATGTCAACCAAAAGTTTCCTTAATCATTCTTTGAATTTACATAAAAAGAAGGTTTAGGGATATTCTTTTTTTTTTAACTACTACATATATATAAAATAAGAATCATGTATAAATATTCCATCCATGGAACAAAATATGAGTTATTATAATTATAAGGGTCAACCATTATATAAATTTAATAAGTGGGTGAAGTCGTAGAGTTCACCGAACTTAGAAGACAAGAATCATATAGGTAAATAAGGAAAAACCAGACTTATTTAAAAAACTGTATCATTCTAAACTTGGTTTGGGTCAGAAGGATACATTCGATGAACAGTCAACAAACTTAAAATAACTAAAATATATAAGACTATGGTTGTAGACATTCCTTCTATAATATAATGATCCTCCAATGGAGGCCGAGTCGCTCTCCAACGTAGGTACATATTTTGGATAATATAATATAATATAAAAATCATGATATCAGTAATACTGAAAAACTTAAGTACATCAAGAATCTAAGAGACGAACAAATACCGAACCCATTTCACTATTTGTCCATTCTAGGAAGTCTATCAAGACTTAACTTTAGAGAGAACAAACATCTACCTTTTAGGGTATTGCTAACACAGTTTGCAGAGATAGTCAAGGGTCAAGGGTCTGATCGTTAACAACAAAACGAATTTAGACTTAAAAAGACAATCCTCACCAGAATATCGAATCCAACCTTCGGCAGTCTTTACCATTTGGATTAAATAATGGGAACAAAAGATAAGGACAGTACGCACGGCATTACTGGGGATTCCAAACTATGTAATCATACGGGGTCATACCATTCATGCCTTATCCCTAAATGGTGGTGTATAAAATGATAGGACACTGAAACTTGTTCATAATATCTTCAGATACTCACGATATATATGATATATATAAAGCTGTAATAAAACCATATTCCAATTCTATATCACTATTGTTAGTCGATATATATTATATACATAGCTGCAATAAAACCCCTCAACTATGACATAACTTAAATAGCAACTGTGGTAACTATAAGCAACCGGATCTATATACATAGATCCCTACTCGTGCCGAGGTCACGTAGACCTGATGATTACCCTAACTCTACAAGGGAAATAATGCAACGTTCCACCATTTGATAAATGATCTACAAAGATTTAAAATATGGCATAATATCGAATTGAAACAATCAGGAAGTAAAACGAATGAGATATCAGATCTCAGTTACGCTGGGTCTCAACGACTAAAATGTCATCGATCTATAGGAAATAATATGACTTAAAATTGATACCTTCATAAGGTAAGACGAATGAGATACCAAATCGTTGTGGTCTCATCGAACTGTATATTATCGTTGATCTACAGAAAAATATTTCAACTCGAGAATTCATATAAACAGAAAAGAAAGGTATGATATTCGAGATTCACATACTACACCATATGAAATTACTCTCCGGTCGTATTAAAAGTTTTCAACAGTAATTGCTAGGAAATTACCAAGTACAGCTGAGCCTTAAACGCAACTTCAAGCGGAGATATAAATAAAACAAAATTACAGGAAATATACTAGCGATTTGCTTCTTTACGCATTCCTTCCACCGTAAATTACAGATGTATAAAGATGTAACTTACCGGAAATCTTAAGTGATCTCCTTCCTCACGCATCCCCTCCACAAGTAAATTGCCGAGGATATAAAGGAAAAGGTTTGTAACTTACAGGATTATCGTAACAACAATCTTTCTTCCAGGGGAAATCGTAAAATGAACCGATCTTCCTTCCCTTCACAGGAGATCAATGATTCTAGTGCGGCAGAGATTGAGCCAGAGAGGAACAAAATATAGGAACCTCACTCATGCGAGACTCGCACCACATAAGTCGAAAGAAGAGATCCTTCCTATACCATCCAATCGCTAATAACCTCCTACTGCTATTAACCATAGATGCACCCAACAACTCCATTCAAGAGTATGCAAGCAAATCTCCAGAACTCCAAATCGTATCCTCCTCCCGATCCTCCTTTTCCTTCCCCGAGTGTCGTCCAACGTCCTGGTTATTATCTGCCCCCCCTTCGTAGGTACTCAGGTGCCTTCTTAAAGAAGAGGTGGCGGTGGATGGCGATGGTAAGTGCTCCACCAGGGAGACCACTTCCATAATTTTCTCAAGATGCAAACAACAAGTGTTGATAAATTTTAAACTCCACTACTATTAAAAAATAGTACGCCCATCTTAAGCTAAAACTCCCATACGATCAGTTTAACTTCCCACGATTATCGGGTGATGGCTGCTTAGCATGGTAAACAGGTGGTGGCTTAGTTTAATTTACACTCCATCACTTGGGCTTCCACCCCACGTTTAACTTCCACTCTCTACTCTAACTCCCTACATTCTTAATGGGAGGAGACAAACCATCCATGGTTTATGCTAGCGTCGAAATCTCTTTGGATTCTCCACCTCTAACAAGGATTTAATTCCAATAATAAAATATATTCTTTATATGAGCCTTATCCACATATCAATATATAAAAAGAAATCTCGTGTATTGTTTACAACTAAGCTATAAGAAGTTTTATTGTTTTTCCACCTAAATTATTATAGTAATCCTTTACTATTATATTCATATTTTTATACTTATTTAATATGTCAATTTTGCAAGGTAAGAATTATTGCGATCCATATTAATAAATCCAAGGGTTTTTAACTTTAGAATAACTTATTCTAACACCCAATATATATATATATATAATATTTCTAATTATATATATATATATATAATTTATATAACCTTAGTTATATTTCAAAGTGTCTCAAACATTTCACCCATCCTCTTGTTTTCCCAAGATACTAATTTTATTTTTTAGGGTTTAACTAATTCTACTAGGATAAACTTATATCTCCACTCATCATAATCGAATATGATAAGTCATGATATGGTCAACTGATCACATGGCTTCCTAGGCACTATCCGTTAGGTTACTTATCGTTTAGTCGCAATTAGCATCTTTTAACCTTCTAGGCTTAAACTAAGACTTATAAACATATAAATCGCTTGAGGTCCATTGGTGGGGCCTTGGCCTTGAGCTCCTCACCATGGCCATTTACAAAACTCATATTTACATTTACAAAATAATAACAATAGGAGTGAATTTTAGGGATGTTACACACTCCACCCCTTAAAGAATAACACCGTCCTCGGTGTTCAACAATTTGTCTTTCGCATCGTTTCACCATCTTTCGCTTACTTTTGCTTTTAAGTTTTGGTTGTCTTTACATCTTTGCGATTTCAGCAAGCTCTCTTCAATTGTAACCTGCACATTGTACAACTCGTACAAGATTTTTCAGTATAACAGAAGTATACAAAATTTCAAAATAGCAAATGTTTATCATTCATCCTCATCCTTGATGAAATATTTGCTTACTTTAGCATTCATAACATGCACACATAAATACATGTGATAGTCTAGCTACAAGACAATCATTATCATTAACTCATATCATAAAACAATTCTTTCAACTGAACTTTGTAATCACCAAACTTCTTTGTACTTCCGCAATCATGAAGACTTGCATACAAAACTCTTATGTATTTTCTGCAATCGTGAAGACTTGCCATACAACACCCTTTATGTATTTCCGCAATCATGGAGACTTGCCATACAAAACATGAGTCTTCTGTAACTCAGTCAGAAAACCTCTGCATACGGCAGAAATATGACAGTCTTACTCTGCAACTCATTACATAGCTTCCCCTCATCGAATCTTCTTGTGGGCTTAGTTCTAACACCACAAGGAAAAAGTTTTAGTCTCCTCAGAGAACCTCTTGTGTGCTCCGTTCTAACAACACAAGGAAAAATCGTGAGCCCTTCCTCTGCTCAATTCGATGGATATAAAGTTTGCCTAGGACTTTTGGGTCAGTATAACATTCAACGAGCTACCCTCCTGCTCTGTTCCACTTCCATGGGGAACATGACCACAATTTAGGGAAGTTGCACCCTGCAACAGCTAGTAAGTGAGTGCAAGATGCAGCCTCTACTTGAGTTCAGGAAATATTATTTTCCCCTCAAACCTTCTCATTTGAGTCCGAGAATTTTACTTAGTAACAATCATTTAGTATTTCTTGCGTTCCACATGCGACAAAATAGCAACAAAATATTTAATGAATATATTCATCTATTCACCATTATATTCTATGCATTTTGATGATAACACATCATCAATCATAAGTCTTATCACCCATCATGATTCATAAAATACTGTAAATAACATGTAAAGAAAATCATTACTTACTTTTGAGCAACATAGCTCAACTTATCTATGTGAGTGGTTGTATAATCCATGTTCCTCTTGGATTATGACATTGGTCGTGATCACCTCCTGAAATGTTAGTATAAAGAAAAATTTCTTTTCTTCAATTGTTCAACAATTGAACATATTAGTTCCATAACATGATACACATGCTCATTCAATAACTTATGCATCAAATAATCAGTAGCTATCACTTCTACCAACAAATATTTTACCCGATTATCTTCTACATATCTACGAAGAAATATTTATGAAGTAACATCATATGAACTATCAATCATGCTTTGAATTTGAGGGTGTTTATCTGATTTTGCTTAATCAAACAAACTTACTTTATTGGAGTATACTAATAAAACTGATACTTTTAACTCAGAGGCGCTCATAGGTAACACACTTAGTAAATGCAGAGAATATATAATACTTCTATGAAATTACTTATTAGTCAGCATGTCTCAAAATCTTTTGTTCTGTCAAGGTAATAACATACTTCAGCAAAGTTTTCCATATCCTCATCTATTTCTTCTAGTTTAGTACTTTACCAAAGAATATTAAAATTTATGAATCAACAATCCTATAAGAGATTTATAGTGCTTCTATTCCCTTTAACAAGGTTAACCGAGTTAATAAATCATAATACAGAATTCGTTACTTTCACTTGTATTAAAATTATTTCCACTAAATATTCCGCAATAATCATGTGAGTACCTACATCTTTCTTCTAGCAAAGAGAACTTTCGACAAGGATAACATACCTCCTTCAAATGTTGAGTTACTTATCTTTACTCCCTTGAACCTGGATGACATTAACTCCTCGTCCATTCAAATCCCATGCATCCAGAAACAAAAGAACAATTTGATTAGTCAATTTTCATACCTATTTATTTCATGCTGAGCCCATCAGGCCCGAGTGCTGTAACTTCACTTTGATACCATATGTCACGAACCCAAAATTTCGTAAAATTTAAAAACTTTTCTAAGTGCCTAAAATATATGCAGAAATATAAAGTGTGGGTATTTTCTTTTAAATACTACTTACGAATAATTAAAACTTTGTGACATTTATTACTGTTTATAAATGTAGTTATGATATTCAAGGAAAAGATCACTCAAATGGAATTTATGTGTATAAGTACTATCTCCCGTCATTTTTGCACTAATAAGATAGATGTTTTATTTTCAACTAAAATCAATTCTTAATTTGAGATTTCAACCGTTTCTTAAATCTTACGGGAAACACCCAACTTCAACATGTCTTAATATACGTCTTTAAGAAACATGTACATCTTTTATCATCCCAATAGAAGAACATAAATGATAACAACATAATCAAAATCATAAGAGGAACATACTAGTATTATACATCATGTAAACATCCAGCCTTCTATATGAATTGTATACTTCATCATAAACATTTTTAAGAACAGAAACAAGTACTCATACATAAGACACATTGAGAAAACACCATAGGCAATATAAGAGACAAAGGATAACGTGGTTCACCCGTACACGGGCTATTCCACAAAGGTGTGTGCATCTTTTATTATTAAGCAAAAAGTAATAGTATTACAACTAGCAACATGGTTGATGTAATGAGATTTCTTCTCCTTCTGTAAGCCTCTTTCACATAGAGCTTTTCAATAATTAAACTAAGGACCTCTTCTAGATCCAAACATGTAGAAATAAACCTTTTTTCGCTCTAGTCATCAAAAGAGAAAGGTAAAAACTTTTACACATGTTTTTACTAACTAATTCACCAAGCACTCAAATTCGAGAGGAACTTATTCGTTAACACAATAGTAATCTAAGGGTTCCTACCTTATGGTCTTACCATTAGCAAACAAACATTCTTTATTTATGAGTATTCATATCTTTATTTAAGTAAAAGGAGAAATGCCCCTTTTTCTCCATGTCTAAGAGTGGTTAAGTATTAATATACTTATTTTCTAATAAATTCTACTCTACACCTTTAATTTGTAAAAAGGGTAGCATAATCTTGTACTCTAAGTATTATCTTGCTAAATCTACTTTTTATATGTAAAAGAACAAAGATAATGTCAACCAAAAGTTTCCTTAATCATTCTTTGAATTTACATAAAAAGAAGGTTTAGGGATATTCTTTTTTTTTTAACTACTACATATATATAAAATAAGAATCATGTATAAATATTCCATCCATGGAACAAAATATGAGTTATTATAATTATAAGGGTCAACCATTATATAAATTTAATAAGTGGGTGAAATCGTAGAGGTCACCGAACTTAGAAGACAAGAATCATATAGGTAAATAAGGAAAAACCAGACTTATTTAAAAAACTGTATCATTGTAAACTCGGTTTGGGTCAGAAGGATACATCCGATGAACTGTCAACAAACTTAAAATAACTAAAATATATAAGACTATGGTTGTAGACATTCCTTCTATAATATAACGATCCTCCAACGGAGGCCGAGTCGCTGTCCAATGTAGGTACATATTTTGGATAATATAATATAATATAAAAATCATGATATCAGTAATACTGAAAAACTTAAGTACATCAAGAATCTAAGAGACGAACAAATACCGAACCCCTTTCACTATTTGCCCATTCTAGGAAGTCTATCAAGACTTAACTTTAGAGAGAACAAACATCTACCTTTTAGGATATTGCTAACACAGTTTGCAGAGAAATTCAAGGGTCAAGGGTCTGATCGTTAACAACAAAACGAATTTAGACTTAAAAAGACAATCCTCACTAGAATATCGAATCCAACCTTCGGCAGTCTTTACCATTTGGATTAAATAATGGGAACAAAATATAAGGACAGTACGCAGGGCGTTACTGGGGATTCCAAACTGTGTAATCATACGGGGTCATACCATTCATTCCTTATCCCTAAATGGTGGTGTATAAAATGATAGGACACTGAAACTTGTTCATAATATCTTCGGATACTCACAATATATATGATATATATAAAGCTGTAATAAAACCATATTCCAATTCTATATCACTGTTGTTAGTCGATATATATTATATACAGAGCTGCAATAAAACCCCTCAACTATGACATAACTTAAATAGCAACTGTGGTAACTATAAGCAACTGGATCTATATACATAGATCCCTACTCGTGCCGAGGTCACGTAGACCTGACAATTACCCTAACTCTACAAGGGAAATAATGCAACGTTCCACCATTTGATAAATGATCTACAAAGATTTAAAATATGGCATAATATCGAATTGAAACAATCAGGAAGTAAAATGAATGAGATATCAGATCTCAGTTACGCTGGGTCTCAACGACTGAAATGTCATCGATCTATAGGAAATAATATGACTTAAAATTGATACCTTCATAAGGTAAGACGAATGAGATACCAAATCGTTGTGGTCTCATTGAACTGTATATTATCGTTGATCTACAGAAAAATATTTCAACTCGAGAATTCATATAAACAGAAAAGAAAGGTATGATATTCAAGATTCACATACTACACCATATGAAATTACTCTCCGGTCGTATTAAAAGTTTTCAACAGTAACTGCCAAGAAATTACCAAGTACAGCTGAGCCTTAAACGCACCTTCAGGCGGAGATATAAATAAAACAAAATTACAGGAAATATACTAGCGATTTGCTTCTTTACGCATTCCTTCCACCGTAAATTACAGATGTATAAAGATGTAACTTACTGGAAATCTTAAGTGATCTCCTTCCTCACGCATCCCCTCCACAAGTAAATTGTCGAGGATATAAAGGAAAAGGTTTGTAACTTACAGGATTATCGTAACAACAATCTTTCTTCCAGGGGAAATCGTAAAATGAACCGATCTTCCTTCCCTTCACAGGAGATCAATGATTCTAGTGCGGCAGAGATTGAGCCAGAGAGGAACGAAATACAGGAACCTCACTCATGCAAGACTCACACCACATAAGTCGAAAGAAGAGATCCTTCCTATACCATCCAATCGCTAATAACCTCCTACTGCTATTAACCATAGATGCACCCAACAACTCCATTCAAGAGTATGCAAGCAAATCTTTAGAACTCCAAATCGTATCCTCCTCCCGATCCTCCTTTTCCTTCCCTGAGTGCCGTCCAACGTCTTGGTTATTATCTGCCCCCCCTTCGTAGGTACTCAGGTGCCTTCTTAAAGAAGAGGTGGCAGTGGCTGGCGATGGTAAGTGCTCCACCAGGGAGACCACTTCCATAATTTTCTCAAGATGCAAACAACAAGTGTTGATAAATTTTAAACTCCACTACTATTAAAAAATAGTACGCCCATCTTAAGCTAAAACTCCCATACGATTAGTTTAACTTCCCACGATTATCGGGTGATGGCTGCTTAGCATGGTAAACAGGTGGTGGCTTAGTTTAATTTACACTCCATCACTTGGGCTTCCACCCCACGTTTAACTTCCACTCTCTACTCTAAGTCCCTACATTCTTAATGGGAGGAGACAAACCATCCACGGTTTATGCTAGCGTCGAAATCTCTTTGGATTCTCCACCTCTAACAAGGATTTAATTCCAATAATAAAATATATTCTTTATATGAGCCTTATCCACATATCAATATATAAAAAGAAATCTCGTGTATTGTTTACAACTAAGCTATAAGAAGTTTTATTGTTTTTCCACCTAAATTATTATAGTAATCCTTTACTATTATATTCATATTTTTATACTTATTTAATATGTCAATTTTGCAAGGTAAGAATTATTGCGATCCATATTAATAAATCCAAGGGTTTTTAACTTTAGAATAACTTATTCTAACACCCAATATATATATATATAATATTTCTAATTATATATATATATATATATATATATATATATATAATTTATATAACCTTAGTTATAGTTCAAAGTGTCTCAAACGTTTCACCCATCCTCTTGTTTTCCCAAGATACTAATTTTATTTTTTAGGGTTTAACTAATTCTACTAGGATAAACTTATATCTCCACTCATCATAATCGAATATGATAAGTCATGATATGGTGAACCGATCACATGGCTTCCTAGTCACTATCCGTTAGGTTACTTATCGTTTAGTCGCAATTAGCATCTTTTAACCTTCTAGGCTTAAACTAAGACTTATAAACATATAAATCGCTCGAGGTCCATTGGTGGGGCCTTGGCCTTGAGCTCCTCACCATGGCCATTTACAAAACTCATATTTACATTTACAAAATAATAACAATAGGAGTGAATTTTAGGGATGTTACAGATAAATTCTCTGATTGGTCTGTAGCTTTCACCCTTGTATCCACATATTTCTCTGCTTGTCTCCTACATATCTCTTTCCATTCATTTAATTCTACACGAAGCACTTGCACCTCATCTTTTAACAGCTCATTTTAAAACAGAAGATTTTCTATTTGAGGCTTTTCTATAGCAGGTTTTTGTGTATCAACAAATGGTCAAGGTTTTAAGATGGGGATCCAGATTTCCATCCCAATAGGTCGACCTGCTCTGCTGTAGTCGCCATTTTGATTTCTCTCCTTTTTCCTGGGCTGTATATTTGGATTTTGCTCATTAGCCCTTCTTTTCTCCTCCGAGGCAGGAAAAATCCTATTCCTCTTGAAATAGGGTCAAATCCCTCCTTTTGAACTAAAGTCCTTCTTATTTCGGGGGAGGTTTCCAAATTCAAATCCTCTAGGCTGCTACCTAATATTACTTTTGCTTGATGTTCCATGTCTACTATTTTAGTCTCGGCTGCCCCAATTTCAACCTCCTCTTCATCCATCTCCTCTTCATCTTCCATCCAAACTTTTGGTGTTCCTCTCCCCCCAACTGAGTTTGTGGAACTCTTGTCCTCATCTAGTATCCTTGCAAACACTTCACGGGGTGCTCCCGGATGAACCAGAAGTTGTCCCTAGGTCAGTTTGTTAAGTGCAACAGCCCGTAAAATTAATAATTTAATTAACCCATGATTCAAGAGGGATGATAAAGGATGTTGAGCTCTTTTAGTATAATAAGCCATGCATTGCAAGGATCTCAGAAGATAATATGGCATATTTAGCAACTTGTGATGATGTAAATGTGAAAGGAGGAAAAATTCATAAATGTAAATAACACTGTACCTCCCTTCACATGTGATATATTTCTTTAAGAAGAGTGCAACTTCATCCCAAGGAATCGGAAGAGACTCCAACATTGTTCCTCTCCCACATGGTCGAACACACTCCCCTTCCGTCGAGAAATCTTCAGTTGTAGTCGGGTGATAGCGTTTCTGACTAAACCAGCGCTGCCCAATTCTGGGAAGTTCCGTCACTTCTGCCAGGATTACTTCTAAAACATCTACCCTTATGCCTCGAACCTATGAATGAGTGCTCGTCAAATTTTGAGAAAATTCAAGGGCTGTGTCCTCATGAAAGCCATTCAAATGTTGGAAATAATCTGTCCACCCAGCTTCTTGAAAGATAGCAAAGACCTCTCTATTCTCATATAGAGCTTCCATTGTTAAAGGCTCGTACCTCACAGGGATACCCATACCACTTGAGCTTCTTGCAAAATATGGAGACGAATATACCAGTTACAGTTTCGAATCATCGAATCGACTTCACATAGACACGATTAATGGATAGTCAAAGTTTGAATTGCGCATTTTTGGAAAGGTGGTGCGGGTAGTTTCGAGATAAAGTCTGTGGCAGGATTATAACACAAGTAAGGTAGAACGACGGTTTAATCATAAGTACGGATAACATCTTTAAACGTGATTTTGGTTCAGTTGATTTGTTATGAATTGATGGCAGGGGTATCTAACGAGTATAAACATTATTGCTTGTGATATCAATAGATGCCTAATCATTATTACAATTAGAACCCATACCTTTGAAATTAATGGTCGAGCCGCCATTCTGCCATGACATGATATTTCACAGTTGCATCTTTGGTAAAATATGCGTGTGTCAATGATGAGTTGGTCACCGCCGGTTGAGCTAGAAAATGCATTCATGCTAATTCTTGGTGGTCATGGAGGGGAGTCGAATAGTTGACATGGAATGAGGAGATATGGCATGGTAGTAGCTACGCAACAAGAATGAAAATGGGCGGAGTCACAGCTACCAAAATTAGAGGAATGGATGAAAATAGTGGAGTAACAACTGCGTGAAAAATGAAAGTTGGCGGTGTCGCAACTGTCAAAATTAGCGGAATGGACGAAAGTGGTGGAGTGACAGCTACGCAAAAGGTAAAAATTGGTGGAGTCACAGCTGTCAAATTTAGCGGAATAGGAAAAAGTAGCGGAGTAATAGCTGCGCGAAAGGTAAAAAGTTGGCAGAGTCGCAGCTGTCAAATTTAGCAGAATGGACGAAAGTGGCGGAGTAACAGCTGCGCAAAAGATAAAAATTAGCGGAGTCGCAGCTGTTAAATTAGTGGAATGGACAAAAGTGGCCAAGTAACAGCTGCACGAAAGGTAAAAAGTTGGCGGAGTCATAGCTATCAACTTTAGCGGAATGGACGAAAGTGGCGGAGTAACAGCTGCGCAAAAGATAAAGATTGGCGAAGTTGTAGCTGCCAAAAATTAGAGGAATGGATGAAAAAGGTGGAGTAACAGCTGCACAAAAGCTAAAATGTTGGCAAAGTCGTAGCTGCCAAAAATTAGCGGAATGGATGAAAAAGGCGGAGTAACAGCTGTGCAAAAGGTAAAAAGTTGGTGAAGTCGCAGCTGCCAAAAATTAGCGGAATGGATGAAAAAGGTGGAGTAACAGCTGTGCAAAAGGTAAAAAGTTGGCGCCGTAACAGCTGTTGGAAAGGTAAAAATATGTGGATTTGTAGCTGCTGGAAATGATGTAACAGACGAATTTTCAGCTGGATGCCAAAAGCTAATGAATTGTCCATCTTCTTCAAAGAGATTTATTCAATCAAGGAAACAACACGGAGCATCTGCAACCATCTGGCCCAGTCACGACTACTACTCCTCGCATCAATCCCTGCACATAGTTATTCAAAACAAACTCGATCAAGTGTAAAAGGAAGATAACAAATGAAATGTGAAAGCAATTTTTTTATGTACAAATTGTGTAGAAACAACGATCCTTAGGAATGCATAGGAGTTGAGAGAAATCCCTGTCCTGGCGTTAACTGATAGTTTGGATCATCTACAATGTGGGAAATAAAAGCATCCTTTGAGATTGGTTTGTGATACAGTCGCAGACTATGACCATTTGAAAGTAATGGTGTCTTGTTTTTATCAATGGTGATCAACTGGACTGTTCCGTTGTCAAATACCCGATCTACCTGATAGGGTCCTAACCATCTATTTCATAGCTTGACCTTGAAATCCCTCTTAAATGAGAATCATATAGTAAATCCTAGTCTCCCTCAGGGAAACTTCTCTTCTTGATGAACTTGTCGTGCCACTTAGATCGCTGTTGTTGAATTAATGTTGTTTGATGTAGAGCAGCTACACATTTCTCATCAAGTTCATTAAGTTGATTTAATCTATTTATTTGGGCTTCTGTCACATCTAAGTTTGCTTCTATGGCTGTCCTCAAAGTTTTGATCTCAAATTCTACAGGAAAAATAGCATTCTTACCATGTACCAGTTCGTAGGGAGAGAAACCTATAGAGTTGCGCCATGTCGTTCTGTATGCCCATAGCGCTTCTGGAAGCTTTTCTGCCCAATCTCTCCGATGGATTTTAATTGTTTTGTAAGGATCGCCTCTATCACTTTATTTGTGCTTTCCACTTGGCCATTGGCCTGTGGATGATAAGGTGAGGTTATCCTCTGTCGAATATGAAATTTCTTTAACAACCCTTCAAACTTGTGGGAAACAAACTGCGGTCCACCATCTGTGATGATTTCCTTATGTACCCTGAAACGAGTGAAAATGTCTTCATACAGGAAATCCATCATTTCCTGGTCATTAGCCTTGGCCAAAGCCATAGCTTCTACCCACTTAGTCATGTAATCTGTGCAAACCAAAATGTATACTTTCTATTTTGATGGAGGGTTGATAGGCCCAATGAATTCTAGATCCCATCTTTCAGATGGTTCAACCACAACCTGTGGTTGAAGGGGCATCTCATCAATTCTATTAGGTTGACCCATTCTCTGACAACTGTCACATGCCTAAACATACTTCTTTGCGTCCCTGAAAATTGTTGGCCAATAATAGCCCATCCTTAATGCTTTATGACCTGTCCTTTTATCAGCAAAGTGACCCACACATGGCTCATCATGGCAATCTTTCAGGATGCTGAGAATTTCATCCCCTCTTACACATCTTCTGATTTCTAAGTCAAGTCCTTTGTAGAAAATATGACCATCGATCCAACAATACCTGGCACTTTGTTGTATGATATTTCGTTTTTCTCTCTTTGACAGATGTGCTGGAAGCTTTCCTGCAACTAAGAAATTGGCAATGTTTGCATACCATGGGGACTAAGCTGATATTGCAAACAAATGATCGTCAGGGAAGGTTTCTTTGACTGGTAAATTGTCAGCACTGTTAGTAAGCCGAGATAAAAAGACTGCAACAACGTTTTCCCTTCCTAGTCTATCAATAATTGTAATGTCAAATTCCTATAACAGTAACAACCATCTAGTTACCCTAACATTCGTGATTGGTTTATTCATTAAATACTTGATGGCTCAATGATTAGTGTGTACAAAGGTAGTGTATCCAGTAATATAGTGTCTAAATTTGTTGATGGCATAGATTATAGTGAGGAATTCCTTCTCAGTGACAGTATAGTTAAGTTCAGCAGGGGATAGGTTCTTCCTAATATAATAGATTGCATATGGGGCGTTACCCTCCTGTTGTCCTAAAACTGCCCTAATGGCAGTGTATGAGGCATCTGAAAATATATGAAAAGGCAAGGCCCAATTAGGTCCTCGCAAGATGGGTGCTGTGGACATCCTTTTCTTAAGTTTTGTAAATGCTGTATGTCATGCATCATTCCATACAAACTGTGCATCCTTCATTAACAGGGTGAACAAAGGAGAAGCTAGTTTGGAAAATTTTTCTATAAATCTCCTATAATAGCCAGCATGTCCGAAGAAGCTATGTACATCCTTCTATGTTTCAGGGGTTGGTATATTATTGATTACTTCAATTTTGGATGGATCTGCCTGGATACCCTCATAAGAAATGAAGTGTCCCAAGACTATACCTTCGCTCATCATCATGTGGCACTTTTCAGTGCTTAAAGATAGCTGGCTCTATTCACAACGTTTCGGAACTTTCTCTAAATTTTTCAATGCCTCTTTGTAACAACTACCATATGGGGTGAAGTCATCCATGAAAATTTCCATACAATCGTTTACCATCTCTGAAAATATTCTGATCACTGCTCTTTGAAATGTGGTTGGTGCATTATGTTGAAATATTTTAACTTCAAAGAATATTATATTTGTATATTATTTATTCCGGAGATGTTCCATACCTCCGATGTGATTATACTATAAATCTGGAGATGGTTATTCCTCCGAGTTTGGTGTGGTAACTAGGGTTATTAGACCCACCATGTGGGGGTCGGCCCAGTCAGTTATAATGGGGTATTTAACCTAATGGTTAAATACGATCCTACATGTACTTGTGTAAAATACATATCAGAGTAGTGTATAAATAGAGGAGGTGTGTTCCTCATTTGATACACTCACACACTTGAGGATAGCACACTTGTGGAGGAGAGGTCTGCTATTGTAGAGGAGGAGATCATGTCTCAGGGTTTCATCTTTGTATATTGCTGGTCATCTATATTGAGGAAGCTTTGCTGGGTTTTCTACCCCATGAGGGTTTCCCAGGATAAATCTCTGTCTCTTGTGTTTATGTTGTGCTTGTTGTTTCTTCAGTGATCCTGTATATGCTATTATTGTGAAATGGAATGTAATGCTGCTATTTTCTGTCTTAGCATATTGAATTTTAACATGGTATCAGAGCTAACCTGAAGGAAGACAAGGTATGGCACTAAAGACACTTGCTTTACTTACGACAATTTGAAGGTTAGGGTTTTACATAGCAAAAACCAGTCATCGTAGCACTTTCGCTATCAATCCGTTTTGGAGAAGTTTTCGGATCTGAAATTGTTACAGGACGAAGATTAAATCTCCAGGTACCTTGTGTCCAAAGGACAACCTCTAATTCGTTGTACTGTATGAGTTATGATCAGTACAAGTTAGGGTTTCTGCCTCTTCCATATCTCAGTCAAAATCAGGTAACCTTGGAAAAAAGGTCATAACTTGGGCTAGGAACCTCCAAATTCAATTTCGTAAAAAGTGACAAGTAGTACACAGACTTTAATATATCAGGAAACTTTTTCAGAGGCCGAAGATGAACCAGTGACACGTGGCAGGCCGTACAAGTTCTCTCTCCTGTTTTATCCCATAAACAGGTCACGTTGCGACACTTCGCATAACTCTCTCTTAGAGAGTCCAATTGAGGTCAGACCTATCAAGATGGAAAGATAACAGGGCTAGCTATCTCAGGAAAAGTTTTCAGAGGCCGAAGTTCAAACAGTGACACGTGGCACGCCGTACAAGTTCGCTCTACTGTTTTATCACATAAACAGGTCACGTTGCGACACTTGGCATAACTCTCTCTCAGAAAATCCAATTGAGGTCAGACCTATCAGGATGGAAAGATGACAGGTCAGGCTACTGCAGAAAAAGGGTTTCATACCCTGTGGAGCAAAATTTTCAGATTTATAGCAGAAACAATCAGGTGCATATTTCTGTCAAAACAGAATTATTTTTCAAGCACCTTTATTCATGGCTTCCGGAATTTAGGGTTTCGGAGAAAGTTAGAATTTTTGGAATCAGAGTCCACGGCTGAATGCTACTCAGGAAAATCGAAATTTAGAGACCAAGATCAAATTTTTTGGTTGGGTGGAAGACCGGGCTTGATAAAACCCCAGTTCGGGATTTTGATCGGAAAGATGGAAAATTAGGGCTTCAGCAAAAGTTGGAATTTTTGAAGTCTGTAACCACGGCTGGAAACTCCTAAGAAAAATAAGAGTTTAGAGCCTTGGATTGAACCTTTTGTTTGGGTAGAAGGGTGGGCTTCATCAAACCCTAGTTCGGGATCCTGTCCAGAAGATCCAGAAGTTTCAAAGGCAATTTTGAGGGGTCAAATTTTGGAAATTCCAAAATTGAAGTATGCTAGTTTGATCAGCTCAGCAAGACATATTCTTTCATCCATTCAGAAGTGTGAAAGTCAAAGATTGAATTTTTAGGGTTTCTCTAGAAAACCCTAATCAAGCTCCAGATCATGTTTCAGGGGGAGTTGAGGCTAAGGCATTACATAAGAAGACTACAAGAAGTCTCGACAGGTATGACTTAAGGAGGTTCAGGTATGTCTTGAAATCTGATTCTTGATTAAGTTCATAATGTGTTTTGTCTTCATGTTATTTATTAGTACAATCTTGATTAATGTTAGAATTGTCTTATCACCCTAGTAACAGTATGAATGCATGTGAATGATCGAAGACATTCATTGATTAGGGCTATATGATTGTACTAATGCATTATGGTGTTGTGTGAGGTTGATGTTGTCTGCTAACAAGATACAGGTACATCACAAAAGACAAATCAAGTTCCATGACCATGACCACATGAATACAAAGACTCATCCATAATCTTTGTTCTACTTACGAGGTATGTATGAACTTGTTATATTATGCTTAACCTATGAGACATGCAGGTTCTAGCTCAGGATCTCTAAATCAATGAAGAGATTGTTTAGGTATGTTGCACATAACTAAGCAGGTATACTAATCCAGGTATGTTTTCCTATGTCATGTTAGAATCTTACCTTGTGATTAGGATCCCTTATATAAGTATACTTGGTATGATTGGTTATGCTTATTCATAAAGTTAGTAATCAAAGGTTTATGCATATCATGTCTCTTATCTTGGTTGATTATTGAACTAACTAGATCAAACAAGAATATGCATAAGTAAAGGAAGACTTCCCTGAAACCTTGAATATTATCTATAATCATGATTATACATTTTCAAGATTATTTAGAACTATAATGTTTTGATAACATTGAGATTATACTAATGAATGCATGTTTGTGTATGAGATCATGATGATGACACTAGTGCACATTTGAGCATGCACAGTGGTACAGAATGAATAGAAGTTCAAAAGACATACAGAAGATCAAGCGGGAGGCAACCACACAAACATAAAAGATAAGTATTTGAGTTGTTATTTGAAATAGTAAATGATATTGCATGTAATAGATTGTATGCATATTTGTATTCCTATAATATATCATGCTGAGTGTAAATATTCATAGAACATTGAACAGTATACTACTAATATGCATATGATTGGTAAGTTGGACAAACATTCCATTGTTGCTTGTCTAGAATGAAACCTCTTTGCTGACATGCTGAGAGTTGTGCACACTCTCGATAGTATGTTCTGGTAGAGATGGAAGGCATCTAGATAGCCACTGTATGCATACAGGATATGGGAAAGTGTTGTGCCAAAGTATTGGTCAAAATAGTTGCATCACTATGTAAATGATATCTGTATGCATAATAGGTTATCATGTCAATATGATTTGATGATTATGAAGTATTACTAATCATGTACTTAATTTTCATTTGTAGGAAAGGTCATGAAGAATGATGGATACCGTACAAGTGGTGGATGTTCAAACAAGAAGATTTACAAATCAAACAAAATGTAGAAGGCTCATGGCTAGAAGATTCTCTTAGAAAGGGGAAGAGAATCATGACAAGATGTTTGCTCCAAGTATGGTGTAATTAAAGAAGAAGTGTGAATCAGGTTCTGTATAGGTACCTAGGATCGATAATAAAGTGATAAGCTTAATGATCACCATGGGTGATGTGGATCTCAACCTTTGATACAAGGTTGAATATGATTTCTATACACATATGACATGGATGCAAGAAGGAACTCACCACAGAGTTCGAATGATATTGAGGTTCATATCAGTAGACCCATCTAACGAGAGATGGCACAGATAGATATGCAGAAGATCATTCAATGCAGAAATGAAAATGAAAGATCTCAAATTGATGCTTTACTTCCTAGGTCTGGAAGTATGGCAAGGCTCAGAAGAAATATTTCTCAACCAGGGAAAGTATGATGAGAAATATGACTTGAGGTGTTGGAATGGCCACTCTTATGGATTCCAACTTGAAGCTGTTAGGGGATAACTCATCAGAGTTAGTGGATATAACTCTGTACAGTCAAATTATTGGGTCATTGATGTATCTAACATATACTAGATTAGATATATGCTTTGTTGTGAACACCTTGAGTTAGTATCTAGTGGAAACTAGATGTGTTCATGTGATAGTTGCAAAGCATGTGATGAGGCACCTAAAGGATAGGATAGACATTGATCTATGCTATCTTGGAGATCATGACTTCAGATGGCTACTCAGATGCTGATTGGGCAGAAAGTGTATCAGACAGGAAGAACACATCAAGAGGATGTTATTGTCTGGGATTAACCATGATCTCATGGTTTAGCTGGAAGCAGTCTAGTGTGGCTCTCAGCACAAGCAGAATATATGGCTGCTTGCTCTGCTAGTTGTGAAGAAGTTTGGCTTCAGGATTGTTTGACTTAGAGATAGAACCAACTGTGATCCTATGTGACAAATAGAGTTGTATCAAGATGACATAGAATCTAGTGTTCCATGATAAGTCAAAGAACATAGGGATCTAACAAGATATGACGCAGAAAGGAACTATAAAGTTTGAATTTGTAACAGGTTGCTGATGTACTAACCAAACCTCTGTCTCGAGTGAAATTTGAATACTTCCGAGACAAGCTTGGTGTAGCTCAAAAGGACCCTCCTCGAAAGGGGGAGTAGTATAGTCACTGATGATGAGATTGTCTCATCGAACAACAAGGTCGATGATGAGGTAACCTGTTCTCTACACCTAGATACTTAGAAATATTTAGATTTAGGACTCTTATACTTAGAATACTTAGTTTTACTTATACATGCTTTTGATGTTAAGAATACATGCTTTTGATGATAGATGTATTGATGAGAATACATGTGGGGATTGTATCATCCTTGAACACATGTTCTAAAGTGAGCTGTAGACATCAGGTCTCTGAGAATGAAGTCCTCAGTGGACAGTTGAGGGGATTGGATCATCCCTGGACTTTCAGTCCTAAAGAGAGCCGTAGACGTGAGGTCTTCGAGAATGAAGTCCTTAGTGGACAGTTGAGGGGATTGGATCATCCCTGGACTTTAAGTCCTAAAGAGAGCCGTAGACGTGAGGTCTCCGAGAATGAAGTCCTTAGTGGACAGTTGAGGGGATTGGATCGTCCCTGGACTTTCAGTCCTAAAGAGAGCCGTAGACGTGAGGTCTCCGAGAATGAAGTCCTTAGTGGACAGTTGAGGGGATTGGATCATCCCTGGACTTTCAGTCCTAAAGAGAGCCGTAGACGTGAGGTCTCCGAGAATGAAGTCCTTAGTGGATAGTTGAGGGGATTGGATCATCCCTGGACTTTCAGTCCTAAAGAGAGCCGTAGCCGTGAGGTCTCCGAGAATGAAGTCCTTAGTGGACAATTGAGGGGATTGGATCATCCCTGGAATTTCAGTCCTAAAGAGAGCCGTAGACGTGAGGTCTCTGAGAATGAAGTCCTTAGTGGACAGTTGAGGGGATTGGATCATCCCTGGACTTTCATTCCTAAAGAGAGCCGTAGACATGAGGTCTCCAAGAATGAAGTCCTTAGTGGACAGTTGAGGGGATTGGATCATCCCTGGACTTTCAGTCCTAAAGAGAGCCGTAGACATGAGGTCTCCGAGAATGAAGTCCTTAGTGGACAGTTGAGGGGATTGGATCATCCCTGGACTTTCAGTCCTAAAGAGAGCCGTAGACGTGAGGTCTCCGAGAAGTGGGGATTGTATCATCCCTGGACTGCGGTCCCTGAATTGATCCGTAGACGTGAGGTCTCCGAGAAGTGGGGATTGTATCATCCCCGGACTGTGGTCCCTGAATTGATCCGTAGACGTGAGGTCTCCGAGAAGTGGGGATTGTATCATCCCCGGACTTAGGTCCCTGAATTGATCCGTAGACGTGAGGTCTCTGAGAAGTGGGGATTGTATCATCCCCGGACTGCGGTCCCTGAATTGATCCATAGACGTATGGTCTCCGAGAAGTGGGGATTGTATCATCCCCGTACTTCGGTCCCTAAATTGATCCGTAGACGTATGGTCTCCGAGAAAGTGATTGATGATGTGGTTACTTGTATCGGTAGGATACTTGTATTGATGATGTGGTTACTTATATCGGTAGGATACTTGTATTGATGATGTGGTTACTTGTATCGGTAGGATACTTGTATTGATGATGTGGTTACTTGTATCGGTAGGATACTTGTATTGATGATATGGTTACTTGTATCAGTGTGGATACTTGTATTGATGATATGTACACTTGTATTGGCATGAATACGTGTACTAATGATGTGGATACTTGTATTGTTATGGATACCTGTATTGATGACGATGCTGATGATCGTGAGATGACGATGCTGATGATCGTGTGATGACAATGCTGATGATCATGAGATGACGATGCTAATGATCGTGTGATGACGATGCTAATGATCGTGTGATGACGATGCTGATGATCGTGTGATGACGATGCTGATGATCGTGTGATGACGATGCTGATGATCGTGTGATGACGATGCTAAATGATCGTGTGATGACGATGCTGATGATCGTGAGATGATGATGCTGATGATCGTGCGATGACGATGCTGATGATCATGTGATGACGATGCTGATGATCGTGTGATGACGATGCTAATGATTGTGTGATGATGATGTTGATGATCGTGTGATGACGATGCTAATGATCGTGAGATGACGATACTGATGATCGTGAGGATCCAGATGTTGATGTTGTTGTAGCTGTTCGAGTGCTGCAGAAGATAAAGACTCAGTACTGAAGATGTTGATGTTCCAGTATTGAAGATGTTCCAGTAACTGCTTGAGTTACTGATGATGTTGAGAAAGCTTCCAATGATTTATAGATGTATCATGTATGATGTTGATGACTCCTTGCTCGTGCAGATACTGTTATAATATCCTTCTCGTTAAGGGGGAGTGTTGAAATATTGTAACTTCAAAGAATATTATATTTGTATATTATTTATTCCGGAGATGTTCCATACCTCCGATGTGATTATACTATAAATCCGGAGATGGTTATTCCTCCGAGTTTGGTGTGGTAACTAGGGTTATTAGACCTACCATGTGGGGGTCGGCCCAATCAGTTATAATGGGGTATTTAACCTAATGGTTAAATACGAGCCTACATGTACTTGTGTAAAATACATATCAGAGTAGTGTATAAATAGAGGAGGTGTGTTCCTCATTTGATACACTCACACACTTGAGGATAGCACACTTGTGGAGGAGAGGTCTGCTATTGTAGAGGAGGAGATCATGTCTCAGGGTTTCATCTTTGTATATTGCTGGTCATCTATATTGAGGAAGCTTTGCTGGGTTTTCTACCCCATGAGGGTTTCCCAGGATAAATCTCTGTCTCTTGTGTTTATGTTGTGCTTGTTGTTTCTTCAGTGATCCTGTATATGCTATTATTGTGAAATGGAATGTAATGCTGCTATTTTCTGTCTTAGCATATTGAATTTTAACACATTACACAGACTGAAAGGAACTACTCTATATGCAAAAGTACCCTAGGGGCAGGTGAAAGTGGTTTTGTCTTGATCTTCTGGAGCTATCTGGATCTGATTATAGCCACTAAAGCCATCCAGAAAGGAAAAATACTTTTTCCTAGACAAGGTATCAAGGACCTAATCGATAAACGGTAAGGGAAAGTGGTCTTTCTGCGTGGCTTTGTTCAGTTCTCTATAATCTATGCAGACTCTCCATTTCCCATTCTTTTTGGGTACAATCACAAGTGGAGAAACCCACTCGCTGTCTGAGATTGGGTATATAAACTCTGTTTCCAAAAGTTTCTGAATTTTCTCTTCCACTATGTCCCTTAGGTTTGTATTCATCCTTCGCTGTGGGTAGCACATTGGCCTGGAGTCACTTTTAATTTAGATATGATGGGTGCACAGATTAGAAGGGATACCCTTCATGTCTGTATGCTCCCAATCGAAAGCTCCTTTATGATTTTTTAGCAGAGTGATCAGCCATTCCAGCTCATTGGACCTAATATTTGGGTTGATGTTCATTATTTTTCGTGGCTCAATTTCTGCTGGGACACTTTTCAAATTTCTGAATACTAGAATTATCTCTTCATTACTGACCAAAGTTTCTTCTGTAATATTTTCCTGTTCTTTCTCATCGAGGGTACTATCTAGGATCTGATAAGCTTTTTTATTCATAGACTTGGGATCACTGATGAAACTACTAATGGTGTCATCCTCTATTTCATCTTTGAAAGTTAAGGCTCTCCCTATCGTTAATAATGGCTGAATGCCTTCCTCTTCCTCCAACTCTACCCAAAGTGGAGTTTCTGCTTCTGTACTTGGTCGACCTAGAGGGTACAGGCTCAGACTTTTGATCTCAGTCCCATCCAAAATAGTCATGGATCCTGACTGAAAGCTAATACAGACATCCACTGTGGCCAACCAAGGTCTTCATAGGATCAGCGGGTGTCCCCACAACTAAGATTTCGGTTGTAACACCAAGAAATCAGCAGGGTATTCCCACTAGTCAACGAAGATTACCAAGTCATCCAAGATTCCATCGGGTCTAATCGTCGATCTATCAGCAAGTTCTAAAATGGTAGGGGTTGGCCAAAGATTGGTGAGTCCTAATTTCTTCACAGTTTCTATATTCATAACGTTAATAGCCACGCCTAAGTCTACCAAGACATTGGGGATTTGTGTGTTTCCGATATGAACTGCAACAGTTGGATTTCCAGGGTCATCGTATCTTGCCACAGGGGCCTTCCCCATTATTAATTCAGAAAGTTTTCCCAATACATGGACAGTGGGAGGATCCCTAGGTTTTCTTCTTGGTTTCTTGACACATAAATCTCTAATAGTCTTAGCGTAAATGGGCACATCATGGAGGGCTTGTAACAGCGGAATTTTGACATATAAAATTTTCAAATCTCCTAAGAAATCGAATCGAGGCTGTTCCACTATTTCCTGTAAGTTTAATTGTTCAAGATATGGTGGTTTTCTAATAAGCTGTGTCGGCTGTGTTTCATCGTGTGTCTCTTCCTGTGTTTCAGCTACTGTTTCGATAGGAATATCAACATCCTCAATAATGGGGATTGCTGAGCTAGCTATGTTTTCGAAGTGCTGATTCACTTCAGTTCCAATCACTGGGGATGGAACATCCTTAGTGATGATAGGGTCCACTACTCTCCCCGATCGAAGGTGTATGTCGTTATAGGGGAGTGAAGTAATGGAGTAAGCAGGCATGTTGGCAGTTTCAAATTGCTGCACTGCTTTATTATTCGGGTTTGGGTTAGGTTGTGCAGGTAGTTGTGGTCGCAGAGGTGCATTTGTGGGAGTGGCATTGTTTGTAAGTTGCAGCTGAGGCTACTACTGATACTGCTGGTTCAAATATGGTTGAGGAGAGTACTGCTGATAAGGAGTCTGGTTGTGATGAAATTTATTTCCTGGGTGAGAGATTCTCCAATGAGAGTTTGAGGGAGCTTGCTGGTTTTGTTGTTGTGGCCATGGTGTCCACTGGTTAGGATTTTGCATTGGGTTATAAGGTGGTTGCCATTGGTTGTGAGGAAAATGTGAAGGGAATTGTGTATTCAAATTATTCATATTGTTCATGCCATTCATATTATTCCAAAAAGGTAATGGGTCTGGATTTATACCTTGATTCCGAGGCTGCCAATGTTTATTCTGAGCAACGAAGTAAGCTTGTTTGACATTAGGAGTGGATGCTTGCAAAGCTGTTTTAGCTTGGGGCAACGAAGGACATTCTTTAGTATCATGATTTAATTCACATATTCGACATAACTATACTTTTTCAAGTGGACACTCCTTCAGTGGGTGCTTCTTTCTTCATCTAGCACAGAAGACTCCCAGTGCTAAATCTTTTACTATCTACCTCTGTTTTTCTCTCAAGACATCTAGCTCCGAGGAAATGGAACTCATCATTTATGTTTTGAATTTCTCTAGAAGATTACCTATCTTTGCTCGGGTAGCTCCTCCACTAGCTGATTTTTGTGTTCTAGAGTAGACATCCCGATCTCTATCCTTGTCCTTATTGCCGGTTCTGGAGGATCCCCTTCAGTATCTTCTACATAGATCAACAATTTCTTCAAAATATTCTTTGGAGATATCCCCTTTCCCCAGCAAATTTAACATATCTAATCAATCTTCCCTCATTCCTCGTAGCAGGATAATTTTGAGGACATCTTTTCCAATAGTAGTGTTACCAGACCTTTGAAAATTATACAACAACCATTCCAAAAAATATTCCAAGGTCTCTTCTTCCTTCTGAACCATTTTGAACAGTTCTTCCTTCCTATCCCTTGTTCTATAGTATTCTTGATATTTAGAAAGGAAGGTCTACTTCATCTGATCCCAAGTAGTGATAGTCTCACGACCTAGACTCATGAACCAGTGCAAAGCGTTCCCTTTCAGGGTGGCTGGGAATAATTTCAGTTCCTAAGCACTGGATGTATAATCATAACTATGACAGAGGATGTCAAACTCAAAGAGGAACTCATCGGGATCTTCAGAAGACTTACCATGAAAATTGGGGAGAATAGATGGTGATATATTTTTCATACGAGCTTCTCCAGGTGTCTGGAGAATGGGGAATTCAAGTGTGACCATAGTGTCACCCTGATGATTACCTTCTACTTCCTCTTCCCTAGTCTTTCGATGCTCGTTCTTACCTCCACGTTCTCTATCATCCATTTTCTTCCAAAATTCAATGGATTTCTTTATCAGTTCTTCTTCTTCTTTTGCTTCTTCCTCTCTTCTTTTCTCTTCCTCCTGTCTTCTTTCTTCCTCCAGGTCTCACCTATATTCTAGCCACTCTTCCTTGGTTACTCTATCCCCGTTAATCTTGAAGATCTCCTCTCTTCTTGGTGCACCTATAGCACTTCCTTTATCCTCAGGAGGCTGGTTCTGAGGTTCTGGAGTTAAATACCCTAGTATGTTCTCCACAGTTGATACAAAAGTTTCAAGATTAGGCAGAATAGATTTTCCTCCCCCTGATGATGCCCTCGGTGTTTTGGTAGAGGAGTCGGCCTTATCAATTATTTCATCAATAATGGTGCGTCTTCCTCCACCTGGATTTCGACCAGGACCTCTTCCACCTGCAGTGTTAGTATTCAAAGGAGGCTCCCGATTTGTATTTCTTGTATTCATGCATGCTGTACATAATAAAACCAAAATAAAATCATTGAACCAACTACTATCTATGTCTACCAATTGGCATCCCCGACAATGGCGCCAATATGTTGGTCACTCTATATGCCAATTAATTAAAACTAACATATAGAATTCTCAATATAAATTATCAACCCAGGGAATTCTTTTTATTTCAATGGTAATACACACAATCTATTCATAAAAATTTCAAGCAGTTGTCTAGTAAAGAGAAACTAGCTATCCTATCTATCTATTCAGCCAAACTCATTCCATGAAGAAATCTAATCTAACTCGCACATATAGGAATTCAAATTACAACTACCTTCCTACAAGAATCAACCTAGTTGTTATTGATCTACGAATGAAAATAAACTAGATTACTTTTGCAAGAAGTTAAATCCTATAATTATCAAATTATAGTATTCGACCTTTACCAAAATGATCCATCCAGTAACTACTATAACTTTATCACACTATGCTTAACCTACTAAAATCAATGAAGATACAACAACAACCAGAATTAAGAAATAATTTCATACTTAGCATTCCTGGTGAAATTCATGCCCGGTGCATCCTGTGCATGTGGAGAGATGTATGTCGAGGTCAAGGTTAATGGGTCTTCTTTATCATCGAGCAGAGCTTGTAGCAGCTTGGCACTCATTATCTTTGGCTTTGTCTTTTTGAACACTGGTTCCTTTCCCTTTCCTTGCATGACTTTGGAATGTCATGGCGAGGGACGTGAAACTTTACCTTGTTCTATAACAACGTTCTTAGCAGGGGTTCTCATCAACCCTTCAAGCCCTGATTTCCTAAATATCCTCACAGTCTGCTCAACTGTGAACTCTTGCTCAAGCATAGAGTCTTCAGACATTCACTAAACTTTCTTCTGCAGAGTTACGAGGTGACTTAACATTCTCGGGAAACAAATTTAGTCTATGGGTCACAGAAAAATTTCAGAGTTCTAGTAATGCCCGCGACTTGAAATGTAGTGGTATTTATAGGTGCAGTCGGCTTTAGTTGCACCCATCAACGACTAGAAACGCATTAAATGGAATGTCTGTTGGCCAAATCCATTGAGGATTCGACTCCTTTCCTTCATTAATTTTTTCGGAACGGTTATTTATGAGTTAAATGCTCAAGCGGTCATCGACAACATTACTGTATAACGACTATTTTTGCTACCGACATTTTAAGAGCTAGTTTCTTGAAGTGTTGCGTCGAAATGTGTAGTTGGTTGTCACTACTCGTGGCGCAGTTCTTTGCGCATTTGTACTTTATTGCATGTTAGTACTCACCTCTGATCTCTTTCTTTTGATCCACGTAGCTGCCTTTTGAACTTTTCAACTATGCATTGTTTCTTTTCTTTTGTCCATTCTTTCTTTCTTTTTTTTCTTTTTTTTTGCTTTGCGTAGGTACATTTAAGTAAGTGTTCAGCAAAGTAGGACTATCCAAATAGGGTTTTAGTCAACTTCCATTAACCAATCCTAGTATGTTGTCTCCAGCTAAGGTGGCTAATTGAACTGTGCCACCATTAGTAACATGCCCAATAGTATATGGGCCAAGCCAATGCATCTTAAATTTGCCAGGAAATTTCATGAATTTACTATCATATAGGAGGACAAGATCACATACCTGAAAGGAATTGTTCTTGATGTGATGATCATGCCATGCTTTTTCTCTGTCCTTCTACACTTGTTGGTGAAATCGTACGATGAAGCGATCCTCCTCTATCCCAACCAAGTGTAGAAGTATTTCTTCCATTGTATGTTCATCTGCCATGCCTGTGAATGCAACAATCCTTAAGCTTGGTACTATGCACTCCATAGGCATCACAGCTTCTTGTCCATAGACCAAGCTAAAAGGTGTGTGTCGTGTCAGTTTTTTGCAAGTTGTTCTGTATGCCCATAACATGGCTAGAATGCGCAGATCCCAATCATCCATGTTTACATTGCATACCTTTGTCAACGCATTCTCTAACACCTTGTTGAAAGCCTCAATAGTTCCATTGGATTGAGGATGATATGGTGTACTCTTCTGAGGATGTATCTGAAATTCTTCAATCAGTGCCTCAATAGTTCTATTTAGGAAATGTGTTCCTTGGTCACTCATCAGAATTTTTGGGCATCTAAATCTGGTAAGGATGTTCTCAAAGATGAAATTTGTGGTAGTAGTTGCGGTACAGTCCTGCACTGGTTTAGCTTCTTCCCATCTGGTGATATAATCAGTCGTGTCGATAATGTATCTTGCACAAGTCATTTTTCTTGGTGGGTTTATAGGTCCCACAAAATCAATATACCATTTGTCAAATGCATGTAGTATTAGCTGTGGTTTTAATGGAATTTCATCTCTTCTTGATGGCTTTCCAGTCCTTTGACATAGATCGCAACTCTGGCAATGTTCCTTTGAATCTTTGTGTAGGGTAGGCCACCATAGCGCTACTCTTAGTATCTTATGCGCAGTAGCTCTTCCTGTGTATTGACCTACATATACACCTAAGTGTGCATCGGCCAATATAAATGGATTCTCATGCTCTAGCATGCATCTTAACAAGACTTCATTTAGTTCTAGTTTGTATAAGTGTCCTACAATTATGGTGAAGTATGTTGCTTTGACTACTAGATGCTTCTTCTGCTGTGTAGTGAACTCTCTAGGTGCTAGTCTTATGGTCAAAAAGTCTACAATATCCTTGTAATAATCATCTGCAATTTAGATGGCTAATAGCTGCGTGACAGGCATATTGTCTTTAAGGTTCATGGTTTCTTTGCCTGACTCGATCCTTGAGAGATGATCTGATCCTAGGTTCAATCATCCTGGTTTAACAATGATCTCAAAGTCATACTCCTGAAAGAGTAATAACCATATGCAGATTCTTCCCCCTAACACTGGCTTATTGACCAGGTATTTAAAAGCGGAATGATCAGTGTACATGGATAAGTGCGCACCCAGCAAGTAATGTCTGAATTTCTGTAGTGCGTAGACCATAGCTAGTCCATCTATTTCTGTTGTTGTATAGTTTCTTTTAGTTGAGGACAACTTCCTACATGAAAAAGATATGGGATGGTCAATGCCTTCCTCACCTGACTCTGCTAGCACCACACCAAGTGAAGTTGATGAATCATCCACATGTACATGGAATGGCTTGCTCCAATTGGTAAAAACTAAGATTGGCATGGTTACCATCCTTTCCTTAAGTGTATCCAACCCATTCTCTCACTTTGCATTCCATATGAATTGTGATTCTTTCTTCAATAGTTTCTCCATTGGTGCTGTTATTTGCGCATAACCTTTGATAAACTTCTTGTAATATCCCGTGTGTTCTAGTGTAGTGTGCAGTTGCTTTATTGAGTTTGGTGCAGGTAGGTTCATAATCACTGCAATTTTCGTATGATCAACCATCAACCCTTGTTCGCAAACAATGTGTCCCAATAGAATGCCATAAGGCATGCAAAATATTCTTTTATTTAAGTTTAGGGAGATCTGATGTTGTATGCAATTTTATAACATGATCCTTAAGCTCATATAGTAGCTCTTCAACAATGCAAATATAGTCGAGTCATCAAAATAGACATCTAAAAATTTATGTATAAAATCTTTAAATGCAACAACGACTACTCTGGAAAATATAGTAGGTGCATTCTTGAGACCTAAAGGCATGACTGTATACTAATATG
This sequence comes from Larix kaempferi, assembly GCA_027924585.1. Lineage (NCBI taxonomy): Eukaryota > Viridiplantae > Streptophyta > Pinopsida > Pinales > Pinaceae > Larix > Larix kaempferi. The sequence continues at coordinate 18,175,148 of BSBM01000922.1, read as the reverse complement.
AGCCCTAGTCTATGGAAAAGGTGGTCTTATTCCTATCTATTATGCCGATTCTGATCTAATGGTACCCAACGAATCCATCAGTGAACGAGTATGCTTCATTTCCTCCCACATTGTCTAATACTTCATCTATAAATGGAGTAGGAAATGGATCAAGTAAGGATGCACCATTCAACTTTTTGAGATCCACACATATTTTGATTTCTCCTTTAGTCTTTTTGTCCTGGATAACGATTGGACTTATCCACTTTGATTTCTCCACTGGCTCAATGCTCCCCGCATCAAGCATATTGTCGAGCTCTGCTCTGACTTTTTCCTTGTATCTTGGATTCAGTCGGTAAGGGCACTATTTTACAAGCTTCACACCTGGCTTTCATCTTGGAAAATTTTGTATGAAACAAGTCCTGATATTCAAGTAGAATGTCTGCGATCTGTGTGACTGTTTCATTATCCCAGTAGTCCCCTATGTTCGCGAGCTTTGGTTCTTCGCTCGTGCCAATGTTAAATTTTTGTGTCTTCATAGGACCACTCATGTCTAGAATATCTAGGGGAGGTCCCTCAACATCGCACGCTCCTTTTGAATCAGGTATATTGATATTGCGTGGATCCTCCTCATCATTATCTTGGTCTTCTTCTTAATCTGGGGAGAGATTATAACATTCCAAGGCATGTTCTATTGTTCTTTCCCATTCTCATTTTTTTCTCTCAGGCACCTTTACATATTCGAATACCTATTGCTTAAGGGTTTCCAATGCCTCATTTGTACATGAGCCTTCCTCTTCAAATATCCTTGCTTTGATAACATGCAGAGCCTCATTTATGTCCAGACAATCATCTTCAAAGCTGAAGGTTTTCTTGAAGTGCACAGTCATGATAGACCAATCTGTTGTTTCTCTACATAGCTCTACATTTGTGTACCCGTTTGTTGGAATCTGCTCCAGTGTATGCACAAATAGATGAGCCCATTCTATTTATGGTTTGTCTCTCCATGCTTCTGAACAAGTTTCTATATGATCCATTGGATCTATTTGTCCATTATACTTTACCATTGTCATTACGCGTTTGTCTGCAAATATGATTTGGATCATTTGCTTACATTGTTCCCATGTAGTCAGAGTTTGTTTATGTGCGGCCCACCATATTATAGGTGTAGTGTGTAGTGCCATATCTAATGCTAGTATCTGGTGTTCAACTAAAACTAATACAATATATTCTTGAATAAATGTATGGACATTGGTTAAACCATCATAAGAAGGGATTGAACTTACCTCTATTCCAATCCAGCGCGGTGACTTTGTGAGCTGCACGCACCACCTTGCATAGACTTCATGCATTCTCCTCTACTAATTCTCCAGTCCTCCGTCAAAGTTTGACATGCAAGAACTGTCACAATGCCAACTCAGCGTTCCATCCTCCATAGGAGTGATATAGTCAGCTTGATTTGCTATCATCTTATAAATATAGTCAAGATCTTTGGCTTTGTATTCTTCTGGGACTAGTTCAGTATATCTTGGTCCTTGCAAAGGGTCTAACGGTGCAATGACCCTAATTTCTAGTCCTTCAAAGATCATCTGTCTCTTTTTCAAATTTATGATTGTGAGGTTATCAATCTCCTAGTCTATCCCGAATAGTGATGGAAATGGATTACTGTCATCAAGGATCTCAATAACATCGAAGTCAGCTTTGTTTTCTACTCCATCAAAATCCACAGGTACATTGGCTAGTCTCCCAAAGGGAATGACTTTCTATTGGTTGGCTAAGCTCAATTGAATAGGTGACCATGATAACCTTGGTTTTCCCATTTGTTCCCATGCCTGCTTAGTCAAGACATTTACTTCTAATCCCAAGTCAAGGATTATATGGTCCATTTCATAATATCCAATCTGTGCACTAAGCCTCATTTCTTGGCCTGTTCTCTTCTGACTCTTTATTTGATGAACTACGTGTGAAAATCTCCACAACAGATCTAAGAGATTATGTTATACCTCACAAGAAAGAAACTGTAGAAAGAAGAAGAAAAGAGCAGAAATGGAGCAGCAGAACATAGATGCAATAGAACTCAGATAGGAGTAGAATAGTCACACATGTTTCATTAATCTTTAATACAAACAATGATGATACAATAGACATGATTCGAATGCCAAGGAGGAAATTCGAATTAGCTTGTGTGAGGTGGAAGTCTGCACTAGGAGTCCTTCTCATTGGATCAGTAGTTGTGTAATCAATGCACTGGCAGCTATCCATCTGTCAGGTTGAGTCTAACTGGATGTAACTAAGTGAACTGAAGCATGTGACATTGTTAGTGATCAACTAGTCTCTCTGGAAGTCTCACTAAAAGTGTATCAGTTAGTTAACAGGTCAATCTATCCTCCAATCAAGGATCAGATCCACAAATTAAGCAACTAACTGAAGTAGCACTGGTAGTAGGTGAGAGTAGGTGAGAGAGGGTGCACTGCTGACTAGGAGGGCTGGAACTGAGCAGCAACAAGCTCACGGGGCTAGTAAATTGAGCACTAGGGTCTGGGAGACACCATACTGATGACTGGATGGCATGCAAATGACTGCATTTGCATGCATAACTGACATAAGGATGACAACTACTGGAAGGACTAGGATGGAGTATAGGAATATCCTAACACCCCCCCCTTAATCCATCCCGGGCCCTGGTAACTAAGACCAAAGGTCACCCATACAATAAAGTAAATGATAAAAAAGAAGAACTGTCCATAAATCGAGGAAATGGGGAAAACCTCATGGGAAAAATACCCCCCCTTAAAAAAACAGTAGAGGAACTCCAAGAACCTTCAACTAAGCATAAAAGGAAAAAACTTTCCTTAGTGAAAAAGCATGCAAAAAACTTGGTAATATGATATTCTATAAGATAGCATTGTAGGTACTGGTTCTAGATCTGATCTTCTGATGTGCCTCCCACTGTGTAGAAGATGTACTGATCAAAGCAAGTCTTTTTGAAAAATTTCCTGCTATTGGAGCGAATGGCTCATGGTGGCCCAAATGATGAGCTTTAGAGTGCCTTTTGTGAGACAACCAAGATGGATTCCTAATTGTAGATCCTCCATGGTGAGTCTCTTCAAGAAAATGTGGATCAAACCCCACCATCATGCAGTTATCCTAAGAGGGAGATGGATCTACATGGCATAGTGCAAGTCTTGCATGATACTGAGACTTGGTGGTTCTATGATAAGGTGGATCCTCAACTGTGTTCCCATCAGATGGAAGGACTTTGTGATCCCATATTGGCCTTGGACTGGGAGTATGTGTTGGTTCTAGATCTGAATTTGTATCTTCTTGAACCTTGTTCTCAACATCAAGATCTTCATCTTCATCTTCATTAGAAGAGGAATCACCCTGACTTTCATCATATTCGGATGGAGTGGGTAGAGAGTAGGGAAAAAAGCATGAGAATTCAAATGACTTGGATGCATGATTTGCAAACCCTATCTCTATGGTCTTGCTAGTGGAGATCTCTGTAATCTCAACTGAATCTCAACCAAAGACCACTTCCTTGGGTGATATTGTATGAGTCATATGATATATAGACAACAAATTTACTGACAAAGAAGGCACAAATAGAACATTCTTTAACTTACCATGCTCCATATGTACTGTGCCAATCCCTTTAACAGAGATCTGAGAGTTGTCTCCCATGTGAATAGTAGGACCATATTTGAGATCTAGAGAAGAAAATGATTCTTCAAGACCAACCATGTGGTTGGAGGCTCCTGAATCAATGAGAAGGGCTTTAGATTTTGAAAATCCAGCCATCAATGCATGATATTTCTCATAACCATCAGATCCACTTCCAGAATCATAGTCTCTTACACCTTTTGGGATGGAAATGTTGTTCTGTTCAAGAAGTTTGGTTAACTGATCTATTTTCTTTTGCATGAAAGAACTCTCTGGGTGGTTTCCTCTCTTGTAGTAGGGACACTTAGGTCTCTTAGATCTTTTGTCCTTCTTGGAGCTGGAGGCTCCTCTTGATGGAATTGACTTGGCATTCGACTTGGATGCTGATGACTTCTTTTCCTTGCCTTTGTGCCTCCCTTTTGCATTCGCATTGGTTGATTCTCCAACCAGAAGAGCTTGATCTTTGGAGGCCTTGATGGCACCCATCTAGATCAGTTTGTCTTGTTCTTGGATGAGAGCTTCAGAGAAAAATTCTAAGGAGGGAATCTTCCAACCAAGGATTGACATTCATCCCGAGTGGAATGTAGAGAAAAAGATAGAAAATTCAGGCCCTAGCTTGCTCAAAATGGAGAGCACAAGTTGCTCTTCCTTCTTATCAATCTCACACTATTTGAATTGCAAAACCAGACTTTTGAATTTCGAAAAGAACTGCTGAATGGTTTCGAAATCACTTGGTTGTATGGAAACTAGTTCATTATCAAGGGTATGGCCTCTTAGATCATTTTGTTTGCCGAAGAGAGCCTCTAACTTATCGCATAACTGTTTTGCGGTCTTCAAACCTTCGAAATGGAAGAGTAGATCTCTGGATATGTGAATGCACATGTAACCAAAAGCTTCATCTAATCTATTCAGATACTTGGATTTCTCAATAGCTTGATTTGGTTCGGGCTCACTTCCCATTGTTATCTTGTGTAGGGACTTGTGTCTCAATGACAAATCCATATCAAGATTCCATTCTCTGTAATAAAAAAGGAGTCAGGATTCTAGGAATGGGAGGAGAATTCGAACTACTCATCTTAGCTGCTAGAGCGAATGGAAGCTGCTGCTACTGTCGGGACTGCTGCAACTGTCGGAAGCAGTTGTAACTGTTGCTAGACTCAATAACTTTGAATAACCTGCAAAAAACTCTCATGAATGGAAGTAGATCATACTCTCAACATGCTCTAATACCATGTTAAAATCTCCATAGCAGATCTAAGAGATGATGTTATACCTCACAAGAAAGAAACTGCAGAAAGAAGAAGAAAAGAGCAGAAATGGAGTAGCAGAACATAGATGCATAGAACTCAGATAGGAGAAGAATAGTCACACATGTTTCATTAATCTGTAATTTAAACAATGATAATAGAATAGACAGGATTCGAATTCCAAGGAGGCAATTCAAATTAGCCTATGTGAGGTGGCAATCTGCCCTAGGATTCCTTCTCATCGGATGAGTAGTTGTGTAATCAATGCACTGGTAGTTGTCCATCCATCAAATTGAGTCTAACTGGATGTAACTAAGTGAATTGAAGCATGTGACACTATCAGTGATTAACTAGTCTCTCTGGAAGTCTAAATAAGTGTATCAGTCAGTTAACAGGTCAATCTGTCCTCAAATCAAGGATCAGATCCACAAATTAAGAAACTAACTGAAGTAGCACTGGTAGTAGGTGAGAGTAGGTGAGAGAGGGTGCACTAATGACTAGGAGGGATGGAACTGAGAAGCAACAAGCTCCCAGGGCTAGTAAACTCAGCACTAGGGGATGGGAGACACCATACTGATGACTGGATGGCATGCAAATGACTGCATTTGCATGCAGAATTGACATAAGGCTGACAACTGCTGGAAGGACTAGGATGGAGTATAGGAATATCCTAACACTGCGCTCTATGTAGTACCTATTCAACTACATTGCTCATAGTGGTCAACTAGATTCTGCAACTCCTTTAAGGAATTTTCACTCTGTAGTAGCTTCATGCAGTTCCGTAGGAACTGCACAACAGAAATCCATGAGTCTGTTGCAGTGCTTGTTTGATCATACGTTGCTAGTGTATCCTACATATGCAGTGTTTCACAGCACAATGGGATTCTTTGTTCTGGTTGTTTAAATGTATCCCTTGCATCCGTGAAGACCTCTTTGTTTCTTTCCAGATTGAATTTGGGTGCTTTCCCTATTGCTTTTCGTATCCAGACTCCTCCAGCAGGAATCTGTTTAGCTTGGAAATTCCCAGAAGTCGAAGCTTCTGGTTCCTCATCTCTTCCTGTGTCAACACCACTCCACTTCACAACAATGATATTTGGTTCCCTTCTCTCTACTACAATCATCTGGACATTTGGGTTTGGCACTTCTTGTTTTCTCTTTTGCATTTCTGCTACTAGTACTGAACATGCCTCAATAATATGATCAAAATATTTGCAGGAACTACAGGTAGTACAAGCATTAGTACAATCTCTAGACAGTGACCTGTATGGCCACAATTATAACAGATTATCTCGCCTCTTCCGCTTCCTTATCCTAGGCCAGTGTTTCTTCCTCTTCCTCGGAATCCTCCACGGCCTCTATATGCACCCTGATTGAGCTGCACATTTCCTTGATGCTGCGGTGTTTCTTCTTGAACTCTATACACATCATGCTTTATTTCTGTCATGAGTTCATATGCATGATAATTGGAATCATCATGTCCAACTGATTTAAAGAAGTTACAATACAAAATTTTAGGTGTTAGGACATACTTCTGGATTAAGTAGCAATCTTTTGGTCGATGTCCTCTAGTTCTAAAGATCTCACACCATGGCACCTAGTTTTGATTTAGTGGATTTGGTGCTCCACTGTCTAAATAATCTTGAAACAAAGGACAACGTTCCTTTGGGTGTCCTTCTCCCTTACATCTGGTACACCAGATCTCTTCTCTTTTTTCTTTTCCTTTTTTAATGTCTTGCAACTGAAGTGTTAGCGTTTCCAATTGATTCTGGATTTGGACCATGCCTTGGCTTGTATCTTCTATTGGTGAAGCCTCTATCTTCATCTCGATTTCTAGGGCTTCTGCCTACGAAGCAAATTTTTGTTGCATCAGCCGTAGTATGATGTGTGGAAACAGTGCAACCATGAACCATTCTTGGTGCTGTTGCGGTGCGATATCAAAACTGACCTGGTCTAACAATGTTTTAAACTTCTAGTCAAATTACCAGATCTTCTCATTAGTCTTCTGCTTAATCTCTTTCAATTATGTTATACATTGTGATTTAGACATTGGCTTCTTGAATTCTCTTAATAGGACAACCTTTATATCTACTAGATTCCTATTTTGTCTAGTAGTATACTTCATAAACCAATTTGAGGCTCTATCTCTGAGTGTAGTGATGAGTTGCACTTGCTTTATAGCATCATCAGTGACTTGTTTGATGTTCCACACAGCTTCACAAAGAAAGCAGTGTTGCTCGGGGTCTTCTAGACTTGTTCCTTTGAATGTCGGCAATTTTATATCATCGGCCATCCTTCTTCTAGGTGGTGGATGGTTTGGCGCAGTATTCTGAGTGGTGTTAGGGATGTTACTGCGTGGAATGTTATGAGTTAGAATATTCTGAGTACTTATTCCTACAGTGTTATTACTACTAGGATTCTGAGGATTAGCAGTATTGACACTTGGCAAATTCTGAACTAGGGTGTTCTGCGGAGTAATAATAGGATGATAGGTAGCTGATGAAGGTGTTGTCTGGCTATCAGTCTGAAATTGGAACTCAGTTTCTACGCCGAGCCCATGGTCACTAGGGTTCTCTTTAGTGGTATACTTATATCTTTTTTCTGCTTCTCCAATTGTGTGTATCTTTGTCAGAATCACTATATGTGTTATCGACCATTACAGATTCAAAAATTTCTAGGAATTTTACTGCATTCTTAAAACTCCTTTCTCAGCTAAAAGCATTTTGATATATAATCTCAGATTGTTGAGGTACTTACCTCTGAAAACTTTGAAAAATTATGCTTTTGCTGCGCTGTAGGACTTCAAAGTGTCCACAACAAACTCCGTCACAAAGCCTTGTAGCATGATGTCAACCCAATAGTCTACTACTCTTGAGAGTGGACTATGTATTGATTTAATCCTCTGAATAAGCTCTGGTTTCCACTCGGCAGGTGCTCCTTCTTGGAAACAGTTCTTTCACTCTGTGAGTCTTGATAGCCACTCGTACAACTCGTTTCCAAAGGTTGCGAAGAGGATCTCATGAATATCCTTCCATAAGTATTTATTTAACCACTCGACGTCAGAGAGATGCAGATGTCTATTCTCCCGTCTAGCAAAATATCTTTCAGTTTTGTCGACCCAGTCCCATATTTCTTTTCTTGTGGGATTCCAATTGTCGGTACTCAGAGTCAGAATCCAATCTTCGGTGCTCATTACCAGTACAAGCGCGGTGATAGAATAATTTGTTTCCTTCACATCATCTGATATAGAACTCTCACTCACATCTAAGATCGTGTAAAATATTCACAAGAAACTCTTGATTTTCTACAGCATAACTCGCAACTCATATGAGAAGAAAATCATTTTGAACATGTTCATGTTAAGAAGAATCCCCTTCGTGACTCTATTCAGCATCCTACATAGAATGATGCCACTTCATAGGTACATGAGCAAATCAAGGCACCCCACCAGAAGTGAAAAAAATGAAGATGAAAAAATGCATGGAGAAGTTTTGCTTCTTCCTTCCAAGCCCATCATTAGACCGTGGGAAGAGATCATCTATCACAAGAACAGATTTGATCTTGGATACGACAAGGAAATGACCATTCACATTCCTGTTTTATCCAAGCCTATCCAGTTTCAGAGTGTTGGATTTCTCAACGAAAGCTCATATTCGTCAACATCAATTCAGAGTTTGACATGCCAACACTGTGATTGTGTTGGCCACATAAAAGATCGTTTTTTTGATCTTCACCCTTGTAAGAAATACAGAAAACATACACACTAAACAGACAGATGCATAATTCTGAAGAAACCTACAAGATAGAATATTCATTATGGGTGCATCGCTTCTTGGCAATGGTCATCAACAACCAAGAATATTTACAAGTCATAATGGAGAGTTCATTCATGAGTATCGACACATCTTGCAGTTGAGACATATTCTTCTCCTCACTTTGTACCTCATGGGGGGGAACATAATGTTAGGCATCAAGTTTAAAATCCTTGTCCTTGTGACAACAAACAGATACAACCTTTCTCAAGTAAGTCATATCAAGAGAGCCTGATCCACAGTGAGTTTGCACAACCACCAGATTCATAGATGCCATATGATATGCTTGTATTCTTAAGATAGAAGAGATATACTTGACATAGAGTACTCAGGTGTTTTGTGTATAGGTTTGACCCCATGAGACTCTTCTCTCCTCACATTGTTCCTCACAGGGGTGGTGAAGGCCGTCAGTAACAAGCGAGCGAGTGCAAGCGAACTGAAACAAGAGAGCCTATGAATAGCTATGCTTGACTAAACAAGCGAGCATGTAAGGTGCCGCAAATGGGAAAATAGACAGTTAGACACAACAAGACATAATATAGGTGTTAATCTCACTGTATTTCTCATTAGGTGATGATGATGTATATCTTACTCTACCATATGATATTGTAAATGAAGTTGTACCTAGAAATATTGAAGCGACCTACATGTGCTATGTGTCTTTTTGATGAATATCATGGAAGAGCTATGAAGAATTCTCTCTTTAGCATACTACATTCTTGAGAGCATCACATGTTTGAAGACTACTTTGTGCAATTCCTTGGCTAACTGCGATCTCTCCCAAGGTGCATTGAAGAGACTTTTGGGACCACCGTGAAGAAACCCTAACGTTGTATCTCCATTGAAATATCTATGTTGGTTTCATTGCTGCATTGGAGCTCCATTGTGAGTATAGAACGTTCACTATTGTGTATTTTTGCACACAAATCTATCATGAGATGTTGTTGCATATTGCAGCATTTCCCTCCATATTTTAGAGCTTCCAATCTGTCTTTGAAGTCTTCATAAAGACCTACTACCTACATGAGGATATCACAACAAGTCTATACAACTACCATGTTTATTTATGCATCCACCTCACTACCTGGAATCGATTTGGAACAATTTCCTTGAAGAGTGATCGTTACAGCTTGGTTCTAGAGCTACTCCAAAATAATTGATGGCAAAAGCATATCATCAAGAACTCAGGTAAATAATTCTTTTGAACGCCAAGTCAACGTTCAGATTCAACATTCTTTCTTGTGTTTTTGTAAGATCACCCGCAAATTATTAAGCTGCATTGTCCTTGGGTGCATTTGTGGTTGTATCCGACACCCTTTCATCTTCTTGAGTCTATTACTTCACTTGTTGAGTCTTATTTGTAATAGGGTGGAATTGCAAGAATCCCTTTTGTACTTGAGTGAGTTTTCAATGGATTGATTAAATGGCCTTGCACAGTTACTAAACCCTCTACTTCTTTCCTCTATCAAAAACATTGTCATGATTGACAAGAGAACTCTCACTCACATCTTAGATTGTGTAAAATACTCACAAAAAACTCTTGATTTCCTAGAGCTTGAGTTGCAGCCCATATGAAAAGAAAATCATTTTTAATCTATTCATGTTTAGAAGAATCCCCTTCATGATTCTATTTAGCATCGTACATAGAATGATGTCACTTCAGAAGTACATGAGCAAATCAAGGTACCCCATCAGAAGTGAAAAAAATGAAGATGAAAAAATGCATGCAAAAGTTTTGTGTGTTCCTTCCAAGCTCATCATTAGACCATGGGAAGAGATCATCCATAAAAAGGACAGAGCCTATTTTGGATATGACAAGAAAATGACCGTTCACATTCCTGATTTCTCCAAGCCTATCCAGTTTCAGAGTGTTGTATTTCTCAACGAGAGTTCATCTTCATCCACATTAGTTCAAAGTTCGACACACCAACACTGTCATCGAGTTGGCCACATGAAAGATCATTTTTTTTAACTTCACCCGTGTAAGCAATGTGGAAAAAACACACACTCATCAAACAGATGCTTCAATCTGAAGAAACACTAGTGGATTTGAACCCCATTAGAGGAAATTTCAATTTAAAATGGGCCTTCCAAAAATAATACAAATTCCATGTCATCATGTATTAGCCAATCAAAATGCTTTAAAATTCAAAAAGGAAGCGTCTAAAAAATTTGGAGGGAAAAAATAAAAACTACTTTTTTGGATCGTATTTTCAACTTATCACCTTGTAGGCTTACTCAAATTTCAAGTGGGAGAACTTGTTGGATGCATAATTAAATTATGCATCCAACGAGCACCAATGTTGCATACTTTTAACAACATCCACACCATGGAAAATCGAAAATACATTAAAAAACGTGTTTTCTCTCACTAGAAACACGTTTTTTAATGTATTTTCGATTTTTCATGGTGTGGATGTTGTTAAAAGTATGCAACATGGGTACTCATTGGATGCATAATTTAATTATGCATCCAACGTGTCCTCCCACTTGAAATTTGAGTAAACCTACAAGGAGATAAGTTGAAAATACGATCCAAAAAAGTAGTTTTTTTACTCTCTCTACTATTATTTTATTGTTTTCTTATTATTTTCCTTAGTAGTCCCTTTTTTAACCCAAATTTTCTCTAATGAAAATCCGACGACAAAGTCTGACGACCTCCGACGAAAAGGACTTTGTCGTCGGATTTCACCTTCAAATTTATGAAATTTGATGAGTTTTTTAAAAATGATACAAGGTGACATCGGACATCCGACGAATATTGACCATTTCCAAAGGATATCCCCGGGCTTAATATTTCCCTAGTATGACGACACATACAACCGACGGTTGGGAATTCGGTTATCCGACTGTCAACACTTAGACATGGACGTCGGTGGTTCTTGTTCACATCTCAATCAATATAACAAGCTACTTCTTGTTCTCTATATACCTCTGTAAAAGAAACATTTATCTACTAATTTCATTACTAGTTTGGAACTCTTATACTAGTTTGGAACTCAATATAACGCCCCAGACTACTCGGATGACCCGTGGCCGGATAGTTTCATTTTCACCACCTCGATCACCCCGTCTGCAGCAATCGCCGCATCTCCAACGGTCACTCTGCCAGCTGGAAGCATTGTCATAGCCATGGATAACAGGAAGGAGAACCTACTAAGCAACCCGTCAGTTGCAAACATTTCGCTCTCACCATCAATGATTTTCGTCGCAAAAACACATGCCGAAAACCCCTCTTTTCTTCCATCTCTGGTTTCTGTTGAAGGGTTTCTGAACACTGTTGCAGGTTTTACACCACCAAGAGCGGTAATCAATGACTCCTTCCTCCATCTGAAACCAAACGCCACCCTGTTCGGACAAACTCTAACAGAACTTGAGGATTTTATGAATGCAGGATGGTCAGAAAATTCCCATGCAGAAACAGCTCCTACCCACTCGCCTGGGGATGTCACCGTTGAAGGTTTCGTCAACTCATTGTTAAACGTAGAAAAGCCCCAAGAAACCCTACTAGGCTCCAACTTAGACTCCAGCCACAGCCTCTCCACATATTCTTCCTTGGAAGAAGATGGTGAAAAAGGAAGCCCTAGAAGAAAGAGGCATAACAAGTGTTTAGATCCAAGTGGCAGAGACCTAAACCTCGTTTGCGGGGTCAATGTGGCCATAGAAGAGGTGGACGATATGGCAGATTGAGTGCTCATAGGGAAAATAAGTGGCAAAAACCCTAACATTGAAGAAATGAAAGAATGGGTACACAAAAACTGGGCAGGACCTTTATCCTCTGCGGCTGAGGTAGCTGGATTATCAAAAGGATGGTATAGCTTCTCATTTAACAGCAAACAAGATGCAAAAAATATTCTGAGTCAGAATTGGTTCTTTGGATCGATCCCCATCCTTTTTAAGAGATGGACACCACTCTTTGATGCCGATTGCGAATGAATGGACAGAATGCCAGTATGGGTACGCCTACCAGGTCTTCCTCTAGAATTTTGGAACCCAACCTCGTTGAAAGATCTTGGCAATGCCATTGGGATATTTCTAGAAGCAAACCTCTCCTACCTCCAAACTCAGAGAAAATAAGTGGCTCGTATTCTGGTTTCTATGAACATCAAAACGGAACTCAGGGAGCATGTTGGTTTTTGATCCTTTCTCTCTGGACAGACCCGGGCTGGCGGTAATCTTTTAGACCAACAGAACCCTTAGCTCACTGGCCCTTTCGGCAACAGGTCGCAGAAGCAACCTGAAGTCTCACCCGAAGTGATTCTAATGGGAGGCAGAAGACTCAAGTGTCCTCAGCCAAGTTCCGAGGCATCCAGGGTTGTTAAACCCTCCTTAACCCCTTTCACAGAAGCTGTCTATCTCATTCCATTACTCCGGCTACGCCTCTGTCTTATCGCGGTATGCAGGGAATGCGATAAGTCTTTCCCTATGTGAAACCGTCTAGCGATACCCAAGATATCGTAGGTGCGATATCTTCCCCTTCTAGTTCCTGCGGCAAGCGAACTTTGACCGCTTCCTGGGTTAATAGGTGGTCTTAGCTATCCTTATCCTGGTACTGCAGTTAGCAACAACATTCAGCCTACAAGCCTAACCCTCGCTAATGAACTCGACCCTTGATATCTCGCAACACGTAACTAGGTAGAACATTACTTTGCGCAATGTCTAAATAAACCATTCATGCCTCATATTCAGTTCTTACTCGCACATTAACCTCTGTTTAACAATTATCTAGTTCGCAAAGAGGTTAGCTATGATTATCGCAATTATTATACATCATTCAGAAGTTAACTGACGACCATGTACATTACTTATAACAGATTGAAGCATTCATATATATAGCACAAACACGTGAATGAGATCAATGGCTACACAATTACAATAGTGCTACTTAGATAAGCACATTGATACTCCCAGGGCAAAGACTACGCCCAGGGGAACTGCGGTTCTTGCTTACAACTCTGGGGAATAAACACAGCTCCGTTCCACTCTTTACAACAGGGGTCTTCTGGGAAACTCCACCTCAGTGGGAGCCCTTCTCTATAGACCTCTTTTCTCTTCTTCCCTTTACAGTGCACTCTCTTCCTCTCGCAATCCCTGCGGATTGCACTCTCTCGACAGGTCGACCCTTGTCTTCTCAGGGATGTTCAGGCTTGCAACAACAAAAGACTTGACTAGCATCTACCTGATGTCTCTATCGCTATGTGGCCAACCCCTTATCCTATAAAAAGACTACTATATATAGATGGCCCGAAGGTCTCATCGCAGTTACAAAACTGTGGGCCTTATCCCAACAGTGACTCAACCCTAACCACTTACAGTCAACTGGCTGTACTTCCATGGCCGCCTTCTGTCTCGTCGCCGCTTCCTGCAGTCCTTAGTCTTTAATGCATCGGCCCGTCGCTTCTTCTTGGTTCAAGCAACGCTGACTGTGGTCCTTCTTCTTTAATGAGGGTAGCTGAACCCTCTCTTCATCTCCGGCGCCTTTATTGCGGTGGTTGAGCTCTCCCTTCGGCCTCTTCTTTGTACCACATGCTTGACTTTTCTGTACCTATCGCCGTGATTCCCGCCGGAATTTGTGCTACGGCGATATCTTTGTCTTACCGCCAAAATTGGTACTTTCTCTCCAAAATTAGTTATCCTTCCCAAAATTAGCAGCTTCCTAAATGCTGCGGAAGTTCTCTCCAACAGAGCACCTCAATCTCATCCGGTGCAATGTAACTCGGCAACAACCCTTGGACTATGAGGGCTTACCCTTCAGGTGTCATAGGTTCCACAAAGTACGGAATCTGGCAAGAAAATGTCCTATTGCCTCCTCCATAGTCACTGCCCAAAAAAGAAGACACCCCAAGGAAGATGAACCATTGGATAAAGGAAAGAAAGCATTAGCGACAGGGGCCTCAACATCTCAACTTGAAGAGGCCACTCCATTCCTTCCGGGTATGTCTCCTATTCTCTCTTTAAAAGAGAAGCTAATTTCTTTAAATTTAAATGAAGCTGCACCTTCTTCTAAAAGCACCATAGTCATAGCTCAGCCCCTCTCCCCCTATAAAAAACTCTACCCCCCTCCTGAACACCTATCTTCGTCATCACAAAAGTTACCTCTCTCCCCCTTCCAACCCCCTGACCCTCAAACCCAGATCGACCCTAACACTAAATCTACCCCCACCACGCCAATCATATTCCCTCTCCGCTCAAGAAACATCCCATCTCAAAGGGCACTTAGAGCAGTGCAAACCCCTGAAGGGGTTCCCAAATGAAAATCCTCTCTCTCAACTGCAGGGGTATGGCAAGTACCTGGAAAAAACTTTCCCTCAAAAGAATGATACAGGTCCAAAAACCAGATATCATCTTCTTGCAAGAAACTATAGGTATAGAAGCAGAGGTTTCTTCATGCTTATCTACTATTTTAAGCTCTTTCACCTTCCTAGCCCAGAGTGCAAAGGGACATTCGGGAGGCTTAGCAATAGGATGGAACCCCCCCATTCTACGCTATGAAAACTCATGGGGTGCCTCTTTTGGCATGGGGATGGAGTCATACTAGGCAGAAGCAAATTTACATCTAAATCTCATAAACATCTATTGGCCTAACAATGACAGAGTGGCTTTCTGGGAATTAGTTCAAGCCTCCTGGGAATTAGTTCAAGCCTCCCAGTTTCTTAAAAAAAGAGAATGTGATCCTAGGGGGAGATCTTAACTTCACTCTAGGTGCCCATGAGATTTGGGGCCCAAATGAAAGGATGAACACTTTGGCTTCTTTCTTCAGAAATCTACTACAGACCCTCAAACTGGGGGATCTAGATCCGTAAAAACTTAAACCAACTTGGACAAATAGAAGAGCTGGGGATCCACAGTTAGTTCAACACCTTCAGCAAATTGGTTTCTTCCACTTAAACCAAATAGCTAATCCAGACACCACCAATCTTTGGCAGCAGGGGTGGTTGGGATGTCAGGATCTTGAACTTCTACCACAATGGTCCCACGAGTGGAACAGTTACATTTCAGCTCTCCGACTTGCTCATATCATACTCAATGACAGAGATGATGAATTAGTTTGGGAACATGCTGCTCATAGAACCTACATGTAAAAAATCGGCTATCAATAGCTATGCTCTTTCTTTTTCCAAGAAGAACCCAAATGGTGGCAGTCAGGGATATGGAAGCTTAAATGCCCATTAAAAGCAAAAGTATTCATGTGGTGCACTCTGCACAATAAAACTCCAACATGGGATAGAATGAAAAAAAGATCCATAGAGGGGCCAGTTTGGTGCCCACTATGCAAAAACGATGAAGAATCTTCTAAACACCTCTTCCTAGACTGTCCTTTTTCCACTCAGGTCTGGAAATATTCATAATTAAAGTTAAATCAGAGTTATTTATGGACTGGATCAACAGTAAAGATGCCTGGAAAATTTGGCTTGACACTCCCCAATCATCACATTTAAAAGCCCTCCCTCTCATTTATATATGGGGGATCTAGATTGCTCGAAACCAAGCAATTTTTCAAGACAAAGCCTCCTCACCAGAGGCCATAGCAACTCAAGGCTTGGATATCCTCTCCTACCTTCCACAAACTAAGAATGATCCATCAGTCCGAATAATCATTGTTGAACAGATAGACAACACAATTCAATGGACTTTCTTTGATGGAGCCTCTCAGAATCTCATCCGTGGGGGTGGTGCCACTCACTACTTAACCCAAAACCATTTCTTCCATATCCAAATGGGCCTTGGAGAAGGCACAAACAACTTTGCAGAACTCCTAGCTCTAAAACTCCTCCTCCAGTTTGCATTAGAAAAGGGATGCAAAAAACTACAAGTCTTTGGAGATTCACTCATTATCATAAATTGGGTGAAGAAAGTGCTGTAATGAAGAACTCTTGCTCTTAATACTCTCTATGAAGAAGTTATCAGGCCGTGGACATCATTTGACTACATTTCATGTCTCCATGTCTACAGGGAACAAAGAATAGGCTACAGGTGTGGGTTAAAATTTTGGACTCTTTTTAGACATCACCTTCGGGCTGTATATGCAACAGATACAAAGATATTATCTATGGACACCTTTTGACTCAATCACTTGGGACAGAGACGCTCAAAAAATAGGTCGTCTCGTCTGGGAACAGTGATCAATTTTGTTTTCCGACTAGTTAATCAATAGTATGCAAATGCATACAGATTTTGTAAAGACTCTTTTTTTCAATGCAAATATCAAACTGTTCATATAATGGCATTCAATGAGATAAATGGTTGTAGGAATAGAGCTATTGTTCCTTTCTAGCTAAACTTCTATTTTCAGTCCCTTGTAATTAACAATTAATTTTCTATTTAGGAAATTGGCACTTGGCAGGGATATACTCTGTTTTTCTAAGAAATATCGCATCTTTTATCACATTTCTGATTACATATAATATTGAGATATCTGATATCCTCTTTGGAGATGGCCCTTTAATGGTTTAATGATTCAGTGTAGTAAACTGTTACCTTTATTGAATGTCGGCTTTTATTGAATGAATGTGTTGACTAAATGAATGAATGGTTTATTGAATGTTATCTTTTATTGAATGAATGTGTTGACTAAATGAAACAATGGTTCAATGAATGTTAGCCTTTATTGAATGAATGGTAGATGAAAGTTCATGATGAAATATGCATTAATTTGCACGTAAGGTTTTTTTCAAGTACATGCGCACATTGGGTATGGGGAATTGAGAGTGATGTGAGGGGGGGGAGGGGCCATAAGAGCTTCCACCTTCACATGGTTGGCCCTGTTCAGTAGAGAATATTAAATTATTCTCGAAACAGAGAGGATCTCATTGAATGGCTACGATGTTGGCTTTCTACAACACACTCGCGTGTCCTCTAAAGTTTGACAATTTCTTGGAGCTTGTTGTGATGTTTGGTTGCTCCTCGTAACCGATTTAGAGTTTCCACAACTTCAAAGGAAGAGTAAATGATGCACTGGAATCAATATCCTTAACAATATCTCTAATTATTTGTCCAGACAATCTCTAATATTTAATAAGACCCACCCTTCAAATTTGATCAGAACATAATACAATATTTTTTTTTTTAAATCCCAAAATGATGTCGGATATCCGACTTCCATGGCTAAGCCATCTGACGTTCCTAGCATACCACCTACGGCAAAGAATGGCGGACGGCTTCCATTTTTTGCATTCTGATGTCGTCGGTTAACTGACGTCCACGGGCTAAGCCATCCGACGTTCCTGCTATACCACCGACGGCTCAGAATGTCGGATGGCTCCCATTTTTACATTCTGATGTCATCGATTAACTGACTTTAGGGCAATTAGAATTGGGAGTCGGATATTCGACGAGTCGTCCTACCATCGGATATCGCCCAAATTTTGACCAACGTTTTAAACAAATGAATTATGTCAGATGGTCGACAGCAAGATGTCGAGAATTCGACTTTTATGCCATCAAATTTTGGGTCTAACTTTTGTAGTGAAACCTGCAAGAAGGAAGGTTCATTATGGGTGGATCACTTCTTGTCAATGGTCATCAACAACCAAGAATATTTATAATTCATACCGGAGTGTTCATTCATGAGTATTGACACATATTGCAGTTGAGACATCTTCTTCTCCTCACTTTGTACCTAACAAGGGGGGACATAATGTAAGGAATCAAGTTTCGAAGCCTTGTCCTTGTTACAACAAACAACTACAACCCTCTTCAAGTAATCATATCAAGTGATCCTCATTCACAATGAGTTTGGACAACCACCAGATTCGGAGATGCCATCTGATATGCATGTATTCTGAAGAGAGAAGAGATATAATTTACATAGAGTACTCATGTGTTTTGGGTCTAGTTGTGACACCATGAGACTCTTCTCTCCTCATATTGTTCTTGACAGGGTTGAATGAAGACTGTAAGTAATAAGCGAGCGAGTGCAAGCGAGACAGAACAAGTGAGCTTGTGAAGAGATATGTTCAAATGAGCTCTAGAGTTGGTGGTCATCCTAAAATCACCGGTATCAAGAGCACCTTCATTTAGCAGAAGCATGTGCAAGCTTCTAGCTAACTTGGAAAACAATTTTCAAGATGGAAATGTTCAGCTAGTTTTTGTTGTTTACTTCCCATTTCCATCTCTCTATTTGGTTTGTAGTCATACTAAAACAACCATCCCAAGCAGAACCTATGAGCCTTCGAGCAAAGTTCCAGAGAACCTCTTAGCAGTTGTTATTGCCAAGTTCGAGAGTTTGTGGTGCGCATTGAACCACACACATAGTAGAATATTTCATCCTTCTTCTAGCCCATTTCAGTTGATGTCCAACCTCAAAAACATCCCTTCAGAGATCCATTGTATTTAGCAAAAGCATGTTCAAGCTTCTAGCTAACCGTCTTAGTAAAGGATGTTCGAGATGAAAATTTTCAGCTAGTGGTAGTTGTTCACTTCCACTTATTTAACTCTCTTCTTTTTCTTGGACTCATATACACCCTTCGGATTAAGGGGGGATTTTTTGGACTCTAATCCTTGGTATGAGGAATATCAATGTGAAAAGGAGACCAAGAATCACCTGGTAGTCCAAGAGTCCACTTGGGAATATGAAACCCAAGGGACCTTTCTCATTGTATATATATGTACATTTGGATAATGAGAAATATTGAGCATTCATGCCTATTCAATTTTCCTTTATTCGTGTGCATCTTCTTGTATTTGTCTTTGTTTCATCCAATTTTCCTATTTTCCCAAAGGGGAAACCTAACACCTTGGAATGGGAAAACACCTTTTTTGTTTTGTGATAGGTCACTTAATCATCAATTGCTGACACTATCCTCAATAGTCCTTCATAATTCATACATATATGTAAACATGGAGATTGTCTTTACTTTTATTGTATGCCTATTAGGCTATCAATGACCTAAATTTTGTTTTGAGGGGACGCACAATTTAAATTTGGACCATAAGTGAGAAGAACATTATTCACTTTTCCCCATGGTATAGCAATCGTCGATGACTAAGATATGAGCATATCCTAGTGTGTGATACAATCTGGATTGTTCGTGCGGTGCTCCTCCCTTCTCTTTGAGCACACACTTTGCTCCCTCTAACGAATTGGACTCAACTTTGACCAGTTGTGTGCTACAACCTTGACCATTGGCGTATATTGATTTTCTTTGGATTCCTTGTTTGTTTTTCTACCTCCATCGGTGAGGATTCATCTTGAGAAGATGTACCATTGCATCTAGATCGTCGACGATACATGTTGTTGCTTAACTTTGCCACAGATCTCATCACCTCCAATAAACCCGATTTATCCTCACAAACTACAAGACTTAATTTGGGTAGTTAGTGAGGGGTCCCCTATTTGTAAGTCCCTTGAATAATGTGGGTCCTCTGATGGTCAAGTTCTACTCTAGCAAACAATGTGTCAACAATCAACATCTAATCCTCCAGTGGGTTGGAATGCTTGATCCCCTCACTAGTCACTCTATGTGAGGTGACCATTCATGAATAATGATTACGTTCTCTTATTATTAATTTTTGGTCTCCTTCTTCATTGGATGGGGGAAAGCGATAACTAGGGGTACAAAGCATGATACAATATAAGGCACCGAAGGACATTCAATTAGTCAAATATCATATTGATTATTCATCATTCACATATAGATATAGGTGACACTCATAAACCCAAAGTTTAGTATGGGGGGGCCTACTTTTCCAATACAAAGATGAAGAAAATTAGGGGGGTAGTTCTGGCCACAACAATTGGTGAACCACTTAAAGAACTAGTTATCTTTGGTTAAATTATCCAAAGACTTACATTCATCCAAGTGTGAAAGGTAATCTCTCTAGATGACCATAAGATTTCATGTGTTCATGGGTACCACTTCAACATATATTCAAATTTTCAAAAAGATATGAATTAATAATAATTTACCTAAGATAATCTTATGGTTATTCTCTAGGAGCCAAAGTATGGATTTCATTTACCAAGCTTGAGTCCAAATGTGCTTTGCATCGGGCGTAACAACACAGAGTAGAAATCATAAGCTAGACAAGTGCTTAAAATTTTGATCCTCATCTCATATACCACAAGAATTGCTCTGCTAACCAAGGACGAAAAATGGTCAAATCAAGTCACTTCTATGCATAGTGTTCTTTTTTGTGAATGGAAATCAATATTCAAAGTGTCATCATGGACGCAGAAGTTATGTTTGTGGTGATAACAGAGTTTCCCCTTAAACCCTTTTTACATTTGAATTCTCTTGTCTCATTTTACTTTTTGGTTTTCCTATGTATGCACATATTTCTTTTGATCTCTTAAAGATTTTTCTTCTTTTGCAATGAATAGATGGGAGAGCATATTTAGCAAGCCCCTTAAAGTCATGGGATGGTATTTAGAGTCATTTTGATTTCTTGTGCACTGTAATGACTCAAATTTTACCCATGGGTTGAACACTTGAAAACATCAAAGGATTTAGGCAATTAAATATGTGTAGTGGACAAAGCTCACTAGAGAATAACCGAAAGACATCTAGGGTCGTACTAACTATTGTTCTCATGTAAGCTATTTAAAATCTATTAGTATTCCACCATGAGAAGGATTCTACTATAAAATTCCAAATAATTTATAAGGATGCTTAGATTAAATGTTTTAGTGTTCACCAAATATGATGTATGTATTCTTGATGGTTTAACACTACAGACCCTACCCTTTGATATCCCTAACATATTAGCTTATGGGTTTTGAATGACCTTTCATGGTGATTGATGCAAAAGGCTTGAATTACAAGTTTGAGCAACAAAGATTGCCAAACACATGAGGCAATGAATGTGATATATATAATCAAAGCAATCCATAAATAGTGACCACACCGAAAGGGGGGCAATTAAAAAATTTACTATGAATGAGAAAACCAACAAAAAAACTAGCGATTTAGTCTCAAAGTCGAATCAATACTTAATCTTTTCAAAACAAGAGTTAAAAGAAAAATAATTGAAATCTCAAAAATCATATCATCATAACCAAGCCCAATTAGTATGAGATATCGTAGAAACATTATGTCAAGGGATAAAGGTCAAGAAGTCACTACTAGAAAAATGGGTGATAAATGAATGGGCAACCAAAAACAATAGTCACCGAGTCTAATAAATGACTAAACCACCAAAGAAGTTTGTCACCACCATGTTTTTAAGTGAAATATGACTAAATTTGAGCAATTTTATGTGATCACAACTAAAATTTACTAATTTAGTCATGGGATAAAATATATGATTGGAGAGTCTAAGTTAATAATTGTATAAGATGTTTATTGTTAAAATTTATGAAATGGTAAAATTTTGTTGTCAAAATTGCAATTATCCATAACTTTGTAGATGGATTCAAAGACCCCCTTCTACATTAAAACTTATGAAATTGTAATGCAATTATTACAATTTTGTAAATTTTAAGAACGGATAATTCCAATTTTGACAATAAACTTTACAACTCTATATGTTGTTGTAAAAATTCATTTTGAAAATTGCAATTTATGTCGATTCTCAAATTTCATCAAATAACTTAAAGAAATGCTTCATTATATTTAGCCTCCTCCATTTATAAAGCACCTTTGTACTCTCCATGCAATAACTAGCTAGACTAGTAAAAAATTGGAACCTTGATTTAATAATATATAATTATTATATTATAGTTTATTTGTAATAGTATTATATTATAGTTATATATATTAATATAATCAATATATATGATATGTTATATATAGGTTAATATTAAAATGTAGTTAATATATTGATAAATAGTAAATATATATAATATTATGTTATAGTTAATATGTTAATATACTTATTGTTTTGTGATTTTTTAATGACACACCTCTTTGTACTCAGAAGTGAGGTGCTCTATAACCCAGTATGGGGTAGATGTTGTAACATTTATTTTAACACAATAATTAAAAAAATTCATGTCAACTCATAAAATAAAAAAATATGGAAGGTATTTAAAAAAATCCACGTGGACTCATAAAATAAAATATTAAGAAAAATAATTAAAAAATCGATGTTCATTTATAAAATAAAAACTTAAAACTTAAACGGATCTATCAATCAAGAGAAATCAAATTTCTTGATTTTAAATTTAAAAAAAGAAATACACCTCAATGGGTTTAAGATGGATCTATGTTGATTTAAGGTAGAAATAAATGAGATAACTTATCGTTGTAAATACCAAAAATAATAGAGAAAATGAGATAAGCTTATTTAAATCCTATATTACAATTAATTTATCCCAAAGGTTATTTATAGAAAATGTCTCAAAAACATTTCTAAAATAAATAGATAAAAGCAACATAAAAAATTGATTTTATTATTATTACAATACAACAATTTATAGTTTACAATTCGGTATGGCCGAGATGTGAACGTTGATATATAAGATGAAACGAAGCTTGAAGCTTTTGAAATTTATTGGGATGAGTAAGGCTCTCTTTCCTTCCACAAATCCAGCTGAGTTTTAAATTTTATTTTACAAATTTTATTTAATTTTTATTTTACAGTTAATTACGGAGGATGGTTTGAAAAAATGAAAAACAAAACCCAATTACAACTTCATAGAAATAAATTTATTGAAAATTAATACTTAACTAAAAATAAATAACTAAAGTAATAACGCCTTGAGTGGCAGAAAAAAGCAACAAACAATAATGCCATGCCATGTAGTACAAAAGCTACATACTCATTGATACTAATTTATGAGGAAGGGCTACATACTCATTGATGGGCATAGCACAGCGATGGACATAGCTCAACATCAACAAGCTAACAAACGCTAGATTTCTGAAAATACTAAAGTTTATTATTTTATTAATTGATGGCATAGCAGAGCATCAATTAATTTATTAAGCACAGCACAGCATTTATTAAAGTACTCGTATTGATGCTAAAAGCTGTACTCTTCGTAGCGTAGGTAACAGCCAAGGCTGCTGGTAACAGCAGCACCGATGGGGGTCCCGCCGCAAAGTTTGAAGATATTGCTCTGGATATCATAAATACACTCGTTGCAATCCTCGTCACTGGTGAAATAAGGGCACTCTACATCCCCGTAGAGAGTGGGCCCGTTGGACAGTGTATACTGTTGTTTTCCTTTATAATCCAACAGATAGGCGAACAGCATTTGAAGATCCTGCGAAGAACCTAATTGCGCCTCCGTGTTACAAATGGAGATATAAGTGACCTGAGCCGCACTGTTTGTTAGCACCACGGGTAGTACTACTACCGCTAACGCAACGCTCAATGATCTGAACATGGCCGCCATGGCTGCCGCAAATATCTCTCCTCCAATAAACTCTTCAACTGCCAAATGTTATTGCAATGCGTTTATCAACCTGCTGGGCGCCTCCCATTTTATAGGAGAACCGGTGACGTAAGCGGAAACCTTAATATGGGTTTATCTTGCAACTGCAAAGGGAGGCAATTATCTCGCAGCTATTTTGAAAGCAAATTCAGGGAGGTTTGTATCTTGTAACTTAAACCTTAATATGGGTTTATCTTGCAACTGCAAAGGGAGGCAATTATCTCGCAGCTATTTTGAAAGCAAATTCAGGGAGGTTTGTATCTTGTAACTTATTGAAAGCAAACTTAGGAGACAATTACCTTGTTTTAATTTGTTTTTTTATTAAATTATTTAAAATTAGGTATAGTAGTACTAACAAATATTATAATAATATTAAGAAGATTTATTTATTAGGGAAGTAAGTATTTGTATATTGTAATTATATTGAAAGCTAATTTAGGAGATAATTATCTTGTTTTAATTTGTTTTTTTATTAAATTATTTTAAAATAGGTATATTTATTAACAAATATTATAATATTATTAAGAAGATTGGTTTACTAGAGAGGTAAGTATTTGTATATTGTAATTATATTGAAAGCAAATTTAGGAGACAATTATCTTGTTTTAATTTTTTTTTTATTAAATTATTTAAAATTAGGTATATTAGTATTAACAAATATTATAATATTATTAAGAAGTTTGGTTTACTATGGAGGTAAGTATTTGTACCTTGCAACTGTATTGAAAGTAAATTTAGGAGACAATTATCTTGTTTTAATTTGTTTTTTATTAAATTATTTAAAATTAGGAATATTAAGTATTAACAAATATTATAATATTATTAAGAAGATTGGTTTATTAGGGAAGTAAGTATTTGTATCTTGCAATTATATTGAAAGCTAATTTGGGAAACAATTATCTAGTTTTAATTTGTTTTTTTCTTAAATTATTTAAAAATAGGTATATTAGTATTAACAAATATTATAATATTATTAAGAAGATTGGTTTGTTAGGGAGGTAAATATTTGTATCTTGCAACTATATTGAAAGCAAATTTAGGAGACAATTATCTTGTTTTAATTTGTGTTTTTATTAAATTATTTAAAATTAGGTATATTAGTATTAACAAATATTATAATATTATTAAGAAGATTGGTTTATTAAGGAGGTAAGTATTTGGCATTATTTTGAAATTAAATTTGTTAAAAATCAGGTATATTAGTATTAAGAAGTAAAAATAATAATATTAAGAAGAGAGGTTTATCTTGCAAGTGCATAAGAAGTAAGTATTTTAAGTTATTTTGAAGGTAAATTTATTTAAAATTAGGTATATCAATATTAAGAAATATTATTAATAGTAATATTAAGAAGATGGTTTTATCTTGCAATT
The DNA here is from genome assembly GCA_027924585.1 of Larix kaempferi. Lineage (NCBI taxonomy): Eukaryota > Viridiplantae > Streptophyta > Pinopsida > Pinales > Pinaceae > Larix > Larix kaempferi. Next base: position 18,149,760 of record BSBM01000922.1, on the reverse strand, counting down.
GTTCTTTCAGTTTGTTTTTTTCCAGTAAAATTGTTTAAAATTAGGTATATTAGTATTAAGAAATAATATTAGTATTTACATAGATGGCCCTTTATATCTTAGAATTTGGGGTGGACTAGTATCTATGCTTTTTTTAGATAGAAAGAGGATGGGACAAGTGTTATGTCGATATTGATTTTATGGGTATTGTTCAAAATTTGAAATAAACATTTATAAAAAATAATTGGGAGATGATGCATGTATAACTCATAGCTCATGCATGGATACCTAAAACATAACCCATTTCAATAAAGAAGGTAACAGATAGTTGAGGCACAGACAATATATGATTACAACTAAGCATGGAGAACAAGTAACATATAACTAGTTCATGGCACTTAGCTTGTGACCTATCGGTGTTTACCGACCGCAGGTTAAGTGGCTGTGCTAGTATTTTAGAGGGTTGACTAATGCCTATGATTTTCCTACATTGCAAAAGGATGAGACAAGTGTACTTTCCACGTTGATTTTATGGAAGCCGTTCCAAATTCGAAATAAACAATTATCTAAAAATAATAATATAAAAAATAACTAGTAGCTATGGATGGATAACATGTAACTTATGCATGAATAACCCATAGCTGATGCATGGATAACAGACAATTCATGAAACTATGCATAGATAATGTAGGTAACTTGTTAGTGACACTTAACTTGTGACCTATCGATGTTCACTAGCCATATGTCAAGTGGTTGTGCTAGTAAATTATTCGCATGCACACTTAATGACCTCAAACTCTGGTTGATTTCCTAGGCAAGGAATTTTTTTCCAAGTGTCCTCTTAGAAGAGTGCAAATTGACCATATGTAACTTCCTAAAAGCCTCATTGTTGTACGAGATCCTTGTTACTCCAAGCAACATTCAACATAAAAGACGCTTAAGTAGAACCTCTGAGACGAATGCAGTCACTATCCCCGGTATCCGACGTATATTTGATTTTCCAGTCAGTATCCTCGGCATCAATATTCATTCTCCGGGGCCTGAAATATCTCTCCTCTAAAAAACCCTTCAGGTGTCGAATGTTATTGCGTTGCGCTTATGAATGTGCTAGGGCACCTCCATTTTTATAGGATACTTGATTCAATCTTAGATTGGGTGACCTCTTTTTCAATAGGAAACCTTTAAGAAATTGGGTTTATCTTGAAACTGCATAGGGAGGAAAGTATCTTGCACCTATCTTGAAAGCAAATTTAGGGAGGGAAGTATCTTGCAATTATCTTGTTTCAGTTTTTTTTTCCATTAAATTTCTTTAAAATTATATTAAGAAATATTATTAAAAATAATATTAAGATGATGGGTTTATCTTGAACTACAGTCGTTATCCCCGGTATCTGGCATATATTTGATTTTCCAGTCAGTATCCTCGGCATTGATATTCATTATCTGGGGCCTCAAATATCTCTCCTCTAAAAAACTCTTCAAATGCCAAATGTTATGCATTGCACTTATAATGTGCCACGGCTCCGCCATTTTTATAGTATAACCAATTCAATCTTAGATTGGGTGACCTCTTTTTCAATAGGAAACTTTTAAGAAAATGGGTTTATCTTGAAACTGCATAGGAAGGAAAGTATCTTGCACCTATCTTGAAAGCAAATTTAGGGAGGCAAGTATCTGGAAACTATATTAAAAGCAAATTTAGGGAGGCAAGCATCTGGAAACTATATTGAAAGCAAATTTAGGGAGGCAAGTAGCTCACAATTATCTTGTTTCGGTTTTTTCCATTAAATTTCTTTAAAATTAGGTATATTAGTATTAAGAACTATTATTAAAAATAATATTAAGATGATGGGTTTATCTAGTCAAGTATCTTGCAGCTATCTTGAAAACAAATTTAGGAAGGCATGTATCTTGCAACTATCTTGAAAGCAAATTTAGGGATGCAAGTATCTTGCTTCAATTTGTTTTTTCCATTAAATTTCTCTAAAATTGGGTATATTAGTATTAAGAAATATTATTAATAATAATATTAAGAAGATGGTTTTATATTGCAACCTCATAGAGAGGCAAGTATCTTGCAACTATCTTCAAAGAAAATTTAGGGGGCAAGTATCATGCAACTATCTCGAAGGCAAATTTAGGGAGGCAATTATCTTGTTTCAATTTATTTTTTCCAATAAATTTATTTAAAATTAGGTATATTAGTGTTAATAAATATTTTTGATAATAATATTAAGAAATATTATTATTATTATTAAGAAATATTATTAGTATTAAGAAATAATATTAACAATATTATTAGTATTAAGAAATATTATTAATTTTAATTTTGAAAAACATAAATGTTTCTTAAATCAATCTTAATATTAATTTTACTACTAATTTTATTATCAATGCTCTTAATATTAATATCAATGTTGTTAATGCTAATTAATATTATTGTCTTATTATTATACTTTTTTTGTGAATTGCCATAAATTAGATTAAAACATAGATAATGTACAAAAATAGAGAGACTAACTTGACAAGAGGGAAACACACAAAATATATATATACAATATTAAATAATATTAATAAACAATAATGATAACAATAACATGCTTTATAAAAAAGTGTCTTACTGAAAAGACATGACCATTATTTAGACTTTGATTAATTTGGCTTTTGGTCATGAATTCAAAGTAATTAATTAACTTAAAACCAATACATGGTTTTATAAAACTGACACGTGGTTTTATAAAACCACATTTGTTTTATATATATATATATATATATATATATATATATATATAATACTACTAATGATCTAAAAGAGAATATAAAGTAAACTTTAATAAAATAAAAAAAGAGAAAGATTTAAAGTTTATATATATATATATATATTATTGGGTTGATTGGAATATATTATATCCTTATGGCCAATACATATAAAATTAAGAGCACATAAACTCATACCTAGCACTCAACCATTCGACTGGAAGTAAACATACAGAGGAAAGCACATAAGTAATCACACACAACACATAATTTAATCTGGTTTACCCCCCGGATGGGAGCTACGTCCATAGGAACTATTGTTATATTATTTATGGGAGGGGTACAACACTTCAAGTCTACACACTCAGCTATAGATTCTCTTCTCTATCAATAGATCTCTACGCACGTAGTTGTAGAGTCTTTACAATCAGTCTCTAAATAGAGATCAGTATTCATTCATCACCCAAAATAATCAACCATTTCCCTTACAAAATTGTGCCCTTTTATAGATCATGCCCTTAGGTCACATCTTTACAATGCATAGGCCAAAAACCCTTAGGTTACAAAATGGTTAGGTTACCCAGCGACTCAGCCTGTTGTACTCGACAGTTGCTCCACACGCTTTTGGCCGCTCTGCTGGACAACTCGCAACTCTCACACCCTTCTTCTAGCCGCATCCTTTCTTGAAACGGTTACAATGCATTGTCGCGTGTCGCTTTCCATCCTTCTTGCCTGCCTGTCGCTGTCGACCTCGTGGCTTAACTTCTAACCGTTTTCGTCACTCTCACTTGATAGGTCGCTTTCATCCTCCTTATCGTTGCTCCATACCCATTCCCGAGAATCTTGGATTTCCTTACCAAAATAGGTCTCTTTCGCAACTCGACCTTCCCTTATACTCTTTACCCAAAATCGGTGCCCCGTTGGCACTGCATGGTGCTATACCTTTGTGGAACTGGCGCTCAGCTACGCGGTTCCTATCCTGTCGATACTGCGATGTGCTCAACTTCGTAGCTCCCAAAAATTGTCTTACAAAAAATGCCTTACTTGGGATAGGCCCAACAGGCCCCTAAAATTACATGTGGCTCGTCCCCAAGCCACTTTCGACTTCTGCTTCCATGGAATGCTCTTCCTCCTACATATTTATCTTAGCAGCGAGTGCTTGATACATTGCACTCAGCTTAGAAACTGTATCCTTGGCATCCGCCTCAATGACTTTGATGGTTTCTAACACATCCGATGTTAGATCATCCTGAGTTTGTTCTTGCACTGATGCTTGCGCGTTGCGGAGCTCTTGCAATTTTTCTTCGATTGTTTGCGTTAGCTCATGGGCTTCCTCCTGTAGATGTTGTGACTTGTCTTTGGCTTCAACCTCCCATTATTTTAACACTACGAGTTGTCTTTTTAATTCTTTGACTTCTGGAAACCTGTAGAGTTTGTCTTTTGGTGGAAGCATCTTCAGATTCGCATTCAGAGCATCTAATGTTGCCTTCTTTTCCTGCAAACTAGTTTGGACCTATAGCTTAGGGTCCTCCTGCAGTGTGGTAAATATTCTTGTAGCTTCATCCAACAAGTTTTGAAACTTTACTACTTCGCTAGATATGGCCTCTGCGGCTTCTTTCACTTCTGCTGCTTCGAGCTCTACCTGATCTGGTGGTGTCTTTGGCTGATTTTGTGCTTCCAAGGTGGAAATCCTTGCTTGATAGTCAGTCTCCATGTCCTTCATACCATTATTAAGATCATTTACTACCTCGCCGATCTTAACGATAGTATCCGCGAGCTCTGGCTAGTCGTCACAATCCGATATCTCTGCACAGACTGAAGAAACAGTTTGCTCTAGTTTTCTTTGCTGCTCTTGTTCATGTTTGAGTGCCTGAGCCTTCTTTGTAGTTGCATCAAGCAACTGTTTATAATTTTCTTGTAGGCTATGGTGTTGGTTCTAGGTGACCATATCTCAATCATGTAACTCCTCCACAACTTGCAGGTGCAAATTATGTAGGCCTTCTAGTGGAAACATCGCAATGTCGATGTCCACATGCCTTATGTTCTACAGGCTTGAAACTGACTCATTGCGCGGTAATATAACACTGAGTGGGTCAACTCTAACAATGCTCGGCCTTGGTGGCATGGTTAAAGCCAACGGATTTATCTTCTATTGTGGTGTTTGACCAGATCTTCCCTCTGAGTCAGAGTCATGAACCAAGTCTTTTTGGACTTGTTCTATCTTCACTGCGATCTCTTGCATTACGGTGAGATTATTTTCCATACTTGCTTGAATCTCATCATTCTTACTATCTTTGAAGGTTAGAATGTCTTCTAGATGTGAAGTGACCCTGCACGCGATGATCTCATGATCATCATCATACAGATTTTCCTCTGATTCTCCCCGTACGACTTTCTATTTCTTTTTTTGGGGTTTATCTGGCACTGAGCTTCCTAGTTCCTTCCTTTTTCCTGCTAGTGACTCTTTGACAATCAGCATTGGAATTGGGTTACTCTCTTCAAAGTCACTCTCAATGATCATATCTCCTTGGACCTTCCATTCGTCTTCCCATTCTTTCATAAGTAGGTCGATGTCTGCTTCATCCATGTGATACTTCCCTTGGAACCATTATGGGTTCTTTTTCTGTGCCTTTAGTGAAATGTAGATGGACTGCATGTCCGCAAAAAAATTTAAGGTGCGAATGTAATTTGATGTTACCTCTTTAGATATGTGTGGTTCGCAAACAATGACATCGCATAGTTGCTCATAGTATGTGTAGAAGGCTTCATTCGTCGAGCATTGTTGTTCTGGCATCAGATTCACCCAGAGATTTGCATACCTGGGTCCTCGACAGTCAATGTTGGAAGAGGTGAGGCCAACATAGTGCCTTTGGTCCTTCCATCCTACAAAAGCAATCAATACCATCAACCAAATGAAATGGAAAACAACACCATCAGTCTGAGTTTCGCGAACATCATCCAGAAACATGTTCAGTAAGTATTGGCGCCAGTTAAATCTTCCACTTTGTGTTGCCTTCGCGCTAAGGAGCACTACACCAGTTGGGACTTCGGTCGGCCTTTCCTTGCATAAAATTTTTCCTGCTAGCAGTTGTGTTATGAACCGCGTAGCCAGGTCGCTTATATCGTCTATGAAAAATACACTTTTTCCTTTGGGGATTTGATATGCCCCCTTCATCTGTGCGGCAATTTCCTTATCTCTAGCTTTGCCGATAAAGAACTTCTTAGGGTCCTCTTCTTACTTGCTTAGACCTGTGGATCGATGGATCAATTCTATGTTAAGGTCAATATTTCTATCCAACCAAAGGTAGCCTTGGTGTGTGCACAATAGGAGTGTGCGCACCACCATATTAATTTCTCAGCTCTGTTCGAAGTGCGGGAGCCACACTAGGTTCAAGAACCTTGAGTCCATGACCCTTTAATGGTTTAATGATTATTACAATACAACAATTTATAGTTTACAATCCGGTATGGCCGAGATGTGAATGTTGATATATAAGATGAAACGAAGCTTGAAGCTTTTGAAATTTATTGGGATGAGTAAGGCTCTCTTTCCTTCCACAAATCCAGCTGAGTTTTAAATTTTATTTTACAAATTTTATTTAATTTTTATTTTACAATTAATTACAGAGGATGGTTTGAAAAAACGAAAAACAATAGCCAATTACAACTTCATAGAAATAAATTTATTGAAAATTAATACTTAACTAAAAATAAATAACTAAAGTAATAACGCCTTGAGTGGCAGAAAAAAGCAACAAACAATAATGCTATGCCATGTAGTACAAAAGCTACATACTCATTGATATTAATTTATGAGGAAGGGCTACATACTCATTGATGGGCATAGCACAGCGATGGACATAGCTCAACATCAACAAGCTAACAAACGCTAGATTTCTAAAAATACAAAAGTTTATTATTTTATTAATTGATGGCATAGCAGAGCATCAATTAATTTATTAAGCACATCACAGCATTCATTAAAGTACTCGTATTGATGCTAAAAGCTGTACTCTTCGTAGCGTAGGTAACAACCAGTGCTACTGGTAACAGTAGCAACGATGGGGTTCCCGCCGCAAAGGATGGAGACATTGTTCATGATGTCTTCAAGACAGGCGGTGCAAGCATCGTCACTGGTGAAATAAGGGCACTCTGCATCCCCGTAGAGAGTGGGCCCGCTGGACGGTGTATACTGTTGTTTTCCGTGATAATACTCCAGATAGCTGTACAACTCTACATGATCGTGACTGTAATGACCTCCACTGAATTGCTGCGGGTTACAAGCGAAGGTATAAGTGACCTGAGCCGCACTGTTTGTTAGCACCACGAGTAGTACTACTACTGCTAACGCAACGCCCAATGATCTGAACATGGCCGCCATGGCTGCCTCAAATATCTCTCCTCCAATAAACTCTTCAACTGCCAAATGTTATTGCAATGCGTTTATCAACATGTTGGGGCGCCTCCCATTTTATAGGAGAACCGGTGACGTAAGCGGAAACCTTTAAAAATATGGGTTTATCTTGCAACTGCATAGGGAGGCAAGTATCTCGCAGCTATTGTGAAAGCAAATTCAGGGAGTTTTGTATCTTGCAACTCTATTGAAAGCAAACTTAGGAGACAATTATCTTGTTTTAATTTGTTTTTTTATTAAATTATTTAAAATTAGGTATAGTAGTACTAACAAATATTATAATAATATTAAGAAGATTTATTTATTAGGGAAGTAAGTATTTGTATCTTGTAACTATATTGAAAGCTAATTTAGGAGATAATTATCTCGTTTTAATTTTTTTTTTATTAAACTATTTAAAAATAGGTATATTAATATTAACAAATATTATAATATTATTAAGAAGATTGGTTTATTAGAGAGGTAAGTATTTGTATATATATATATTTTTTTTACAAAAACGGTTAAGAGCTTTTTTATATATAAAAAGAAAAAGTAGATCAAAGATTACACAGTTATGAAGAGAGACTGATCCCAAGAGAGGACTACGTCCATGACACCTTGATCATCTACAACCAGTCTTGACTTATTCTGATACTTCCCTATTCTATGTAGACTGAATCTTCTAACCTACTGCCCAAGAAAACGCTGGGCTACATTCGCTACTAGCAAGTCCAAAATTGTTGTTGTCCTACTTCTTTCATACAACTCGATACAATCTAGGAATTAACGATATGAAGTTTGTTGGCTTCTTGTTTTTCTTGGAGAAGTTAAACATTCTTTTGGCTTCAAAGAGGGTGAAGCTCCTCTTTTCTTTTTGTCGACTTGGATCCAATCTTATGGCTCGACAAAGGCTTCGGGAATGGGTACTGCATTTTCGGGTGCATCTTGAGGAGCTTGGATAACACTGACTCATGGAGCTACAGGTGGGTCTTTTTCGTTGTCGGGGGTCCTTTGTTCTTCAAGAGTGTCCTCTGTTTTATCCTGAGAAGAATCCTTAGCTTGTGATGGAGCCTCTTCGGCAAGATCTTCATTTCTGCTTACTGTATAATGCTTGGAATTTGCTCCTTCCCACCAAGTGGATTTTCTATGAAGCTTTTTGGATTTGGGGATCTGAGAGGCTTGTGGGAAATATTTTACAAGATGTCCAGTTGCGAAACAAGATCTGCATCTGAACATCACATTTTCATAGTCAAGATTTTGCACCCACACATAATCCTTGTTGGTCAAATGTATCTCAGCAGGAAAGCCAATGTTAAAGTCCATTTCCACACAGATGCGAGCAAATGTTGTTTTGATGTATTCCTTCGTTTTTGGACTGCGATCATAGAAGGACCCCAACGCATTGCCAATAGCTTTAAGCGAGGCAAAGTTCCATAGATGCAAAGGAAAATTTGGAAGCCGAACCCAAACTGGAGTAGATGAGATCTGGTCAGTAGTTGGGTCGAAAAGAGGGCTTGAGGGTTTCATGAATAGCCTCGAACTTCCCCAAAACCATGGACCAGAGTCAAGAATGATCTGTTTATCCTTAGGAGAATTGAAATCCACACAGAAAAAACCCAAGCAAAGGGATAAATAGAAATTTCCTCAGAAACAAGGGGTTTCCATACCTCCGAGATCCACTTATGGAGGGAAACCAGGCGAGGTCGGAACCCATTGAATCGACAAACCAAAGCTGACTCTGCGAAATTCCTTGCTTCAATCAGAGATTCTTCTACCACCGAAATGGATGGCGCAGGTATTTCCTGAACAAAAAAGGGAGAGTGGCCACAGGCTGCCTTTCCCCCATTGGATGGAGAGCGAGACCGGGATCGAACCTCTGGATATGGACGAACAGGGAGCACGGACAGATGAGGCAAAGCTGGTAGTCATTGCATAAAATGTAGGGGTAGCCGTAGGCTTGAGGGCTGACCCAGGTAAGTATTTGTATATTGCAACTATATTGAAAGCAAATTTAGGAGACAATTATCTTGTTTTAATTTGTTTTTTAATTAAATTATTTAAATTTAGGTATATTAGTATTAACAAATATTATAATATTATTAAGAAGATTGGTTTATTAGGGAGGTAAGTGTTTGTACCTTGCAACTATATTGAAAGCAAATTTAGGAGACAATTATCTTGTTTTAATTTGTTTTTTTTATTAAATTATTTAAAATTAGGTATATTAGTATTAACAAATATTATAATATTATTAAGAAGATTGGTTTATTAGGGAGGTAAGTATTTGGCGTTATCTTGAAATTAAATTTGTTTAAAATTAGGTATATTAGTATTAAGAAATAAAAATAATAATATTAAGAAGACACGTTTATCTTGCAAGTGCATAAGAAGTAAGTATTTTAAGTTATTTTGAAGGTAAATTTATTTAAAATTAGGTATATCAATATTAAGAAATATTATTAATAGTAATATTAAGAAGATGGTTTTATCTTACAATTGTTGTTTCAGTTTGTTTTTTTCTAGTAAAATTCTTTAAAATTAGGTATATTAGTATTAAGAAATATTATTAATATTAATATTAGTATTAGTATTAAGAATTAATATTAGTATTTACATAGATGGCTCTTTATATCTTAGAATTTTGGGTGGACTATTATCTATGCTTTTTTTAGATAGAAAGAAGATGGGACAAGTGTTATGTCGATATTGATTTTACGGGTATTGTTCAAAATTTGAAATAAACATTTATTAAAAATAATTGGGAGATGATGCATGTATAATTGGTAGCTCATGCATGGATACCTAAAAGATAACCCATTCCAATAAAGAAGGTAACAGACAGTTGAGGCATAGACAACAAATGATTACAACTAACATATAAGTAGTTCGTGGCACTTAGCTTGTGACCTATAGGTGTTTACCGACTGTAAGTTAAGTGGTTGTGCTAGTATTTTAGAGGGTTGACTAATGCCTATGATTTTCCTACATTGCAAAATGATGAGACAAGTGTACTTTCCACGTTGATTTTATGGAAGTCATTCCAAATTTGAAATAAACAATTATCTAAAAATAATAATATAAAAAATAACTAGTAGCTATGGATGTATAACACGTAGCTTATGCATGAATAACCCATAGCTGATGCATGGATAACAGACAATTCATGAAGCTATGCATAGATAATGTAGGTAACTTGTTAGTGACACTTAACTTGTGAACTATCGATGTTCACTAGCCATATGTCAAGTGGTTGTGCTAGTATTATTAGCATGCATGCTTAATGCCCTCAAACTCCGGTTGATTTCCTAGGCAAGGAATTTGTTGCCAAGTGTCCTCGTAGAAGAGTGCAGATTGACCATATGTAACTTCCTAAAAGCCTCATTGTTGTACAAGATCCTTGTTACTCCAAGCAACATTCAACATAAAATACCCTTAAGTAGAACCTCTAATACGAATGCAGTCGCTATCCCTGGTATCCAGCGTATATTTGATTTTTCGGTGAGTATCCTCGGCATCAATATTCATTATCCGGGGCCTGAAATATCTCTCCTCTAAAAAAATCTTCAAATGCCGAATGTTATTGCGTTGCGCTTATGAATGTGCTAGGGCACCTCCATTTTTATAGGATAATTGATTCAATCTTAGATTGGGTGACCTCTTTTTCAATAGGAAACCTTTAAGAAAATGGTTTTATCTTGAAACTGCATAGGGATGAAAGTATCTTGCACCTATCTTGGAAGCAAATTTATGGAGGCAAGTATTTGACAACTCTATTGAAAGCAAATTTAGGGAAGAACGTATCTTGCAATTATCTTTTTTTCAGTTTTTTTTTCCATTAAATTTCTTTAAAATTAGGTATATTAGTATTAAGAAATATTATTAAAAATAATATTAAGATGATGGGTTTATCTTGAACTACAGTCGTTATCCCCGATATCCGGTATTCGACATATAATTGATTTTCCAATCAGTATCCTCAACATCGATATTCATTATCCGGGGCCTCAAATATCTCTCCTCTAAAAAACTCTTCAAATGCCAAATGTTATTGCATTGCACTTATGAATGTGCCACGGCTCCGCCATTTTTATAGGATAACCAATTCAATCTTAGATTGGGTGACCTCTTTTTCAATAGGAAACTTTTAAGAAAATGGGTTTATCTTGACACTACATAGGAAGGAAAGTATGTTGCACCTATCTTGAAAGCAAATTTAGGGAGGCAAGTATCTCGCAATTATCTTGTTTCAGTTTTTTTCCATTAAATTTCTTTAAAATTAGGTATCTATTAGTATTAAGAAATATTATTAAAAATAATATTAAGATGATGGGTTTATCTAGGCAAGTATCTTGCAAATATCTTGAAAGCAAATTTAGGAAGGCATGTATCTTGCAACTATCTTGAAAGCAAATTTAGGAAGGCATGTATCTTGCAACTATCTTGAAAGCAAATTTATGGAGGCAAGTATCTTGCAATTATCTACTTCAATTTGTTTTTCCATTAAATTTCTCTAAAATTGGGTATATTAGTAGTAAGAAATATTATTAATAATAATATTAAGAAGATGGTTTTATATTGCAACCGCATAGAAAGGCAAGTATCTTGCAAGTATCTTCAAAGAAAATTTAGGGAGGCAAGTGTCCTGCAACTATCTTGAAGGCAAATTTATGGAGGCAATTATCTTGTTTCAATTTATTTTTTCCATTAAATTTCTTTAAAATTAGATATATTAGTGTTAATAAATATTTTTAATAATAATATTAAGAAATATTATTATTATTATTAAGAAATATGATTAGTATTAAGAAATAATATTAACAATATTATTAGTATTAAGAAATATTATTACTTTTAATTTTGAAAAACATTAATGTTTCTTAACATCAATCTTAATCTTAATATTAATTTTACTACTAATGTTATTATCAATGCTCTTAATATTAATATCAATATTGTTAATGCTAATTAATATTATTGTCTTATTATTATAGTTTTTTTTGTGGATTGCCGTAAATTAGATTAAAACATAGATAATGTACAAAAATAGAGAAACTAACTTGACAAGAGGGAAACACACAAAATATATATACAATATTAAATAATATTAATTTAATTTGGTTAATATTAAATAAGACATGACCATTATTTAGACTTTGATTAATTTGGTTTTTTGGCCATTAATTGGAACTAATTAATTAACTTAAAACCAATGCATGGTTTTATAAAACTAACACGTGGTTTTATAAAACCACATTTGTTATATATATATATATATATATATATATATAAAATAAGGTGTAATATATAAAATCACAAGGCATAATATATATATATATATATATATATATATATATATATAATACTAATAGTGATCTAAAAAAATACGAAGTACATTTTAATAAAATAAAATAAAAAGAAAGATTTAAAGTTTATATATATATATATATATATTATTGGGTTAATTGGAAAATATTCTATCCTTATGGTGAATACATATAAAAGTAAGAGCACATAAACTCATACACAGCACTCAACCATAGATGGGAGACCTTTAAAAAAATGGGTTTATCTTGCAACTATATAGGGAAGCAAGTATCTTGCAGCTATTTTGAAAGCAAATTTAAGGAGGTTTGTATCTTACAACTCTATTGAAAGCAAATTTATGAGACAATTATCTTGTTTTAATTTATTTTTTTATTAAATTATTTAAAATTTAGTATAGTAGTATTAACAAATATTATATTAATATTAAGACGATTTATTTATTAGGGAAGTAAGTATTTGTATCGTGCAACTATATTTGATAGCTAATTTGGGAGATAATTATCTTGTTTAATTTGTTTTTTTATTAAATTATTTAAAAATAGGTGTATTAATATTAACAAATATTATAATATTATTAAGAAGATTGGTTTATTAGAAAGGTAAGTATTCGTATATTGCAATTATATTGAAAGCAAATTTAGGAGACAATTATCTTATTTTAATTTGTTTTTTTATTAAATTATTTAAAATTAGGTGTATTAGTATTAACAAATATTATAATATTATTAAGAAGATTGGTTTACTAGGGAGGTAAGTATTTGTACCTTAAAACTATATTGAAAGCAAATTTAGGAGACAATTAGAGGGTAGTAAGTATTAGAGGGAAGTAAGTATTTGTATCTTACAACTATATTGAAAGCTAATTTAGGAGACAATTATCTTGTTTTAATTTGTTTTTTTTTTTTAATTATTTAAAAATTGGGTATATTAGTAATAACAAATATTATAATATTATTAAGAAGATTGGTTTATTATGGAGGTAAGTATTTATATATTGCAACTATATTGAAAGCAAATTTAGGAGACAATTATCTTGTTTTAATTTGTTTTTTTATTAAATTATTTAAAATTAGGTATTTTAATATTAACAAATATTATAATATTATTAAGAAGATTGGTTTATTAGGGAGGTAAGTATTTGGTGTTATCTTGAAATTAAATTTGTTTAAAATTAGGTATATTAGTATTAAGAAATAAAAATAATAATATTAAGAAGACAAGGTTTATCTTGCAAGTGCATAAGAAGTAAGTATTTTAAGTTATTTTGAAGGTAAATTTATTTAAAACTAGGTATATCAATATTAAGAAATATTATTAATAGTAATATTAAGAAGATGGTTTTATCTTGCAATTGTTGTTTTAGTTTGTTTTTTTCTAGTAAAATAGTTTAAAATTAGGTATATTAGTATTAAGAAATATTATTAATATTATTATTACTATTAAGAAATACTATTAATATTAATATTAGTATTAGTATTAAGAAATAATATTAGTATTTAAATAAATGGCTCTTTATATCTTAGAATTTGGGGTGGACTAGTATCTATGTTTTTTTAGATAGAAAGAGGATGGGGCAAGTGTTATGTCGATATTGATTTATGGGTATTGTTCAAAATTTGAAATAAACATTTATAAAAAATAATTGGGAGATGATGCATGTATAACTTGTAGCTCATGCATGGATGCCTAAAACATAACCCATTTCAATAAAGAAGGTAACAGATAGTTGAGGCACATACAACAAATGACTACATCTAAGCATGGAGAACAAGTAATATATAACTAGTTCGTGGCACTTAGCTTGTGACCTATCAGTGTTTACCAACCGCAAGTTAAGTGGTTGTGCTAGTATTTTAGAGGGTTGACTAATGCCTATGATTTTCCCACATTGAAAAAGGATGAGACAAGTGTACTTTCCATGTTGATTTTATGGAAGTCGTTCCAAATTCGGAATAAGCAATTATCGAAAAATAATAATATAAAAAATAACTAGTAGCTATGGATGGATAACATGTAGCTTATGCATGAATAACCCATAGTTGATGCATGGATAATAGACAATTCATGAAACTATGCATAGATAATGTAGGTAACTTGTTCGTGACACTTAACTCAAGTGACCTATCGATGTTCACTAGCCATATGTCAAGTGGTTGTGCTAGTTTTATTCGCATGCACACTTAATGGCCTCAAACTTCGGTTGATTTCGTAGGCAAGGAATTTGTTGCCAAGTGTACTCTCAGAAGAGTGCAGATTGACCATATGTAACTTCCTAAAAGCCTCATTGTTGTAAAAGATCCTTGTTACTCCAAGCAACATTCAACATAAAAGACCCTTAAGTAGAACCTCTGAGACAAATGCAGTCGCTATCCCCGGTATCCGGCATATATTTGATTTTCCAGTGAGTATCCTTGGCATCAATTTTCATTCTTAGGAGCCTAAAATATCTCTCCTCTAAAAAAACCTTCAAATGTCGAATGTTATTGCGTTGTGCTTATGAATGTTCTAGGGAACCTCTATTTTTATAGGATACTTGATTCAATCTTAGATTGGGTGACCTCTTTTTCAAAAGGAAACCTTTAAGAAATTGGGTTTATCTTGAAATTGCATAGGGACGAAAGTATCTTGCAGCTATCCTAGAAGCAAATTTAGGGAGGCAAGTATTTGGAAACTATATTGAAAGCAAATTTAGGGAGGAATGTATCTTGCAATGATCTTGTTTCAGTTTTTTTTCCATTAAATTTCTTTAAAATTATATTAAAAATATTATTAAAAATTATATTAAGATGATGGGTTTATCTTGAACTACAGTCGTTATCCCTGGTATCCGGCGTATATTTGATTTTCCAGTCAGTATCCTTGGCATCGATATTCATTATCAGGGGCCTCAAATATCTCTCCTCTAAAAAACTCTTCAAATGCCAAATGTTATTGCATTGCACTTATGAATGTGCCACGGCTCCGCCATTTTTATAGTATAACCGATTCAATCTTAGATTGGGTGACCTCTTTTTCAATAGGAAACTTTTAAGAAAATGGGTTTATCTTGAAACTGCATAGAAAGGAAAGTATCTTGCACCTATCTTGAAAGCAAATTTAGGGAGGCAAGTATCTGGAAACTATATTGAAAGCAAATTTAGGGAGGCAAGTATCTCACAATTATCTTGTTTCTGTTTTTTTCCATTAAATTTCTTTAAAATTAGGTATATTAGTATTAAGAACTATTATTAAAAATAATATTATGATGATGGGTTTATCTAGGCAATTATCTTGCAGCTATCTTGAAAGCAAATTTAGGAAGGCATGTATCTTGCAACTATCTTGAAAGAAAATTTAGGGAGGCAAGTATCTTGCAATTATCTTGCTTCAATTTGTTTTTTTCCATTAAATTTCTCTAAAATTGGGTATATTAGTATTAAGAAATATTATTAATAATAATATTAAGACTTGATGGTTTTATATTGCAACCTCATAGAGAGGCAAGCATCTTGCAACTATCTTCAAAGAAAATTTGGGGAGGCAAGTATCTTGCAACTATCTTGAAGGCAAATTTAGGGAGGCAATTATCTTGTTTCAATTTTTTTTTCCATTAAATTTCTTTAAAATTAGGTATATTAGTGTTAATAAATATTTTTAATAATAATATTAAGAAATATTATTATTATTATTAAGAAATATTATTAGTATTAAGAAATATTATTAATTTTAATTTTGAAAAACATTAATGTTTCTTAACATCAATCTTAATCTTAATATTAATTTTACTACTAATGTTATTATCAATGCTCTCAATATTAATATCAATGTTGTTAATGCTAATTAATATTATTGTCTTATTATTGTAGTTATTTTTGTGAATTGCCGTAAATTAGATTAAAACATAGATAATGTACAAAAATAGAGAGACTAACTTGACAATAGGGAAACACACAAAATATATATATACAATATTAAATAATATTAATAAACAATAATGATAACAATAACATGTTTTATAAAAAAGTGTCTTACTGAAAAGACATGACCATTATTTAGACTTTGATTAATTTGGATTTTGGCCATGAATTCGAAGTAATTAATTAACTTAAAACCAATACATAGTTTTATAAAACTGACACGTAGTTTTATAACCCACATTTGTTATATATATATATATATAATACTAATAGTGATCTAAAAGAGAATATAAAGTAAACTTTAATAAAATAAAAAAAGAGAAAGATTTAAATTTTATATATATATATATATATTATTGGGTTGATTGGAATATATTATATCCTTATGGCCAATACATATAAAAGTAAGAGCACATAAACTCATACCCAGCACTCAACCATTCGACTGGAAGTAAACATACAGACAAAAGCACATAAGTAATCACACACAACACAAAATTTAATGTGGTTTACCCCCCGGATGGGAGCTACGTCCATAGGAACTGTTGTTATATTATTTATGGGAGGGTTACAACACTTCAAGTCTGCACACTCAGCTACAGACTCTCTTCTCTATCAATAGATCTCTGTGCACATAGCTGTAGAGTCTTTATAATCAGTCTCTCAACAGAGATCAATATTCATTCATCTCCCAAAATAATCAACCCTTTCCCTTACAAAATTGTGCCCTTTTATAGATCGTGCCCTTAGGCCACGTCTTTACAATGCATAGGCCAAAAACCCTGAGGTTACAAAATGGTCAGGTTACTCTCCGATTCAGCCTGTTGTAGTTGAAAATTTCTCCACATGCTTTTGGCCACTCTGCTAAACCACTCGCAGCTCGCACGCTCTTCTGCTAGCCGCATCCTTTCCTGAAATGGTTACAATGCATCGTGGCATGTCACTTTCCATCCTTCTCTCCTGCCTATCACTATCGACCTCGTGGCTTAACTTCTAACCATTTCCGCCACTCCCACTTGATAGGTCGCTTTCATCCTCCTTCTCATTGCTCCATACCGATTCCCAGGAATCCTGGATTTCCTTACCAAAATAGGTCTCTTTCACAACTCGACCTTCCCTTATACTCTTTACCCAAAATAGGTGCCCCGCTGGCACTGCGCAGTGCTATACCTTCGCGGAACTCGCGCTCAGCTACGCGGTTCCTATCCTGTCGATACTGCGCTACGCTCAACTTCATAGCTCCCAAAAACTTTCTTACAAAAAATGCCTTACTTGGGATAGGCCCAATAGGCCCCTAACATTACATGTGGCTCGTCCCCAAGCCACTTTCAACTTTTGCTTCCATGGGATGCTCTTCCTCCTACATATTTATCTTAGCAGCAAGTGCTTGATACATTGCACTTAGCTTAGAAACTGTATCCTTGGCATCCGCCTCAATGACTTTGATGGTTTCTAACACATCCGGTGTTAGGTCGTCCTGAGTTTGTTCTTACACTGATGCTTGTGCGTTGCAGAGCTCCTGCAATTTTTCTTCGATTGTTTGCATTAGCTCATGGGCTTCCTCCTGTCGAGGTTGTGACTTGTCTTTGGCTTCAACCTCTCGTTCTTTTAACACTACGAGTTGTCATTTTAATTCTTTGACATCTGGAAACCTACAGAGTTTGTCTTTTGGTGGAAGCGTCTTCAGATCCGCATTCAGAGCGTCTAATGTTGCCTTCTTTTCCTGCAAACTGGTTTGGACCTGCAGCTCAGGGTCCTCCTGCAGTGTGGTAAATATTCTTATAGCTTCGTCCAACAAGTTTTGAAACTTCACTACTTCGCTAGATATGGCCTCTATGGCTTCTTTCACTTCTGCTGCTCCGAGCTCTACCTGATCTGGTGTTGTATTTGGTTGATTTTGTGCTTCCAAGGCAAAAATCCTTGATTGATGGTCAGTCTCCATGTCCTTCATACCATTATTAAGATCATTTACTACCTCGCTGATCTTAACAATAGTATCTGCGAGCTCTGGCTGGTCGTCACAATCCGGTATCTCTACACAGACTGAAGAAACAGTCTGCTCTAGTCTTCTTTGCTGCTCCTATTCATGTTTGAGTGCCTGAGCCTTCTTCATAGTTGCATCAAGCAACTGTTTAGAATTTTCTTGTAGGCTATGGTGTCAGTTCTAGGTGACCATATCTATATCATGTAACTCCTCCACAACTTACAGGTGTAGATTATGTAGGTCTTCTAGTGGAAACATCGCAATGTCGATGTCCACATGCCCTATGTTCTGCAGTCTTGAAACTGACTCTTTGCACGGTAATATAACATTGAGTGGGTCAACTATGACGATGCTCAACCTTGGTGGTATGGTTAAAGCCAACAGATTTATCTTTTGTTGTGGTGTTCGACCAGATCTTCCCTCTGAGTCAGAGTCGTGAACCAAATCTTTTTGGACTTGTTCTATCTTCACTGCGATCTCTTGCAGTGCGGTGAGATTCTTTTCCATACTTGCTTGAATCTCATCATTCTTACTGTCTTTGAAGGTCAGAATGTCTTCTAGATGTGCAGTGACCCTGCACGCGATGATCTCATGATCATCATCATGCCGCTTTGCCTCTGATTCTCCCCGTACAACTTTCTGTTTCTTTTTCTGGGCTTTATCTGGCACTAAGCTTCCTGGTTCCTTCCTTTTTCCTGCTAGTGACTCTTCGACAATCAGCGTTGGAATTGGGTTACTCTCTTTAAATTCACTCTCAATGATCATATCTCCTTGGACCTTCCATTCGTCCACCCATTCTTTCATAAGTAGGTCGATGTTTGCTTCATCCATGTGATACTTCCCTTGGAACCATTATGGGTTCCTTTTCTGTGCCTTCAGTGAAATGTAGATGGACTGCATGTGAGCACAAAAATTTAAGGTGCGAATGTAATTTGATGTTACCTATTTAGATATGTGTGGTGTGTAAACAATGACATCGCATAGTTACTCATAGTATGTGTAGAAGGCTTCATTCGTCGAGTGTTGTCGTTCTGGCATCAGATTCACCCAGAGATTTGCATATCTAGGTCCTCAACAGTCAATGCTGGAAGAGGTGAGGCCAACATAGTGCCTTCGGTCCTTCCAGCCTACAAAATCAATCAATACCATCAACCAAATGAAATGGAAAACAACACCATCAGTCTGAGTTTTGCGAACATCATCCAGAAACTCGTTCAATAACTATTGGCACCAGTTAAATCTTCCACTCTGTGCTGCCTTCGTGCTAAGGAGCACTGCATCGGTTGGGACTTCGGTCGGCCTTGCCTTGCGTAAATGTTTTCCTGCTAGCAGTTGTGTTATGAACCACGTAGCCGGGTTGCTTATATCATCTGTGAAAAATACTCCTTTTCCTTTGGGGATTTGATATGCCCCCTTCATCTGTGCAGCAATTTCCTTATCTCTAGCTTTTCCAACAAAGAACTTCTTAGGGTCCTCTCCTCGCTTGCTTAGACCTATGAATCGATGGATCAATTCTATGTTAAGGTCAATATTTCTATCCAACCAAAGCTATCCTTGGTGTGTGCACAATAGGAGTGTGCACACCACCATGTTAATTTCTAGGCTCCGTTCGAAGTGCAGGAGCCACACTAGGTTCAACAACCTTGATTCCATGATGTTGGATAGCTAGGTCTGTGCAACTAGCAACTTGTTGCCTTTAACATTCACCTTCCAGCACATAAAATGATCGGACTAAAACTGTGGGTACTTTGCCTCGTCTGGATCCTTCTGCCCCTGCATCAAGTCGTAATATTCGAACTTGAAGTCTGCGATCTTTCCCAGCATATCTGGTTCAAGTTTTACATGTTTGGATATGGGTGGAAGCGAGATTTCATACTTAGAATTCCTGGTGAGGTTCATGGCCGATGCATCCTATACAAGTGGAGAGATGTATGCCAGGTCAAGTTTAATGGGTCTTCTTTATCGTCGAGCGGAGCTTCTGGCATCATGGTGCTCATTATCTTTGGATTTGTCTTTTCAACCACCCATTCCTTTCCCTTGCCTTGCATGACTTTGGAATGTTGTGGCAAACGACGTGAACCTTGACCTTGTTCTATAACAACGTTCTTAACAGGGGTTCTCATCAACCCTTCAAGCCATGCTTTCTTAAATATCCTCACAGTCTGCTCAAGTGTGAACTCTTGCTCAAGCGTAGAGTCTTCGGACATTCGCTAAAATTTCTTCTATAGAGTTACGGGGTGACTTAACGTTCTCGGGAAACAAATTCAGTCTATGGGTTGCAGAAAAATTTCAAAATTATGGTAATGCCCGCACCTTGAAATGGTATTGTATTTATAAGCGCAGTCGGCCTTAGACGCACCCATAAACGACTAGAAAAGCATTAAATGGCGTGTCCGTTGGCTTAATCCATTGAGGATTCGAATCCTTTCCTTCATTAATTTCTTCATAATGGTTATTTCTGCATTAAATGCTCAAGCGGTCATCGGCAATATTATTGTATAACGACTATTTTTGTGACCGACATTTTAAGAGCTAGTTTCTTGAAGCGTTGCATCGAAATGCGTGGTTGTTTGTCACTGCTCGTAGTGTGGTTCTCTGCACATTTGTACTGTCCTACATGTTGGTACTTGCATCCGATCTCTTTCGTTTGATTTGCATAGCTGCTTCTTGAACTTTTCAACTGTGTGTTGTTTCTTTTTCTTTTGTCTGTTCTTTCTTTTTCTTTTTTTTTTCTCTGCGCAGATACATTTCAGTAAGTGTTTGGTGAAGTAGGACTATCCCGATAGGGTTTTAGTCAACTTCCATTCACCAATACTGGTATGTTGTCTCCATCTAAGGTGGCTAAATGAACTGCACCACCATTAGTAACATGCCCAACAGTATATGCGACAAGCCAATGCATCTTAAATTTGCCAGGAAATTTCATGAATTTACTATCATACAGGAGTACAAGATCACCTACCTGAAAAGACTTGTTCTTGATGTGGCGATCATGCCATGATTTTTCTCTGTCCTTCTGCACTTGTTGGTGAAATCCTACGATGTAGCGATCCTCCTCTAGCCCAACCAAGTGTAGAAGTCTTTATTCCATTGTATGTTCATCTGCCATGCCTGTGAATGCAAAAATCCTTAAGCTTGGTACTATGCACTCCATAGGCATCACAACTTCTTTTCCATAGACCAAGCTAAAAAATGTGTGTGATGTCAGTTTTTGGCAAGTTGTTATGTATGCCCATAACATGGATAGAATGCGCAGATCCCAATCATCCCTGTTTACATTGAATACCTTTGTCAGCTCATTCTCTAACACCTTGTTGAAAGCCTCAACAATTCCATTGGCTTGAGGATGATATTGCATACTCTTCAGATGATGTATCTGAAATTCTTCAATTAGCGCCAATAGTTCTTTTAAGGAAATGTGTTCCTTGGTCACTCATCATAATTTTTGGGCATCCAAATATGGTAAGTATGTTCTCAAAGATAAAATTTCCGGCAGTAGTTGTGCTATAGTCCTTCACTGGTTTATCTTCTTCCTATCTGGTGAGATAATCAGTCGCAGTGATAATGTATCTTGCACCAGTTCTTTTTCCTGGTGGGTTTATAGGTCCCACAAAATCAATAGCCCATTTGTGAAATTCTTGTAGTGTTAGTTGTGGTTTTAATGGCATTTAATCTCTTCTTGATAGATTTCCATTCCTTTGACATATTGTTATCGGACAATCCACTCGAGTGGATGCAAGCTGAATCTCCCTAGTTCAATGTGTAACTAGAACAACTCAAGAAAAAATACAACTCTACTTTCATAGATCTGATCAAATATTTTGTGATGTGAACACATACCTTTCAGATTCGAAGATCTTGTTCTACCTCTTGTCGCTTAAGTTCCCGCAGTCGTCAGATCTATAGCTGCAAGACCTGTAAGAACATGCAAGAAACAAAGAAGCAGCAATAGCACATAGACACAATAAATCGATCTAAGTAAATAGTTAGAGAAGTGAACTATAAATATCAAATGGACAACAATATTTATGGAAAGAGAGTTGTATTACTTTATTAAAATGGGAATACATAGAAGAGTAAGATTACAACCACACTCTAACGTTGCAAACTTCCTTCAACAAGCCAAGCCAAATCCTTCAAGGAGAGATGGGTGCCTCCAAGAGATGGATGAAGGTGATGACAATCTGATGTCCTAAGCTCATTCCACCAGCAAGTGGATGCTATAGTCTTCCTCCTTTTGGAATGGAGAGGAGCCTCATATAAATAGGGCTAGGAGGATAGAATGGGTTGAGGATTAGTGGGAGAGGACTAAGGGATCTTCCCAAGGATGAGGGAACCGAAGGATAGCTTGATTCACAAGTTGGTGATCAGGATCCAAGTCATACCCCTTCAAGAATTCGCTAGAAGATCCCCCTTATCCCTATTAACTGACATCGTCGCAGGTTGCAATAGGACAACCAACGTCAAGTAAGCTTGTCACAGGTTGTATAAAGGAAACATGCTACATCATCGCATTCGGTCAAGGGACAACCTGCGATGAACCATGTCATCGGATGATGTAAGAGATCAAGCTGCGGTAATCTATCTAGTTTTTAGGACAAGGGGTCAACAACTCATTCAGATTGACTTCCTAGCCATGGATACTACAGGGAATGTATACACTGAGTCTCATGATGGAAAGATTTAGGTGTAACAGAATGCCCCCCAAAGCATGAAGCTATTTGGAATTGAACAGGGAAAGTGCTTTGCTGGAAGGATGGAAATGGCTTGTCTAAAAGAAGATGTTTCCGTAGTACAACTAACTATGACAACTTAAGTCTGTGACTCATAACATGGCTGTCGACCAATACAATGCAGATCCATTGTAGTAAAGACTAACCAAACATAATCATGGCTACTAGACACAATCATCGATCCATGATGAGATGATAACACAGCCATGACCAATACAAAGTGGATCTGTGTGATATAACTCAAATAATCTTCATCACAACCTGGGTACAATATGACTTCCCCAGGGTCTTCAAGTCTAACCCGTAATGAAATCTATCCATGTGATTACAATGTTTTGGAGTCGAACATGGTAGAAACCACTTGACTACCGATGATTAATGTATACTGTTAAATTTTCAGAATTTACTTCAATCTGATCTAGGATCTTAACTGAGAGAACACCATGTACAACAAATCTACAGCATATCAATCATGGACACAATAATGCAAGCACACAAGAGACACATAGTTTACTTGGGGAAAACCATAAAGGTGAAAAACCCCAATAACTTCCTCATAGATAGATAGAGCAATGATACAACCAGAAAACAAGAGACATTCTTCTCCTAGCAGTAGAGCCTCCTCCTCCACAAGTGCGCCACTCTCCAAAGTGTGAGTGAGAGAATAGAATGTGTAAAATGAGAGAGACACACTCTCTATTTATACACTAACTTGACTTGACCTTTACTCAACTAGGTCAGCCTCAACTTAACCACTTAACATAATGCGGACTGGGCCGACCCCCACTAGGGTGGTCTAATAACCCTTTGACCCACATGGCCGACCCCCAATAGGGTGGTCTAATAACCCATCAAGTATAAGATACGACACTTACAATATAAATGATGACACTTCCATATAGAGGAAGAATAACATCTCTATAGGAATACAACCACTTCCGTATAGAGGAATAATAACATCTCTATAGGAATACAATATACATATATGTGAAATACATTCCGAAGTTACATATACATCAACACTCCCTCTTAACTAGGAAGGTATTTCTCGACACAGGTCTTCTAGTAGAAGTCATCTTCTCTGGATCATCGTCACTGGATAATCATCATCAAGTCATCATCATCATCACTGTTGCTGCTATCTCAATCAATCTCTGAATCTAATCGTCATAGGAAGTTCTACAAAGCCAGTCCTTTTTAATATTGGATGTAGGCCCACCACCTGCAGGTCTTCATCATCACTGGCCATACTGTGGAATCCTCAGGACTTATTATGTGCGTCACAAAACCTGACGGTAGCATCCCAGGCTGTTACGAGCATACAACTTGTTAGGAACCCATGTTTTTACTTTGTTAGTATATTGTTGTTGGACGCATATGCTTTGTAAGTCGTCCCATAGTATTTGTTGATCAATAGTTTGTGTTATTGTTGTGGCGCATATGCTTTGTAAGTTGCCCGTAGTATTGTTGATCCATAGTTTGTAGTGGCCCATAGTTTTGAACCATAGTATTGGTGCCTAGACTTAGTATATAAGTGTGTGTTGATATCTATGAAGGCACCGTGAAGTTATTTGTATTGAGCTTGCTCAAAGGAGGTTGCCCCCTCGAAGTGGCCTATGATCAATATAAAAGTGATTCTAAGTTTTGTCATTTCTACTATTTCACATATTCTTATTGATTAATTGTTGCAGGTGCTTCACATCTGGTATCAGAGCACTTTCTTGGGCTCATTGGGTGAAATTTCTGCCAAATTTTTTTTCGCATCTGTTGTAGGTTCGGATTTGGGAATAATCCCTATCCGCTTAACTGTGGGAAGTACTTGGGAATAAGCCCTAAAACTCATTGTGAGGAGTACCATAGGAACCCTGAAGTAGCTAGCCCATTGAGAGGACCTGCCAGCGAAAAGGGCAATGACCCCTACCTGATTGACTAGTTTTCACCCGTGAGGTAAACCAAGAGCTATCGTTTGTGGAAAAGTGGTTATCATATTTACCTGAGCCATGGAGTGAGGGGTATTGCCCCAATACGCAAACCGTCAGACAACATTGGTGGTCGAGTGAAATCCCTGAACTGTTAGGAAGCCGCACATACCTGGGGTCCATATCTATTTTCAGCTGAACCGTTGTCGATCAGTACTCTGCCGTTTGAGATCTAGCCGTTTAGATCCATTCTGAAAGCCTTTTTCAATCCATTCGATGCCGTTTCAGATCCCTCTATTTCCTCTCACTTCTGGGCCGTTGCAGATCTATCTGTTTCAGATCCCTTCCGAGCTGCAGATCTATCTGTTTCAGATCCCTTCCGAGCTGCAGATCTATCTGTTTCAGATCCCTTCTAAGCCGTAGCTGCTCCAGTCTAGAAAAAAAAAGAATCAGTTTTTTCTCCATATCTCCCTTGTTTTCACTCTGTTTTCCTTGAAATTTTCAAGGAACCCCTGTCATCCCATTCTGCATATTTCATTCATGAGGACCCTATCCCCAATTCCACTTCCCAAAGCCCGAAATCCCACATTTGTCTATTTTTAGGGTTTGCCATAACTTCCTCAGATTTCACCCAATCACCTTCAAATTTTACCACATAATTCCATTCTGTATTCTGCTTTTTTGTCCCCCTCTGCCAAATTTTCCTAGTCTTTCACCCCGCTTCTGAAATCCTCATTTTTTGCTTCCGTGTCTACTCGACAATGTCCAAAACCTAGTCAAACCCCAATTACCCTTCAGATTTTTTCCCAAATCCAGATTTTCCTTTTACTGAAGCAGTTTCTGGTTTTGTTTTCCTACCCAGTCAACCGAAAAAAAAAAAAAAAAACTCCTGGTTATGGTTGTCACCCGTGCAGGAGCAAAAACCATGGAAGAAGCACTTGCAGCCATCCAAGCCAAACTCCAGGATCTAGATGAAAAATTTCTAGGCCTCCATCTTGAACATTCAGCTATGAACAACAAACGACAGTCTGAGTCTTCATCAGACAATGGGTTCTCTTCTTCCAACAATTTCTGTGGTCCGAAGCTTGATTTTCCTCGCTTCAATGGTACTGATCCAACTGGATGGATCTATCATGTAGAACAGTATTTCAATCTGCATAATACTTTTGATGTCAACAAAGTTCCACTTGCATCCTTTCATTTGGAACAGGAAGCTCTTCAATGGTATCGTTGGTACATCAAGTCTCATGAAGAGCCAAAATGGCCAGACTTTTTCTAGCTCCTTTTGCAAAGATTTGGTCCTAGTGCTTTTGATGACTTCACAGGAGCCCCCACTAAACTTTTCCAAATTCGCACTGTGAGAGAGTATCAAACCGAATTTGAGAAACTAGCCAACCACACTGAAGGATTGTCTGATGACTTTTACCGGAGTTGTTTTATCAGTGGTCTAAAGGATGCCATCCGCTCTGAGGTCAAAATGTTCTGTCCCAACGCAATGATGGAATCCCTAGGGTTGGCTAAGTTGGCAAAAGATAAGATTGCAGCCCAACAACGCTCCAAGCCCACTTTTGTTCCCTTCCGAAATATGGGTTCTCAACGACCACCTATACCTCAGGCTCCTCGACCAACTCCTATCAAGCATTTGTCTGAAACAGAGATGCAAGCATGCAAAGAAAATGGGCTTTGCTATAATTGTGATGAGAAATTCACTTGGGGACATAGATGTGTTAAGCAAAAGCTCTATCTCTTGGATGTGGATTCTCCGCCTGCCTCTGAAATTGGTGACAAAGATCCAGAAACAATCGATGCTCAGGTCGACATTCAGGAACCGCCTATTGACCCTCCATCTCAGGATGACCAGCCAGAGATATCTCTCCATGCTCTAGCTGGAATCACCACCCCCCAAACAATGCGGGTTAGGGGTTACTTCAAGAAGCTTCCTCTTACAATACTCATTGATTCTGGTAGCACTCATAATTTCATTGACCCTCGGATCGCCAAACAAGCTGATTGTTTTATCCATCCTTACTCCAACTTTGAAGTCATGGTTGCCAATGGGGGCACCTTACCTTACAAATGGAAGTATCAAAATGTGCGTATCTCTATGGGAGATTATACCTTGCGCTCTGACATGTTTTCCTTGACCTTAGGCAGATGTGATGTGGTTTTGGGCACTCAATGCCTATGCACACTTGGCCCTATCTTATGGGATTTTGCTGAACTTTGGATGCAGTTTTCTCTCAATGGACAAAAACACACATTGACAAGATTACAACCAGGGTCTCTCAGCATCATCAGTTCACATCACATGGAAAAACTCCTCAAGAAGAATTCACATGGTGTCATCGCTCAGATCCATTCCATTCAAATGCAACCGTCAACAGTCTCCACTACTCCCTTGGATCTACAACAAATTTTGGATCGATATACAGGTGTCTTTGCTGAACCAGTGGGATTACCACCTTCAAGGCCAGAAGACCATCGTATTCAGCTCCTTCCTAGCAGCGTTCCTCCCAACATCAGGCCCTATCGCTACCCATTTCACCAAAAAACGGAGATTGAAATGCTCGTTCGGGACTTATTGAAGCAAGGTATTATTCGCCCAAGCACTAGTTCCTTTTCTTCTCCAGTTCTTCTTGTCTGCAAAAAAGATGGGTCATGGCGCCTCTACATTAACTTCCGAGCACTTAATCACCTCACCATCAAGGATAAGTTTCCAATTCCTATTGTTGATGAGCTTCATGGGGCTCAATTTTTCTCCAAGTTGGATCTTTGTTCTGGGTATCATCAAATTCGGGTTCATGAGGATGATATCCCTAAAATAGCTTTCCGCACACATGATGGCCATTATGAGTTTTTGGTCATGCCCTTTCGCCTCACTAATGCTCCTTCCACATTCCAGGCTTTAATGAATAAAGTATTTTGACCCTACTTGGAAACTTATCTTTGTTGCTTCACCTCTGAACAACAACATCAGTGGGCAAAGTGGCTCCCTCTCATTGAATGGTGGTACAATACCTCTTACCACACTGCCTCTAAAATGACCCCATATGAAGCCGTCTATGGTCAGGCACCTCTAGTTCTTCTTCCATACACCCCCAACATTTCACCAGTTCAGGAAGTTGACACAGTCCTTCGAAACCGCGATCAGATTCTTCGCATTTTACAGGACAATCTTCACATGGAAAGAAATCGCATGAAGCAACAAGCTGATCAGCATCGTTCTGAGCGCACTTTTCAAGTAGGCGATATGGTTTTTCTTCGTCTCCAGCCATACAAGCAATCCTCCCTGAAACTCAAAGGGTGTCATAAGCTCGCTCCAAAGTTCTATGGGCCATATCGGAGTCTTCAGAAGATTGGGTCTGTTGCTTATAAATTGGAACTTCCTCCTTCTTCCTGCATTCATCCAGTATTTCATGTCTCTTGTTTGAAGAAAGTTCTTGGCACCAACATCAGTGGACAAACGATTTTACCCAAACTGGATAATGAAGGATCCATCCTTTTGGAGCTGGAGGCCATCCTCAATCGGTGCACTCGTTAGCTTCGCTCTCACTCTATCACATAGGTCTTAATTCAGTGGCACGGTATGCAACCAGAGGATGCTACATGGGAACCACTCCTTTAGATTCAACAACAATTTCCACATCTAAAGCTTTGCGGACAAAGATTTTTTTAAGGGGGAGGGGATGTTAGGAACCCATGTATTTACTTTGTTAGTATATTTTTGTTGGACGCATATGCTTTGTAAGTCATCCTGTAGTATTTGTTCATTAATAGTTTGTGTTATTGTTGTGGCGCATATGCTTTCTAAGTCCCCTGTAGTATTGTTGATCCATAGTTTGTAGTGGCCCATAGTTTTGAACCATAGTATTGGCGCCTAGACTTAGTATATAAGTGTGTGTTGAGACCTATGAAGGCACCGTGAAGTTATTTGTATTGAGCTTGCTCAAAGGAGGTTGCCCCCTCGAAGTGGCCTGTGATCAATATAAAAGTGATTCTGAGTTCTGTCATTTCTACTATTTCGCATATTCTTATTTATTAATTGTTGTAGGTGCTTCACACAGCTCTACCTGTCAAATCTCCCAGGAGCACATTACATGTGACCCATCACAAAACCTGGCTGAAGGATCCCAGGCTATTATGAGCACACAGCTCTACCTGTTAGATCTCCCAAGAGCACATTACATGTGATCTCACCACAAAACCTGGCTAAAGCATCCCAGGCTATTACGAGCACACAGCTGTACCTGTCAGATCTCCCAGGAGCACATTACATGTGGTCCACCACAAAGCCTGGCTGAAGCATTTGAGGCCTTTTTCTTCCTGTCTAGATCTCCCAGGAGAAAATTACATGTGGTCATGGAAAAACCTGCCTGAAGCATCTGAGGCCTTTTTCATCCTGTCCAAATCTCCCAGGAAAAAATTACATGCCATAGGACAAAACCTCGCAAGATCCTCTCAGGATGTTACGGGTACACAACTCCTACCTGAAGATCTCCCAGGGCACAAATTACATGTCCTCATAGAGCAATGTCTCGAAAGAGCATCCCAGGATGTTACAGGTACACAACTCCAACCTATAGGATCTCCCAAACATGCTCATCTGCACAACCTGATCCACGACCACAAAGTATCATCCTGATACTCACCATACATTATCCTGACGTACACATGATCATCCTGATCATCATCACTGCATCGTCCTGATGCATGTCATCTGGAGAAGCTCATCATCCATGATCATCCTGATCATACAATGCATCCACCTGATGCATAGCAAGTATCTACCTGATACATATCACCATACACAGTGTATCCACCTGATACATAGATACATGATCCACACAATGTATCCATCAACATACATGATCTACCTGATCATACCTGATATATATATACATACATGATCTACCTGATCATACCTGATATATATATACATACATGATCTACCTGATCATACAATGTATCCACCTGATACATATACAGATACATGGTCCAAGCATCCAACATGATGCATATACAAAATACATACAAATGATCCAATCAATCATATCCAACATCCAAGATGATGCGTACATACATATACATATAAATGATCCAACTGATCATATCCAGCATCCAACATGATGCATACATACATATACATATAAATGATCCAATTGATCATATCCAACAGAAACTAGAACATCATCCTGATGCTCATCATCCAGCGCTTACATCCATAGCCATGTGAAGGATCCTCCTTCCAACATGCTTGGAGTGGCTTCAGCAAATGTGTCCATCACTTCTTCCTTGAAGTGTCGTCGATCTGAAGAACACCAAACCTCTCCCTGAAGTATTCGAACTTCACTCTGGCTAGTGGCTTCATCAGTACATCTGAAATCTGCTCGTCCGTCGCAACATACAGGAGCTTCACAGCTCCTTTCTGCACCATATCCCTGATATAGTGATATTTGATCTCTATGTGCTTCGACCTGTCATGAAACACAGGGTTCTCGGACAGCTTCACACAACTCTAGTTATCACAAAAGATACCAGTAGCATCCAACGGGAGATCAAATAACTCAGATAGTAGCTTCCGTAGCCATACTGCCTCACAACTAGCTGAACAGGCTGCAACATACTCTGCCTCAGCTATACTCAGTGCTACGCAGGACTGCTTCCTGCTAAACCAAGAGATCACAACTGATCCCATACTAAAGCAGCACCTAGATGTGCTCTTCCTATTTGCAGCACTGCCAACCCAATCTGAATCAACATAACCCTGCAGGTTAAACTTTTGATTCGCTTCATACTTGAGCCCATAATCCACTATACCGTTCAGGTACCTCAGAACATGCTTATAGCAACTAGATGAACACTCCTCGGATCTATGAGGAACTAACTCAATGTGTTCACAGCAAAGCAACTATATGGTCTCATGTTCATCAGGTACATCAAGGACCCAATCATTTGATGATACATAGAGAGATCAACTAGCTCAGATGAAGCATCACATAGAAGCTTCGGGTTCGATGCCAAAGGTGTGGCCATAGCCTTGCAGTCCATCATCCCAAACCTCTTCAGGATCTCTACTACATATTTCCCTTTTCCAAGGAAGACTCCATCTACACTCTGCCACACCTCCATGCCAAAACAAAATAGTGCATCATCCCCAAGTTCTTCAACTTGAACTCGACAGCAAGCTTCTACTGCATGTCGGCAATCAATCTATCTTCACCTATGATAAACAGGTCATCCGCATACAAAAGTAGTATCACTGGATTTCCTTCCTCAACCTTGTAGTAAAGGTTGGAATCCGCTTTATTCTTGGTAAAGCCCGAACGGGATAGAAAGCTTTCTATCCTACCATACCAAGTTCTACACATATATGACTCCCTGTCATGTGTCTCAGAACCAAGTGGCTGCACCACATACACTTCTCCTTCAACTACACCATTCAAGAAAGTGTATCTTCCTCTTCATCACTGCAGCATGCTTGATCTTGTAGATCCTCTTGGAAGTCACTACAGACTCCCCTCCAGGTCTTGGGACTGCATCCCAAAAATCTTCATGATCGACTGGTACTCCTCAATCACGGCATTCTTCCCAGATCCTGGGAACTTCAATATCTTCAATATTTTCAATAGATAACTTTGTTGCTGAACAAATGTTGTAGTCCTTCTTTTGTAGGTGATGGTATATGATCTTTCCTACACAACAAGTTAAATTGCATGATTAGAAAACATCTCATAGTTTTCAGAACAAATTCTTACACATAAAGAAATATGTCATACAGTCATGCAATTATCTTAGCCAATGCTTCAATACAACATTTATCCATATTCCATAACTTTCTAGATGCCTTCCAATCTCTACCAGAACATTGTTAAGAGTGTGCACAACTCCTAACATGTGAGCAAAGAGGTTTCATTCTAGATAAGTAGCAATTGAATGTTGTATAGTGCCATAGGCCACTTACCCATGTATATTAGTAGTATACTGTTCATCAATGCAACTATTCTAATATGCATAATACACAACCTAATTCTAGGAACATAAGCATATACATCATTGAACAATATTATTTAAACAAACAAATATGCAAGAAATGATAATTAAAATACTTATCTTTGTTTGTTTGTTGGGTGGACTCCCTCTGAGTCTTTGCTTCCTTGCAGGAGCTAATTTGAAGTAGCTTCTTCTACACCTTTCTGTTGTGGAATGTAGACACCTTTCTGTTGTGGAATGTAGACACCTTTCTGTTGTGGAATGTAGAGAGATGGTCAACTCCCTCTGAATATCTGCATCCTTGCAGAAACCACTGGAGTGTGCTCCCTCTTGATTTTTGCTTCCTGGATTACCTGTTCTGAACTTATATCCATCCTTAATCACTATGCATGCTTATTAGTATCATCATTGTGTTATCCTTGAGGTCTCATACATAATCACACATTTATTAGTATAATCTTAATATTATCAAAACACAATAATCTTAAACATGTATAGTCATGATCATTCACAGATAATAAACATTAGTATTCAAGGTTTCAGGGAAGTCTTCTTTTACTCATGCATATTCTTATTTGATCATAGGACTCTTCTGATTAGTTAAATCATCAATGCATAAACCCATGATTACTCAAACCTATACCTTCATGATTCTTTTGGTTAGTCATATCATCAATTATGGTAAGAAACATAATATGCATACAACCATGACTATTCAAACCTATGACTTCATGAATAATCATTATCAACAACACAACAGTATAAGATCCTAACACAAGATAGGATTCTAGCTTGATATAGGAAAAACATACCTGGATTAGCATGCTCGCTAGTTATGTCTAACATACCCGCATAATGTCTTCTGGTTCTCTTCAATGACTTGTGCTAGTAACCTGCATGTCTCATAAGTTAACCATTGTAGAACCAAGTTATATGTACCTCGTAAGTAGATCTTCTCTGTGATCCATGAAAATGGATGAATCTTTGTCTTCATGTCACCATGATCATATGTTCTTGAAGTAAGACATGATTTGTCATTCTTGGTGTACCTTTTATGTTAGCAAACAACGTAAGCCTCATACAACATCACAATGCATTAGTACAATCATAAGTGACAAAACCTTAATCAATGAATATCTTCTATTAAGGTGATACGACAAGTCTAGTAATTAATCAAGATTGTACTGTAATGATATGAAGACAAACATATGATAAACTTAACCATGAAACATACCTATAATCCATACCTATCAAGATTGCTTGTAATCTTCTTATGGAAGGACTTAGCCTCATCTCCCTCTGAAATAGGAACTTCTTCACTTATGCAGGTGACCAATCCATCATCTTCTAGGATTAATCCAATCCATTTGATTTGCAGGAACTGGATCTGGAGCTATAATAGGGTTTGTCAGAGAAACCCCAAAAATTCAAACTTTGAATTTCAAACTTCTGAAAGGATAGAAATTTGCGCCTTGATGAGCTGATCAAGATGGTATATTCAAAATTTGAAAACTGCAAAGTTTCACTCCTCAATTTTGCCTTTGAAACTTCCAGATTCACTAGACGTGACCCTGAACTGGAGTTTGATGAAGCCCACACTTCTTCCCAATCAAAAGGTTTGAGCCAAAGCTCTAAGCTTTGATTTTTCTAAGGAGCTTCCAGCCGTGGTCACAGATTTCCAAAATTCCAATTTTTGTAGAAGCCCTAATTTTCCATCTTTCTGATCAAAGTCCTGAACTCGGGTTTGATCAAGCCCGGCCTTATGCCCAACCAAAAAATATGATCTTGGTCTCTAAATTTCGATTTTGATAAGTAGCATCTAGTCGTGGCCTCCGATTACAAAAATTCCAACTTTCTTTGAAGCCCTAAATTTCGGAAGCCATGAATGAAGGTGCTCAAAAATAATTATGTTTTGACAGAAATATGTACCTGATTGTTTCTGGTGTAACTCCAAACTTTTCAATCCAAAGGGTCTAAATTTTTTTTTTGAGATAGCACAACCTGTTATCTTTCCATCCTGATAGGTCTGACCTCAATTGGATTATCTGCGAGAGAGTTATGCCAAGTGTCGCAACGTGACATGTTTATGGGATAATATAAGAGCTCGAACTTGTACGGCGTGCCATGTGTCACTGGTTCAACTTCGGCCCCTGAAAATGTTTCCTGAGATAGTACCGTCTATGTACTACCTGTCAGTTTTTACAAAATTTTATTTGGACCTTCTTAGCCCACGTTATGACCTTTTTCCCAAGGTCACCTGATTTTGACTCAGATCTGGAAGAGGCAAAAACCCTATATTGTACAGATCATAAATCACAAAGTACAACGAATTAGAGGTTTTCCTTTGGACACAAGGTACATGGGGATATGATATTCAACTTGGGGAAAGTTTCAGATCCGAAAACTTCAAAATGGAGTTATAGCGAAATTGCTACGATGACTGGTTTTTGCTATATCAAGCCCTAGCATTGTAAGTGCAACAAGTGTCATACATGCCATATCATGCCTTCTTTCAGGCTAGCTCTGATACCATGTTAAATTTTAATAATTTAATTCAATCTGATCTAGGATCTTAACTAAGAGAACAAAATGTACAGCATATCAATCATGGACACAATAATGGAAGCACACAAGAGACACAGAGTTTACTTGGGGAAAACCATAAAGGTGAAAAACCCCAATAACTTCCTTAGAGATAGATAGAGAAATGATACAACCAGAATACAAGAGATAGTATTCTCCTAGCAGCAAAACCTCCTCCTCCACAAGTGCACCACTCTCCAAAGTGTGAGTGAGAGAATAGAATGTGTAAAATGAGAGAGACACACTCTCTATTTATACACTAACTTGACTTGACCTTTACTCAACTAGGTCTGCCTCAACTTAACCACTTAACATAATGCTGACTGGGCCGACCCCCACTAGGGTGGTCTAATAACCCTTTGACCCACATGGCCGACCCCCAATAGGGTGGTCTAATAACCCATCAAGTATAAGATACGACACTTACAATATAAATGACGACACTTCCATATAGAGGAATAATAACATCTCTATAGGAATACAATATACATATATGTGAAATACATTCTGAAGTTACATATACCATTAACAAGCGCAAAGGAAATCATCATTGGGGTCAATGATTCCTAAGGTATAACAATACATATCACCAAGCATGAATAAATGAGTTGAAGTCGAATTCTTGACGAAATATTTCAATCAAGAGTCAATGATGTGAACTGATGTCGAAAACGAGGTAACCTGCCATTGAGTCATGCAGGACCAAGGTACTCGATTGGTTTCTAGATTCAAACCTCGGATGATGACCTGAAGTCAATAAGGATGAATCCGTCAAAGCAGGGCCATGATGAATCCCCCATTAACGACATGAAAATCGATAATAGATGATTTGGACCAGATCGGGTGGTACAGTGATGTGTAGAACTGACTCAGAGTAGACCGAAATGACTGAAGGTGTACTGACTATAAATGATGGGAAATAAATGTCTCTTGAACATGGGCATGGCATGACTTGGCAGTATTGACATGACAAGAATGATACCAACCCACAATGCAACTAATGGTGGAAGCATTCTTTGGCTGATCCAAAGGAGCAACACGACTCGAGGACAAACAGATTATCCAAGTACTGGATACAAATGCAAATGAGTGCCATGTTCAAGAGAGACTATGTACTGCCATAGACAAAGGGTGTAATACAAAATACTTTCATTTTTCCCCGTCATGACTGATGAGTGCCTCGTGTTTTTTACAATCTTGATAAGGGTAACCAGATGCTCGGTATAGCTCATCTCATAGATGAGTCCAATTCCAAATGTTTTATGAACTTGGAAAAGGAGTGGTTCATTCCATGATGGGCCCTTCAATGTTGAGTTTTAACGAGTCCAGAGAAGGAAAAATCAGTCGTCATTTCATGTTTAGAGAGTCTGAAAAGAACTAAAGAAGACTCCAAGGGGTTATTTTTCGTAAAGTTAGTCCCTTTGCTTGAAAAAGGATAAAACAAGGAAAGAGAGAACCCTTCTGATCATGATTGACCAGAGAGCTGCTTTTCCATAAATAGTGCCCCCTAGTCTGAAAAAGGAATAAACTACCACCAAGGAGACGACCATTAATATACTTTTACAAGCGTGAACGCATCAGGTTCACTTTGTGATCTTTTCATATTTTGAGAGCCTGAAAAGAGCTTAAAGGGAGACTCTAGGGGGGTTCCTTTTCCGTGGGAGTTTAACGAGCCCAAAAAAGCTATAAATTGTAACTCGGTGACTTATTCTCATGGTTTTACGAGTGCAAGAAAGAACGAAGATTTTTCTCATTGTCATCAAATAACTAGATTCAAACAAGTGAAAAAACAAGAAAAATGTTTTTTAATGAATAGTTCATACCCGATGACAGAAGACGACATCGAACGTGTACTTAATGACACCTGCACACTCGAAAACTAGGTCAAAATAGCTTAAAAGTACAAGATGGCTTTAAACTATAGCAAAGACCCAAAAAACATCTACATTTTAACAAGGGAATATTCCATTTTATGTTATAAAATGACCAAAATGGGTAAAATAGTCACCATTGTGTTTTTTGCCAAATTGGAGTGGTTGGAGTGAAAATTGGAGCCGCTATTCCCATGATGATTACCAGAACTATGATCTACCATTCGACGAGTAGTTAGAGGAGGTAAGCCTAGACCTCAGCATTTTACTTTCTAGTGGAGCAATTTCATGTTTTTTAATAGTTTTTTAGGTTTTTGAGTTGATGCAAGAGGGGATATTGCAACCACAGGTCGTCGCAGGCTCCCCTTATGGGACCTACGATGACCCTACATCGTCACAAAACCTAAAAGGTGTCCCTGCGACTATGACACACTATCCCTAAAGGAATTCTGTGACGATAGAAACATCCAAGAAAAGCTCAAAAAATAGCTCATAAGAAAGACTTCCAATGACTTGGGTGAGTTCTAACATTGATCAAATGCCTCTTATGACAAGTTTGTGGTTTCAAAATGGTGCTTGAGTGGCGCGAACGTGAGCATGAATTAGATGGCATACAAGTGGAAAACGATCCCGTGACTGTGAATGCATTGTGGAACTATGGACTCCTAAAGTACTTCAAGATTCAAGGGATGAGGAGCCAAACCCCACTATTGGATTACTTGATCCACTACTAGGATCCTTCCTAGCAACACTTCGTGATCGGTGAGCATACTTTGAGCATAGATGTGGAAGACATCTACTTTTTGACAGGATTGTCTCATAGAGGAGAACCCGTGTTTCTAACTGGATCATGAGGGGGTGATCGTACTGTTGATGATCTTGTAGTCCAGAATTGTACCCCAGATGCGATTGTTATCATCGGGAAGATTCCCATAAAGCTGGTATGTGAGTGCCCACTACGCACAATACTTTTCACCATTGTGAGGGCTGCGGGGAGCCAAGCGGTTCATGCAGTGAGCAAGGCTCATATGTTGTATGCAGAGGAGTGCATGGCTCTTGTTGTGTTCAACTAGTGTGAGGCCCTCCTCACTAACCTTAAGACTCAAGTGACTAAAAGTCGGCGCAGCGAACTCAGGCAGTTTGGGTATGGTTCGATTGTGGTGTCCTTCTTGCTAGAGTGGGTTCCTCTACTACACCCGTAGGTTGACTTAGATGACAGAGACATCCGAGATCCGCATATGACATGATGGGCGGAGGTGATGGCCCGCCACAGAGGTGGGGGTCCCATCATTGGATACAGCACAGGGTTCTTAACCTGGTTGGAGGGGCAGCTCCTCATGGTTGAGGATCACCCCTACAGTGGCACTGACTTCAGAGGAGACCCTGACTTAGTGATTCCAGAAGGCACACAATGGAGCAACATTGGTAAGAACAACATCCATTATGCTTTTTCATTTTATGTATTTATGATTTTTTTTTGGATAGTGGTGATGAGTCAAATACATACTTGTGCAGATGTGGGCCCCGTGCAACAGATTGGGATGTCACTCCTCGCAAGGAGGGGAGAGGGACCAGTCATAGGTCCTATTATGCATGACACCCTTACTGAGATGAAGGACATTTATGAGAACCTAGATAGGTTGACCTTAGACGTACCTGATCCAAAGGTGCATGAGCTTCCCAGGGAGATGTAGAGACATAGAGTTGGGGTGACTCTAGGCTTCGGCGTGCTGCTTCGCAAGGTTGCGGGGGTAGTTGATTGCTTCCATAGTCACCAACCAAGGGCTTCTAGACCTAGGGGTTCACGAGCCAAGAATTATACATGATGATTGTATTTATGTACTGAAATCTTAGTGAGGTTAATATTTTTGTATAGACTCTACTGAAAGCTATCACACTTCAGATTTTTGTATCAACGCTACTTTTATCGATTTATATATATATATATATATATACAAACATTTTGGCAGTCCTATACAGGTTGTGTTCATTATGAGATCGTGTTTATGTTTGCTTATGTGATGGATTATTTACATGTCGTGACTGCTTTTATAATTAATGAAAATGATATTTGTGTGCAATGTACCAATCTAAGATGAAGTTGGGCAATGAGTCAGAAACTGCATTCATTTCTCGTGGATTGCGCAGGTACTGAACAGATTCGAAGGACCTTTACAGAAGATGGAATCGTCAAAAAATACAGAGTAGGGTAGGATCGTGGATGGCATAAACCCGGTTCAGATGAGAGACCACCAATTGTGAGTCCAAGTGGACAACAATGTGGTCCATACCCAATGAGATAGTGTTGGTTAGGGTTCCGATGACGGCTTGGTATTCCGTGGCATTATTGGTTTCCAATCCCAAACAACTCCCCCCTGAGTTGATAAGCTTGCCGGTGGGTGAATAAAGTACCTAGGATGTCGAGGCAAGGTTATGGGTATGCCAGCTGGAACCGTCTGTGAATCCATAGCAAGTTGCCATCTGCACATGCAGATAGGACATGGTATAAGAAACAAAACAAAACCTAGACATGCAAAAAATCAAAGCGTCAGACAACACAAAACACATGCCATGTACAGTATATATAGGGTGCTCATGCATGAAAAGACTCAAGAATAGTACCTCTTCAGGTAGAGCCCATTGCAGGGCTCACCCAAATAAATCCTGTTGTAATATTCTAACTCGTAGGATCCTTTCTGCAGGATGCGTTTCACCACATATGGTCCATGCCACATGGACTCGAACTTGCCTACTTCTGCTCATAGGTGACGACTAGATCTCCCTCGTTTTAAACACGAGGTTTGAGCGACTTGTCATACTAGGATTTGATGCATCCTTTGTGCTCCTTGTTGGCAAGAGCAGCATCGTAGCGAGTTTCATTGAGTTTCGCTAAGTGAAGAAAAGGTTCTTCCTTAGCCGTGGTGTATGAGAGAAGTTCTAATGTGAGTTTTAGAGATGGGATCTCGCACTCTATCAGAAGTACTGCCTCCAATACATAAACAAGTTGGAAAGGCGTGAACCCAGTGGCAGTCTTAATGGAATTCTCGTATGCCCATAGTGCCGAGAAAAGCATATTATGCAAATTGGAATTATGGGTGCCCACCATGCGTTGGATCATAGTTTTCAAGACCTTGTTTATGGTCTTGACCTGACTGTTTGCTTGAGGGTAATAAGGTGTTGAGTTTTCATGGTGAAAACCCAGCTTAACACTCAACCCATCGACCATTTTGTTCTGAAAATGAGACCCATGGTCGGTGACTATGTCTTGCGGTACTCCGAACTGTGCAATAACATGGTTGAACATGAAGAGTGCAACAGTTTTTTCGTCCTCGTTTTACGTAGGCATAGCCTCAGCCTACTTTTTAAAGTAATACATGACTACAATGATGTAACTATGCTCCCCGCTCGAGGTAGGCTTACAGTGCATGAAATCGATTCCCCATTTTGCAAAGGGACCGACGGAAACAACTAGATGTAATGGGGCGGGATGAGCGTGCTTTTTCATTTGAAAATGCTGGCAGGGTAGACATTTCTTGACGGCCTCCATACAATCTCTAAAGATCAAGGGCCAATAGTATCCAACCCGTAATATCTTCTAGGCGGTAGCCATCCTAGAGAGATGACCTCCACACACCCCCACGTGTCAGTCATTCAAGACAAGTTCAGGTTCTTCATGAGTCAGACAACATCAAAGAATTGAATCAATACCATGACAATACAAGGTATCACCAATGATTAGGTAATACTTGGCATGGTGTCGAATGCTTCGATGGTCGTCTCGATACAAATCAGGGTTGAAGCGTTGGGTGTGAAGATATAATGTAATATCTCCATACAAAGGGTTAGACGTGCTGATCAGAAATAGTGACTCATCCGGAAATGAGTCAATGGGCTCCAAATCTAACTCAACAAGGGGAAGATCACAAATGAGCTCTGCGAAGACTAAATATTTCTTGGCCTTCTCTTTCTCGAACAGGAGATCAAATTCCTGGAGTATCATGATCCAGCATGAATACTTTCCCCCAAGTACTTGTCTCGTGAGGACATGGTACATGGGGTTCGAGTTAGCGATGATGGTAGTAGTGCGGAGAACAATGTAATGGCGGAACTTTCAGACAGCAATGACTGCTGTGAGAGCAAGCTTCTCAACATGTGAATACCAAGTTTCGGAGTCGATGAGACCCTTAATCAAGTAGTAGATCACATGTTCCTAGGCATTATCATCTTCTTGAACCAAAACCATTACGATTGTGGTGGCAGAAGCGACAAGATAAAGGATGAAATCCTTATGGTAATTGGGCTGTTGGAGCACAGGGGCATGAGTGATAGCATGTTTTAAAGTTTCAAAGGAACACTAGGCTTGATCATCCCAAATGAAAGGTGTGTCCTTCTTCAACAGTCGCATATAGTCCTATGTCTTCTCCACGAAATTACAAACAAAATGCCTTAAGTAAGTTTCCTTTCCTTGCAAACTTTGTAGTTCCGTTATGTCCATTGGGGGTGGAAGAGAAATGATGGCTTCAACCTTCAGGGGATCAATTCTAATCCCATATTTTGATACGATGAACCCTAGGAGGCATCTAGACTCGACGCAGAATATGCACTTGTGAGGGTTCAGACAAATATTATATCACCTGCATCTAAGGAATACTGTCATCATATGATCGATGTGGAACTAACACTGCTCTGAATGGGCAGGTAGATCATCGAGATATGGTTCCATAAAGTTGTTCAAATCCTGAAAAGCATACGACATGGCCCGCTGGAATGTTTCACCAGCATTTTTGAGGCCAAGAGGTAGTTTGTGACAAGCAAATGTGCCCCAAGGACAGATGAACATTGTTTTATGTTGGTCTACCGGGTAGATCTCAATCTGGTTGTAACTGGAAAAGTCATCCATGAAAGAAAAGATGATGCTCCCAACACAATTATCTATGATTTGGTCAATGAATGGGGTCGGGTAATTATCCTTTGGACAAGGCTTATTCAGGTCCCGATAATCGACACAGACATGGATAGTTCCATATTTTTTCGTCATGGGGACAACCTTGGAGACCCATTATGTTAATGGAATAGGGTAGATGAAACTAGCTTTCAATAGTTTTTCAATCACTGCCTTGATTGCCACAGTTTTACAAGGGTGCACTGGTCGTAGCTTTTGACGAACAAGCTTAGAGTCAGGATCCGTCGGGATTTGATGTACAACAATAGCAGGGTCAATCCTAGGCATTTCCTTGTAGGTCCACGCAAATGCATTGCAGAACTCTTTGAATATGGTCGTGTAGACAGTAACTCTTCTGGAGAACAATTATGGCCAATTTGTATGTGTTCCATGACACCTGGAGTGGTCGAGATGTCAATCGAAACAGTTGGCGTAATTTTTTCCAAGTTGATTTCAGAGACCATGTTGCAAGTCACGATGGATGACTGCGGACAAGAATCGACATCCGGTGTATAAATAGTAGTAAAATCATTCTCCACAGAATCAGGTGACGGTAGGAAAGATGATCAATGGTGAAGGTCTTCCCAAGGTGGTTCATCTGCCCTCATGACTTCCATGATGAACTCATCAAAGCAGAAAGTCTGAAGCAGAGGGTCTGGTAAGGAAGATATCTATGGTAGAGATTGTGATGTGGAGGCCAGAGATAAGTTATCCTCTGGGGCTTACTGGATAGCCTTGTAAGTAGCTTCGGCTTATGAGAGAGGCATTGCGTTTCTAATCAGGTGCATGGTTGTAGGGTCAGGTACAACCCAGGTATCGGAAGAGTCGGAAGAGTGTGTCGAGGAGATCATGTGCACCGAGGCAACATGGTTAGGGGGATCCGAAAAAGGAAAGACTCCCATCAGGGATGAGTCCTTGAGGAGTCCGACCCCCACACTCTCATATAAAGACATTTTTTTGAGCAAAGGGACATGTCTGCAGGATGAGTAGCGGTGTCCGGTGTGCAGAAATCCAATTGTTTGATCGTAACAATTTGTCCTTGGTGGGGGAACTGTACGATGTAGAAGACAGATGACGCTACCACAGTCATGGCATAAAACCGGTTTGAACCAAGCAACAAATTATAATCTAACAGGGCTGTGACCACTTCCACATTAATGGTTACAGTCTTTCCCCCCAGCTCGATGGCTAAATCCTGGAGTAACACATGAGGTTGGAATCCCCTTCCATTGAATGCCTTTAGAGTGGTGGGAGAACGATTTAACTCGAGAGAACCAGTGTCTCTCCAATAGGATATCGACATTACCAAATTGGATGCGCCTTCATCTAGGACGGTACAATGCATAGTCTTCCCAACAACATTCGTGGAAATTTGGAAAGCTAGTTGGTGGGAAAGTCTTGATTTGAAGTACTTGAGCTTGAACATTATGGTGTTCTAGGAATTCGGGTCAATTGCACCGATTGCAGCGAGGAGAGTCTTGCATTGAGTAGGAAAATTATGCAAGACTTCCAATGTTGACATGGCACAAGGTGCTTGTGCTAAGTCCTCAACTATGTTATAGTTTTGAGCAGCCTGACCATTAGGATTGAAAACAACCTTTTGAATCGTGCTCTTGGGCGGACGAAATACTGAATCAAGAGTTGGTTTCTCGATGATGAGAGGACTCTGTGATAGAGTGACTTACGGTAAAGAAGTGGAATCTTTTTCAGTATTACTTCCATCGGATTCCTTACAGGGTGCTAAGTAATATGAGCGTGACCTAGTATTTAAGTTAATGATCTCACTACGCATCATGAGGACAGGTGTGGTGGAGGATGTTTCCCCTTGTGGAGGGGTGTTTGCACAATTAATTATTGATTTTGAGTAGGGAAGGGATCGTTAAGTACTGTAGGGGAGGGGTTTCCTTTGAGGAACTTCTGGACTTCGTCTCGATGTGGATAGTCTTTGGAGAAGTGGTCCTCACCACATAGTAAACAAGGAT
The DNA here is from genome assembly GCA_027924585.1 of Larix kaempferi. Taxonomy (NCBI): domain Eukaryota; kingdom Viridiplantae; phylum Streptophyta; class Pinopsida; order Pinales; family Pinaceae; genus Larix; species Larix kaempferi. The sequence continues at coordinate 18,106,403 of BSBM01000922.1, read as the reverse complement.
ATTTCACCTTCCATTTATGTCTGTTGTCATCAGGCGTGGGTTTGGGGTCCTTCTAATTAGAAGATTTCTTCTGTTTACCCTTATTATTATTCTTCTTACCACCGGATTTTTGAGGAGAAGTCGATTGAACGGAATTCACCTCGTCGGTGTAAGCAAGAGGGGTGGATTTGGATGTGTGTGAGCCAGCCTCTGCTAAAGGTATGGAAAATTTGTGATGGCTGCTAGCTCCATCATATTTTGAGGAAGGATGGGAATGTAAGGAACCAATAATGTCGTCAGCTTGTGGATCCTTGGGTGGTTTTGCTAGATCATATGTGGGGCACAGAGCATCTGGTACAATGTTGTACAATGTGCCATATTGAGCATAGACTAGGTCTAGGTACTGAGCACGAAAATTGCTTGCTCTTCTGTGAAAGCTCTTCCCATAGCCACATCTCAAGCTACGGTGGGTAACAACGACTTCGTAAACCAGTCAGCTAATAGCTGATCTGGATTGGGATCCTTAATTAGGCATTGTCTCCGCCGCCACTCATGGATGTGATCCAAAATGTGAGTAGCAGTGTTCTGACGGAGGGAGGTGAGGAGTCTGTACCAGTCTCATACCATATGGGACTTGGGTAACTAGAAAGGAGTAAAAAATGACATAGCCAAAGTGCGAAAATATGGAAAAGGGTTTGCTGGTAATTCAATCTACCACTTGGAAACTCTACCAGTGTGGGTTCTCTGAAATAACCGCAAACGAATGGAATCGTCCATCAAAGAGTTATACGAACACCATAAGTGATACGTCATTACGTGGTTCTTGGGGTCCTCACCAGGTTTACCATCAAACTTTGGAATTTCTGATGGTAACTTGAATGAAATGGGAGTCCAATTTTGACGATGAAAAATGGGATCGTTCGTCAACCGAGACAGATCTGGAAACTCCAAAGTGGCTAGAAAAGGTAGTTGTTGGTTGGGTTACGGATACTAGTAATACTAATATGGCATCTGTGTACTAGTAGGACCTTGAATTGATTGATAATAAGGTCCTCCCATGGGAATTTGACCATAAGGGGGTGTGCCTCCAGGGTTGGGTGGTGGACCATATTGGGGTCCACCTCCACCACCATGATAGGGTGGTCCTCCGGGTGGGGATCCTCCGCCATCGGGGGGAGGTGGAGGTCATCCACCTCCACCACCACCGCCCCCAGATGGTGGAGGTCTGCCTCCACTACCACCATAATAAGGTGAGCCACCGCCTCCGGAATAAGGTGGGCCACCTCCATGAGGTGGGGGGCCATTATTTCCAAAAGGAGGGGGTTCAGTCCTCCACTACCACCGATACCATAATAGGATGGGCCATTACCTCCGGAATGGGGCGAGTCACCTCCATAGGGTGGAGGTCCGGTATTGCTAGAGGGAGATGGTCCTCCACATCTTCCAAAATAGGGCGTTCCTCCTCCACCAAAGTGGGGTGGGCCTGTCAAATTTTCAGAATTTACATCAATCTAATCTAGGATCTTAACTGAGAGAACAACATGTACAGCATATCTACAGCATAAAAATCATGGACACAATAATGCAAGCACACAAGAGACACAGAGTTTACTTGGGGAAAACCATAAAGGTGAAAAACCCCAATAACTTCCTTAGAGATAGATAGAGCAATGATACAACCAGAATACAAGAGATAGACATCTCCTAGAAGTAGATCCTCCTCCTCCATAAGTGTGCCACTCCTCCTTGAGTGCATGAGTGAGAAGTGAGTGAGTAAATAGAGTGCCTCCCGCACTCTATTTATACTTGACTTGACTTGCCTTTTACATAAATCATGTAGGCTTGAACTTAACCACATAACATAATGCTGACTGGGCCGACCCCCAATAGGGTGGTCTAATAACCCTTCGACCCACATGGCTGACCCCCAATAGGGTGGTCTAATAACCCTTTGACCCACATGACTTATACAGGTCCGACCCCAACAAGCTGGTCTAATAACCTATCAAGTATAAGTTACGACACTTACAATATAAATGACGACACTTTCATATAGAGGAATAATACCATCTCTATAGGGGTACAATATACATATATGAAATACATTCCGAAGTTACATATACATCAACACTCCCTCTTAACTAGGAAGGTATTTATCAGCACAGGTCTTCTAGCACAAGTCTTCTTCTCTGGATCATCGTCACTGGATAATCATCATCGAGTCATCATCATCGTCACTGCTGCTGCTATCTCAATCAATCTCTAAATCTACTCGTCATAGGAAGTTCTACAGAGCCAGTCCTTTTTCATACTAGATGTAGGCCCACCACCTGCAGGTCTTCGTCATCACTGGCCATACTGTGGAATCCTCACGACTTATTACGTGCATCACAAAACCTCGAAAGAGCATCCCAGGCTATTACGAGCACACGGCTCTACCTATAGGATCTCCCAGGCCCATATTATATGTGACCTCACCACAAAACCTCGCAAGAGCATCCCAGGCTGTTACGAGCACATAGCTCTACCTATAGGATCTCCCAGGGACAGATTATATGTGGTCACCACAAAACCTCGCAAGAGCATCCCAGGCTGTTACGAGCACGCAGCTCTACCTCTAGGATCTCCCAGGGACAGATTATATGTGGTCATGGCAAAACCTCGCAAGAGCATCCCAAGACTTATTACAAGCACACAGCCCAACCTATCGGATCTCCCAGGAACATATTATATGCCATAGGACAAAACCTCGAAAGAGCATCTGCAAGATATCCGAGGACACGAATTACATGCCATAGGCAAAACCTCGAAATACTATCTGCAGATCTCCCAGGGCCAAATTATATGTCCTCCCAGAGAAAAACCTCAAAAGAGCATTTTCCAGATATCCCAGGGCATGAATTACATGCCATAGGCAAAACCTCGAAAGACTATCTGCAAATATCCCAGGGCCAAATTATATGCTCATATGCACAACCTGATCCACGGCCATAGAGTATCAACCTGATAGTCACCATACATCATCCTGATGTACACATGATCATCCTGATCATCATCACTGCTACATCCTGCTGCATGTCATCTGGAGAGACATCCTGAAGTTTGTCATCCATGATCATCCTGATCATACAATGCATCTACCTAATGCATACCAAGTATCTACCTGATACATATCATAATACATGATCCACCTGATCATACAATGTATCCACCTGATACAAATACAAATACATGATACATATCACCATACATGATCCACCTGATCATACAATGTATCCAGCTAATACATATATAGATACATGGTCCAAGCATCCAACATGATGCATATACAAAATACATACAAATGATCCTACTGATCATATCCAGCATCCAACATGATGCGTACATACACATACATGATCCAACTGATCATATCCAGCATCCAATATAAAGCGTACATACATATACATGATCCAACTGATCATATCCAGCATCCGACATGATGCATACATACATATACATGATCCAACTGATCATATCCAGCATACGACATGATGCGTACATACATATACATATAAATGATCCAACTGATCATACAAAGCAAAAAACAGAACATCATACTGATGCTCATCATCCAACACTTACATCCATAGCCATGTGAAGGATCCTCCTTCCAACATGCTTGGGATGGCTTCAGCAAATGTGTCCATCACTTCTTCCTCGAAGTGTCATCAATTTGAAGAATGCCAAGCCTCTCCCTGAAGTACTCGAAATTCACCCTGGCTAGTGGCTTTGTTAGCACATCTGCAATCTGCTCATCTGTCGCAATGTACAGGAGCTTCATAGCTCCTCTCTACACCATATCCCTGATATAGTGATATTTGATCTCTATGTGTTTCGACCTGTCATGAAACACTGGGTTCTCAGACAGCTTCACACAACTTTGGTTATCATAGAAGATACCAATAGCATCCAACGGGAGATCAAATAACTCAGATAGTAGCTTCCGTAGCCATAATGCCTCACAACTAGCTGAATAGGATGCAACATACTCTGCCTCAGGTGTAATCAGTGCTACGTAGGACTGCTTCCTGCTAAACCAAGAGATCACACCTGATCCCATACTGAAGCAGCATCCAGTTGTGCTCTTCCTATTTGCAGTACTGCCAGCCCAATCTGAATCAACATAACCCTGCAGGTTAAACTTTTGATTTGCTTCATACTTCAGCCCATAATCCACTGTACCCTTCAGGTACCTCAGAACATGCTTTACAGCAACCAGGTGAACACTCCTCGGATCTGTTAGGAACTGACTCAATGTGTTCAAAGCAAAGCAAATGTTTGGTCTCGTGTTAATTAGGTACATCAAGGACACAATCATCTGACGATACATAGAGACATCAACCAACTTGGATGATGCATCACATAGAAGCTTCAGATTCGATGCCATAGGTGTGGCCATGGCCTTGCAATCCATCATCCCGAACCTCTTCAGGATCTCTACTGCATACTTCCCTTGTTCAAGGAAGATTCCATCTGCACTTTGCCACACCTGTTACAAACAGGTCATCCACATACAATAAGAGTATCCCTGCATTTCCTACCTCAACCTTGTAGTAAAGGTTGGAACCCGCTTTACTCTTGGTAAAGATCAAACTGGATAGAAAGTTGCCTATCCTACCATACCAAGTTCTGCACATATATGATTTCCTGTCATGTGTGTCAGAACCAAGTGGCTGCTCCACATACACTTCTTCTTCAACTACACCATTCAAGAAAGCTGTCTTGAAATCCATCTGGTGTATATTCTATTTCATCACTTTTATATATCTCTATGCTGTCATCTGCAGCATGTTTGATCTTGATAGATCCATATGGAAGTCATAACAAACTTCCCTTCAGGTCTTGGGACTACATCCCAAACATCATTCTTCATGATCGACGGATCATGGCATTCTTCCCATATCCTGGGAACTTCAATATATTCAATAGATAATTTTGTTTCTAAACAAATGTTGTAGTTCTTCTTTTGTAGGTGATGGTATACAATCTTTCCTACACAACAAGTTAAATTGCATGATTAGAAAACATCTCATAGTTTTCAGAACAAATTCTTACGCATAAAGAAATATGTCATACAGTCATGTAATTATCTTAGCCAATGCTTCAGTACAACATTTTTCCATATCCCGTAACTTTCTAGATGCCTTCCAATCTCTACCAGAACATTGTTAAGAGTGTGCACAACTCCCAACATGTCAGCGAAGAGGTTTCATTCTAGATAAGTAGCAATGAAATGTTGCACAGTGCCATAGGCCACTTACCCATGCATATTAGTAGTATACTGTTCATCAATGCAACTATTCTAATATGCATAATACACAACCTAATTCTAGGAACATCAGTATATACATTATTTAAACAAACAACTATGTAAGAAATGACAATTCAAATACTTATCTTTGTTTGATTGTTGGGTTGACTCCCTCTCATTCTTTGCTTCTTTTCTGCAACTCCATTCTTATGTGGATTGTGAGAAGTGATCAACTCCCTCTAAATATCTGCATCCTTGCAGAAACTACTGAAGTGTGCTCCTTTTCTTTCTTGCAGGAACAACTAGAGTGTGCTCCCTCTTGATCTTTGCTTCCTGGATTACCTATCCTTGAACTTATATTCATTCTCGATCCCTATGCATGCTTTTTAGTATCATCATTGTGTAATCCTCTAGGTCTCATACATAATCAAACATTCATTAGTATAATCTTAATACTTATCAAAACACAATAATCTTAAACATGTATATTTATGATCATTCACAGATAATAAACATTATTATTCAAGGTTTCATGGAAGTCTTCTTTTACTCATACATATTCTTATTTGATCATAGGACTCTTCTGGTTAGTTGAATCATCAATCAAGATAAGAGATATAATATGCGTAAAACCCGTGATTATTCAAACCTATACCTTCATGATTCTTCTGGTTAGTCATATAATCAATTATGGTAAGAAACATAATATGCATACAACCATGATTATTCAAACCTATGACTTCATGAATAATCATTATCAACAACACAATAGTATAAGATCCTAACACAAGGTAGGATTCTAGCTTGATATAGGAAAAACATACCTGGATTAGCATGCTAGCTAGTTATGTCTAACATACCCACATAATGTCTTATGGTTCTCTTCAAAGACTTGTGCTAGTAACCTGCATGTCTCATAAGTTAACCATTGTAGAACCAAGTTATACATACCTCGAAAGCAGATCTTCTATGTGATCAATGACAATGGATGACAATGTGGTTCATACCCAAGGAAATAACATCGGTTAAGGTTCCAACTACTGCAGTATACTCTGCGGCATTGTTGGTTGCAAATCCAAGGAAACCTCCTCCTGAGATGATGAGCTCGCCTGTTGGGAATACAGTACCCAAGCTGCCGAAGCAAAGTTGCGGGTATGCCAGATGGAACCATCTGCAAATCTATAGCATGTTGCCATGTGCACATGCAGACAGAACATGGCATAAGAAGCAGAAACAAGATCTAAAGACACTAAAAAACAAGCGCGTCACACCACACAAATACAAACAAACACGCCATGTACAGTATATACAAGAAAGTATATGCATGATCGGATCAGGAATAGTACCTCTTCAGGTAAAGCCCATTAAAGGGTTCACCTAAAGAAATTCCATCCTAATCTTCAAGCTTGTAAGCTCCTTTTTCCAAGACACATTTGACAATGTAAGGTCCGTGCCACATGGACTCGAACTTTCCTGCCCCTAGTTTGTCATGTATCTGGTCGTATGTAAGGACCACGTCACCCTCGTTGAAAATACAAGGTTCAACTAACTTGTCTTACTAAGCTTTGATGCATTTCTTGTGTGCTTCGTTAGCAAGAGTGGCATCTCAGCGGGACTCATCAAGTTTTGCTAAGTACAGGAAACATTCTTCCTCAGCAGTAGTGTTAGGAAGAAGTTCGACAGCGAGTTGAAGAGACGGAATTTCGTACTATATGGGAAAGACAGCCTCCAATCCATGCAATAGCTGAAAAGGAGTGAAACCAGTGGCGGTTTTAACAAAAATTCTGTAGGCCCATAGTGCTGAAAAGAGCATATTATGCCAGTTGGACTTATGTGTACCTAGCATCCTTTGGACCATAGTTTTCAAGACCTTGTTAATGGCCTCAACCTGTCCATTTTACTGTGGGTAGTAGGGTGTTGATTTTTCATGATGAAAACCCAATCTATCGCTCAGCTCATCAACCATATGGTTCTGAAAGTGAAAACCGTGGTCGGTCACTATCTCCTGCGGAACTCCAAACCGTGCTATAAAATGATTGAACATGAAGAGTGTGATGATTTTGATATCATTTTGGTGTAGGCATTTCCTCGGCCCACTTTGTGAAGTAATCCACAGCTACTATGATGTAACTATGCCCCCTAGCCAAGGTAGGGTTACAATGCATAAAATCGATGCCCCATTTTGCAAAGGGGCCCACGGCAATAACCAGGTGTAACGGGGCAGGATGGGTGCGCTTCTTCGTATGGAAGTGTTGACATGGAGGACATATGTTTATGGCCTCAATACAATCTTTGAAGATAGTAGGCCAATAATATCTTGCACGCAAAATCTTGTGGGTTGTAGCCATCCTAGAGAGGTGACCGCCACATGCCCCGTCGTGACAGTCATTCAGAACGCGTTCAACCTCATCGTGGGTTAGACAAAATCGAAGAATTGAATCGACGCCATGACGGTACAAATTATCATTGATGATTAGATAATACTTTGCATGGTGATGTATTCTATGATGCTTGTCACGAGACAGTTGAGGATTGAAGCGTTGGGTTTGAAGATAGAATGAAATATATCCATACCACGGATCAGTCGTACTGATGAGAAACAACGATTTGTACGGAAAAGAATCAATGTGCTCAACTTCTACATCAGGACGGGGAAGGTCACAAATAAGTTCAGCAAACACCAAAGAATTTTTAGACTTGGATTTCTCGAAAAGAAGGTCGAATTCTTGCAGTATCACAATCCAGCATGAATACTTGCCCCCAAGTACCTGACGTGTTAGTACGTGGTACATGGGGTACGAGTCTGCGATGATGGTGGTGGTGTGGAGCAGGATGTACTTCCGGAACTTTTGGATGGTGATGCCTACCGCAAGAGAAAGCTTCTTGAGATGTGAATATCTAGTTTCAGCGTCAATGAGACCCTTACAAAGATAGTATATTACATGTTCCTGGGAGTTTTGATCCTCCTGTACCAAAACCATAGTGATGGTGGTAGAAAAAGCAACGAGATATAAGATGTAATCTCGGAAATAGTTTGGCGATTGGATTACGGGGGAATACGTGATGGCATGTTTGATTTTGTTGAAGGATTTCTGAGCTTGATCATCCCAAATAAATGGGACATCCTTCTTAAGCAGTTTTATGTACCCCTTAGTCTTCTCCACGAAGTTACAAACAAAACACCTTAAATAAGTCACCTTCCATTGGAGACTTTGAAGTTCTGTCATGTCGGTCGGAGGTGGTAGGTTGACAATGACCTCCACTTTTAAGGGATTGATGCAGATCCCATCCTTTGAGACAATAAACCCTAAGAGGCATCTGGACTCAATGCAAAAGATACACTTATGAGGATTCAGACAGATATTGTACCATCTGCATCTGAGGAAGATGGCCGTCAGATGAACCATGTGGAACTCACGCTACTTTGCATGAGCAGGGAGATTGTCTAGGTAAGGTTCCACAAAGTCCTTAATATTGTCAAGCCTTCTAATTGCAGATAATTAAATATCAACACACAGAGCGTATGAAATTTATTGTCAACCCGAGAAAGTCTTTTTATTTCAAAGGACAAGTGCACAATATATGCTTAAACACAAACCATTAGAAGTGAATACTTTTATCTTCTATCATCTATGTTCATCCCAAGAATCTACGCAATCCCAATTGCCTTCTAACTGCTGTACTACAATCCTTTTCTATTATGCATCAAGCAGAACGAATATCAGATCTAATCAACGATTGCAGGAAGGAAATCTCAATTGCATTCTAAAATAATCAACTGTCTAATGAAATCAAGCTGGGAATCATGAAGCATGACCTGAACATTACTCTAGAATTTAATAAAGGAGATTGAAGCAACTGTTCTAAGATACTGAATTGCAAAATATAAATCAATCAACACATAACAGGAAAGCTAATTCATAGGAGCTTCTGGGATTACGTTTCAGCTGTAGGATGAGCACAACAGTGTGAACAGAAATTGAATTACATAAAACAAACCTGACTCAGTCGACTGTTATTGATACCATTCACCAATCTCACAAATAAATCATTTACTGAGAAATCCGCACAATGAATATTGCTGCTGCGTACAAAAGAAAGATCAAAGCATCACACAACAGAAAGATGAAATCCTAAATTAACACAGCAATCTCTGTGGAAGACGGGCCCAGTCTTCACACAGAGACGCTGGTTGAACAACACTCTATTTAACTCAGAAACAACTCTTTATATTAACAGAAGGATGAGTACATAGTTTCGGCTTGACTGCTAATACCAGATGAATTAATTAATTGCTGTCCAACCCCTCGATCGAGGTAATACCACATATTTATACATACAGTTGCAACATCTAAACCTATAATTGGGCAGCCATGAAGATCTATGATCTTCAGGCGCCCTAAATAATCTAGCTGTTACAATGCGTGGCAGAACTGAAATATCCAAATATGAGAGGAGTTATCAACTGTCCCAAGAGTGGCGGTCCTTCCAGCTCACAGCTGGATTCGAGCAGCGACATACTTAAGATAGAACTTTATGTTACAGCTTCCCCGCCACGACTGTGCCTTGATTGATGATTTGAGCCCCAAGGAACCTTCCTTAAGCAATGGACATCCCTTCCTCCGTAACTTGTTCAGCTCCGATCTTCCTGCAGTCTATTTATCTTACTACCTTCACAATTTGCATCATGTTAGCACGAATTAAGAGATGCACAGCTTAAATCATCACAATCATAAGTATTAATACAATAAAACAATAATCGGCTGTACCTTGGTAATTTGGGGAATATATAAGGACAATAAGTTGAATTGCCAAGGTAATTGGTGTAAGACAAGGTAAGGGACAGTGATAAATGATGGTCAAAAAGGGCCAATTCTGGGCTCAACATCTCCCCCCAACTATCCTGTTGCATGTCCTCATGCAACAACCTGCATCTGAATATTGTACTGAACCTTGTCCAGGCAAGAGGAAAGAATGTAGATAAATCAGGCATCCCCTCTATCCCTTTGAAAAATTTCTGTGAGCAACCCGGCATCTTCCAACTTTATTGTTCCCCTTTCCACCGCTACTTGCTAATATCTGCAGTTCTCTTATGCTATGCCTGGGGAAGTTGAAAAGACACACTCAATCTGAATCCAATTCAATAACACCTGTAGGAGGTGGAAGCACTGGTTCTTGTGGGACAGTGTCTTCCAGCGCATCTAATCTTATCAAGGGAGTTGCTGGTTCTTGTGTAACAGCAACATCCCTTAAACCTTCTTCAGCAGCTGCCTCTATTGCTTTTGGAGACACTGGTTCTTGTGTAACAGTGTCTTCTTTGTCAATTGGCTGCTGAGATTGGATATCCTTTTCAATTTGCAGCTCCTCCTCCAAGATTTCAGTGTCACCTGAGCAGGGTGTCTGTACCTGTTCATCATCACTCCATTGTGTATCAGGAATGATCTCTACTCCCGGGTTATCCTCCAACTGCAGTTCAGGGGTTCTTGCTGCAGCATCCAAGGATGTTGGTTCTTGTGTGGCAACATCCCGGCTTACATTTTCATCTTTATTTTGCTGCAGCTTTTCTTCTATGAGTTCTGTATCATGAGAGCTTTCTGGAGTCACTACCCAGAGTTCATCGTTGAATGCCAGAATATTCTCTGTCCCAGCTTCTTCTCCTGTCTGCTCAGTCGGTTGGGCGGTCAAATTCAGGATTGCTGGTTCTTGTGTTACAGCATCCTGTTCCAACTTATCAATGTCCTGCCTTTCCGTTTCTTCTTCTAAAATTATTGTGTCCTGGGAGCGTTCTGGGGTTACAGCACAAAATTCTTCACTATCCTCCAGGGTATCCTTTGGCTCCATGATTTCCGTGTCATGAGAACACTCTGGGGTCTCACTATATTCTTTTATAAGCTCCAGAGCATTCTTCATCTCCCGTTCTTCTCCCATTTGTTCTATGATTTCTATGTCGTGGGAGCATTTTGGAATTGCCATACATTCCTTATAAATTTCCAGGGCATCCTCCACTCCCTGTTCTTCTCCCATCTGTTCTATGACTTCTGCATCATGGGAAGTAGCAGCTGCAGCAAGGATGTTTAAAGGTGCTGGTTCTTGTGTTGCAGCATCCTCTTTCTCCACTGTTTTCCCTTCTGTGGCTACAGGCTGTTGTGCTGAATAGGTGCTAAGTAAAATTTTATGGCCTGCTTCCTCAAAGATCTCCCCACAGGTGGGGCAGAGTATTCGCTCATCCTTTTCTCCAGCTTCAGCAGAAGCTGTTTCCTCCACTTGGTCTGCAGCCTCTATTAATGTATACATCTTTCTTCCACCCTGCTTTTGGCAGATTTCCTTCCATGTTTCCAGCTCCTTTCTAAGTGCTTGGAGGTCCTCTTTCAGCATTGCATTCTCATACAAGAGTCCTTCAACTCCCGGCTCTTCCTCCACTGGCCTTTGTGGAGCATCCCTCGGTTTTGGTGTAAGGATTGGGGGTTCAACCTGTGTCTCTAAGGTTGCCCATTTTGTTCTAGCTGCCTCTGCTGCTGTGATTGACCGAGTTCGTTTCCTTCTGATTGGTGCCACTAAATCAAACTCATTGGTGGCCCTCTTCCTTTTCTGTGGGGGTTTCTTTTGTGACTTTCCTTTTTGTAGTGTTTCTTCTCGTGGAGCTGGAATATAGGGAGGCAAAGCTGAAGTTAAAGGAATATTTACCTGCCCCCCATGCTGTTCTTCTTCAATCACAGCTGCTCCTCCTGCCCATTCCGGTGAAGACTCGATTGTGACCAACTCAATGTCGTCCTCCATTGCTCTGGCTCCGTCATCTTCAGGTTCCATTGTCGCAGCTTTTGATGCTGCTCCAATTTCACCTTCTGCTGTCGGAGCTGCCCTGTTATCTAGGTTTTCCGCGAGGGTTTCATCTACATTGTCCCCTGGCAGCTCTGTTTGAGCTTCCCCTCGCTCTCCTTCAGATGCAGTGTCATCCCCCACTGGTTCTGCTTGTGCTGGGGATTCATATACTTCAAACGGCTCTACCTGTGCCTCTTCTTCTGTAGTTTTGTCAACCCCTGATGTTCCTTCCTGTGCCCCCTGTTGCTCTTCTTCCGTTTCATTCCTCCCGGATGGTCCTGCCTGTGCCCTCTGTGGTTCTTCTTCCGTTTCATCCCTCCCCCCAACTTCACTGGAGGAACTCCGGTCCTCCTGTTGTGGCAGAACCGGTAATTGCTGTAATGGAATAACCCTCAAGGGAACAGGTTGCTGTGGCCGGGTGATGAATTGCTCCCATGTTATATTATGTTGGGCCAGGGTTCTTTTAATAATTAACTTAATGAGGCCATGGTGGGTGAGGGAGGATAATGGGTGCTTTGCAGATTGGACGAATGTTGCCATATGGCGCAAATCATGCAATAGGTAAAATGGAATATTTAACAAAATGCCATGACGGAGATGAGAAAGCAAAGGAAGTTCAGAGTTGTACACAGTTTGATATCTACCTTCGCAAGTTATGTATTTCTTGAGGAAGATAGCGACCTGGTCCCATGGCTGCGGCAGTGACTTCAATGCAATCCCTCTCCTGGATGCTTCAACTTGCTCCCCTGGAAGTAAAAATTGTTCCCGTGCAACTGTTGCAGGAACTCGACGGTTAAACCAAGGTTTTCCCACCAATGGGATAGCTGTAACGTCGGATATAATGACCTCCGAAACATCTATACACAGCCCCCACACCGTGGAGTGTGTTTTGGTAAGATTCAATGCGAATTGCAGGGCTGCGTCCCGGTCGAATCCATCCAATCGTTCAAAGAACTCGACCCAGCCAGCGGCTTGAAAAATGGCCAGAACCTGCAAATTCCGTCTAAGTTCCCGGGTATTGAAAGGTTCATGGCGAACTGGAATGCCCATGGTCCTGGCTGCAAGATAGAACTGCTGTTTCGACAGAGTACAGGATCCAGAATAGAAGTTGCAGCGCGGAGAATGCACGAATCGTTGAGCGGAGACGTTGAGCGAATGAACTAATTCGGAAAGTTAAGCGCAGAGAGGAGTTTAAAATTTTCATGCCGAATTGGGGAAGGTGGCAGTTATTAGTATTACGTCGTACGAGGGAAAGGTTCAATCAGATATAAATGGTGGTACGAGTGAAGGTACGGCCAATCTCGTTTACATGATATCAATACTTAGTCACGTGATAAATGAAAGCCATACCTCATAAAACTGTGCGTCGGAAGGCTGCGGAAACTGGTGGAGCATGGAGTTGGTGACGTCATGGAGCCGAACGCGTGCACAATCAGACGTGGAATCATGATGACTCGGATAAGGCACTGATTTCCTTCGCCGGTAAAACACAAGGCGTCGCATCCTCCGGGTTGAAATGATGAGTTCGCCGGCAGGACTGGGCTGAATCAGCGTCATAATTAGCAAGTTGAACAATCCTTCTGTTAACACGGGAGTTACTACTGCAAATTGCCAATGAAATGATCACACGGCCGATGAAAAAGCTTGTTGCAGCTGACAAGAAAGAAGTTACAGCCATCGGGAAAGAATTCGTGGTAGCCGGAAAAAGATTCACAATATCCGGGAAAAATTACGGCTGTCACGGGAAAAATTTACAGCGGCGGAAGAGACTTACGGCTGGCGGGAAAAGATTTTACGAATTTGGGAAATATGTCGCAGCCGCTGGAAAGAGATGACAGCTGTGGTGTGGAAGTGACTTGGTCAATGAGGTGGCGGCCGGGAAGTGATGTGGCGACTGCGAGAAAAAGATGTTGCAGCCGCCGAAGTTACAGCCGCCGGGATTGCAGCTGCCGGAGTTGCAGCTATCGGAAAAGATTTGACGGCGGACGGGAAAAATTTACGGCTACCGGGAAATGGAGAATACGGTTGTGGCTGGTAAATGGAATGGCAGCTGCGGAAAATGAGATGGCAGCCGTGGAAGATGAGGTGGCAATAGATGGTGAATGAGGTGGCAACCATGGGGAGATGTTGCAGCCGCCGATGTTGCAGCCGCTGATGTTGCAGCCGCAAATGTTGCAGCCGCAAATGTTGCAGCCGCCGATGTTGCAGCCGCAAATGTTGCAGCTGCCGAAAAAGATTGACGGCTGTCGGAAAGGGCATTACGGCTCCCGGGAAATGGAGAATATGGTTGCCGGAAAATATGTTGCAGCTGCCGGAAAATATGTTGCAGCTGCCGGAATTTTTTTTTTTTTTTTTTTTTTTTTTTTTTTTTTTTTTTTTAAACACAAGGACGGCACAGAGAGATTTTCATTATGGGCCCCAAACTGATCATTCTCCTGGCGCTTCCCTGAAAAATTTTTCTTAAAAGACAACAGCAAGCAAAGAGATCAAATGCAAAAAGAAAGAAAACGACAATTATACGCTACAAAAAAAAAATTATTTATGTACAGTAAATATGATTTTCATTTTAAGATTTGGTAAAGGTAGAAAAATGTTCCTGCTCTGGTGCCAATTGGTAGTTTGGATCAGCAGCAATCTGTGAAATGAATGCATCCTTCGAAATGGGCTTCCGATACAGTCGCAGCCTGTGGCCATTAACAAGTAATGGCATACGGTTTTCATCAATGGTGACCAGGCGAACAGTGCCGTTATCAAATACCATGTCAACCAAATATGGACCCAGCCATCTTGTGCGTAATTTCCCTTTGAAATATTTCTTGAATCTAGAGTCGTACAGTAGTGCCCAGTCTCCTTCATGGAAGATTTTCTTTTTGATGAATCGGTCATGCCAGTTAGATCTCTGTTGCTGAAGCAGCACAGTCTGGTCTACCGCAGCTAATCGTTTCTCATCCAGTTCATTCAATTGATTCAATCTTCTTTTCTGGGCTTCTGCTACATCCAGGTTCATTTCAATGGCTGTTTTCAGGGTCTTGATCTCAAATTCAATTGGAAAGATGGCACTCTTACCATACACCAGATCATAGGGAGAAAAGCCCGTGGTATTGCGCCAAGTCGTGCGATATGCCCACAGTGCTTCTGGAAGTCTGTCAGCCCAATCCCTTCGATGGCTTTTAACTGTTTTAGTAAGGATTGCTTCGATAACTTTATTAGTGCTTTCCACCTGACCATTGGCCTGGGGATGATAAGGTGAAGCTATCTTGTGCTGCGCATGATACTTCCGGAGCAAGGATTCAAATTGATGTGAAATAAATTGTGGTCCGCCATCGGTAACTACTTCCTTTGGTACTCCAAAACGGGTAAAAACTTCACTGTACAGGAAATCAATCACCGCTTGGTCGTTTGCCTTAGCCAAAGCTACAGCTTCTACCCACTTAGTCATGTAGTCTGTACACACCAAGATGTAAGCCTTCTGTTTGGAAGGAGGGTTGATAGGACCAACAAAGTCCAATGCCCATCTATCAAACGGTTCCAGTACCACTTGGGGCTGTAAAGGCATCTGGTCTGTCTTATTAGGTTGGCCCATCCTTTGGCAGCTATCGCAGGACTGAACATATTTTTTAGCATCTCTGAACAGTGTCGGCCAATAATAGCCCATCCGCAACGCCTTATGTCCTGTTCTTTTATCTGCAAAGTGTCCTCCGCAAGGTTCATCGTGACAGGCCTTCAGTATATGAAAGATCTCATCTTCCCTTACACATCTTCTAATTTCAAGATCAGGTCCTGTGTAAAAGAGATGGCCTTTAAGCCAACAATACCTGGCACTTTGCTGAATAATTTTTCTTTTCTCTCGTTTAGACATATGTGGCGGAAGTTTCCCTGCAGCCAAATAATTAGCAACATCTGCATACCAGGGTGAATGAGCTGAGAGTGCAAATAAATGTTCATCCGGGAAAGCATCCTCAACAGGTGAACTGTCATCACTGTTAGTAAATCGTGATAAAAAATCAGCAACAACATTTTCTTTTCCAGGTTTATCTATAATAGTAATATCAAATTCCTGTAATAATAAAAGCCACCTGGTTACTCTGGCATTAGTGACAGGTTTATTCATTAAGTACTTAATGGCAGAGTGATCAGTATGCACAAATGTAGGATACCCAGTAATGTAATGCCGAAACTTATTAATAGAATAAACAATAGCAAGAAATTCTTTTTCAGTAACAGTATAATTTAGCTCAGCAGGGGCTAAGTTTTTACTCACATAATAAATAGCATAAGGTACTTGACCATCCTGCTGTCCTAGTACTGCTCCAATGGCGGTATCAGAAGCATCTGAAGAAATGTGGAAAGGTATGGTCCAATTAGGTCCCCTTAAAATAGGGGCTGTGGACAGTTTCTCTTTAAGCTTATCAAATGCTGTCTGGCATGCTGTACTCCATGCAAACTGCACATCCTTCATTAATAATGAAAACAAAGGAGAAGCAAGTTTGGAGAAGTTTTCTATGAATCTCCTGTAATACCCAGCATGTCCCAGAAAACTTCGCACCTCTTTCTGAGTTGAAGGGGTTGGTATATTCTTTATCACCTTAATTTTTGAAGGATCCACTTGAATACCGTTAGTAGAGATGAAATGTCCTAATACCACCCCCTCACTCATCATCATGTGGCATTTTTCAGTGCTCAGTGAGAGGCGAGCCTGTTCACAGCGAATTAAAACCTTCTTCAAATTTTCCAATGCTTCATCAAAATCCCTGCCATAAGGAGTGAAATCATCCATAAAAACTTCCATGCTATCATTTACCAATTCAGAAAATATGCCAATCACAGCTCTTTGGAACGTTGCAGGTGCATTGCACAACCCAAAGGGAAGCACCCTGTAGGCGAACGTTCCCCAAGGGCAGGTGAAGGTGGTCTTATCCTGATCCTCTGGAGCAATCTGGATTTGATTGTACCCACTGAATCCGTCCAGGAAGGAGAAGAACTTCTTCCCAGATAAGTTATCAAGTACCTGGTCAATAAAGGGCAGAGGAAAGTGATCCTTTTGTGTAGCCTTGTTCAGCTCCCTATAATCGACACAGACTCTCCATTTACCGTTTTTCTTGGGTACAATTACAAGTGGGGAAACCCACTCACTGTCTGAAATAGGATAGATGAATCCTGCTTCCAAGAGTTTCTGGATTTCTTCCTTCACTATATCCCTCATATTGGGGTTCATGCGTCGTTGGGGTTGACATACAGGCCGGGAGTCGTTTTTAATATAGATATGATGAGTGCACAGACTAGAAGGAATACCCTTCATGTCTGTATACTCCCAGGCGAATGCCCCCTTACGTTCCTTCAAGAGATTGGTTAAGCGCTTTTGTTCTTCTGAGGAGAGAGCAGGATTGATGTTCAAAGTTCTTCCAGGCTCTACCTCAATAGGAATACTTCTCGAGCTTTTCAATACTGGGATTATATTTGCGTCATTGGCTAGTGCTTCCTCCGTAAGCTGTTCTTGTTCTTCTTTGCCGAGGGTACTGTTCAGAAGTTGATAAACTTCCTTGTCTACAGAAGCAGGTTCGCTAATGAAATTATTAATGGCATCGTCTTCTGTTTCGTTTTTGAAAGTTAGTGCCTTCCCTATTGTTAGTAATGGCTGAACATCTTCTTCTTCTTCTTGTTCTATCCAAAGGGAGGTTTCAGTTTCTAGACTCGGCCTTGCCGGAGGGTACAGGGTAAGATTTTTGGTTTCCATGCCATCAGATATAGTCATAGATCCTGATCGACAGCTGATGCAAGCATCAGCTGTAGCCAACCAAGGTCTCCCTAAAATCAATGGATGTCCCCCCAGCTGTGATTTTGGCTGTAATACCAGAAAATCGGCAGGGTATTCCCACGAGTCTACTGAAATAACGAGGTCGTCCAAAATCCCTTCAGGTCTGATGGTGGATCTGTCTGCCAGTTCTAAGATAGTAGGGGTCGGTCTAATATTGGTGAATCCGAGTTTTTTTACAGTCTCCATCGTTATAACATTGATCGCAGCTCCTAAATCTACTAGTACGTTGGGTATCTGCGTTTGTCCTATGTGTACAGTGACAGTAGGATTGCCGGGATCCTCATACTTAGTTACAGGGGTTTTTCCAGTCATTAAAGCGGATAAATTCCCTATAACATGAACAGTAGGAGGATCTCTGGGTTTCCTTCCCGGTCTTTTAGTGCACAGGTCCCGAACAGTTCTAGCGTAGATAGGTACATCTTGAAGAGCTTGTAAAAGGGGAATCTTAACATAAAGGTTCTTCAATTCTCCTAAGAGATTGAACTGAGGTTGCCCCCCTCTTTGTGGCAGCATCAATCTCTCAGGGTAAGGTGGTTGCCTTACCAACTGGGTAGGCTGCGTGTTATCCACTTCATCGTTCAATGTTTCAACCCTCCCATCTGAGGGATGCTCAGCATCTTCAATGATAGGAACCGGATCAAAAGGATGCTGGGAACTCTCTCCTTTGTCATACACAGTTGGTGGAATATTTTATGAAGTTACACGTTCTACTACCTTCCCAGACCGTAAGCGAATGTCATTACAAGGTACAGGGGAGAGAGAGTAGGCTGGCATATTGAGAGTTTCCAGTTGCTGGACTGTTTTATTATTTGGGTTAGGGTTAGGTTGGGCAGGCAGCTGAGGCCGTATTGGTATGTTAGGCACAGGATTATTTTGCAGCTGCAGCTGCGACTGCTGAGGTAGGTATTGAGGATATTGCTGAAATTGAGGATATGGAGGATACGGTAACTGTTGAGGTGGAGGTGGTTGAGGAAACTGATTCCCAGGATGGAAGTTCCTCCATCCAGGAGACCATGAAGTAGGTTGATGAGGTGGCTGTGTCCAAGGACTCCATGAATTATAACCTTGCATCGCAGGTTGAGGAGAATTCCACTGAGCATAATTTGAAGGGAATTGTGTATTCATGTTTTGCATATTAGTATTCCAATTATTCAAATTATTCAAAAATGGAAATGAATCGGGAGACATACCTTGATTCCGGGGCTGCCAGGGTTTCTTCTGTGCAATAAAGTAGGCTGAATCCACCTCTGGAGTTGATGCCTGCAGAACAGCTTTCACTTGGGGCAACGTGGGGCATTCTTTCATATCATGATTCAGCTCGCACAGCTGACACACTTGTACTTTGTCAAGAGGGCATTCCTTCAGTGGATGAGTCTTTCTACATCGGGGACAAAACACCCCTAGTGTGAGATCCTCCACTGCCTGTCTTTGCTTGGCCTTCAAGACGTCAATCTCTGAAGAGATAGAGCTCATCATTTCTGTTTTAAAGTTTTCAAGAAGATTGCCTATCTCTGCACGTGTAGCTCCCCCATTGGATGACTTCTGAGTTCTGTCGAAGACATCACGTTCCAGATTATTTCGTTTATGCTGCTTATTATGCCTAGAAGATCCCCTGGAATATCTCTTACATAATTCCACAATTGTCTCAAAAGATTCTTTAGAGATATCCCCCTTTCCTAATAAATTTAGCATGTCTAAACAATCGTCCCTGATTCCTCGAAGCAGGATTATCTTAAGCACATCTAGTCCCATGTTCGTCTGTCCAGCTCTCTGCACATTGTACAGCAACCTCTCTACAAAATCCTCCAAGCTTTCGTCCTCCTTCTGTACCATCTTGAATAACTCCTCCCTCTTGTCCCTGGTGTTGCAATATTCTTGATATTTTTCTAGGAACACTTGCTTCATCTTGTTCCAATTAGCAACAGTTCCTCCCCCAAGGCTCATGAACCAACGTAATGCATTGTCCTTCAGGGTGGCAGGAAAAAGCTTCAACTTTTGAGCATCTGTGACATAATCATAGCTGCGACAGAGGATATCGAATTCAAACAGGAATTCGTCTGGATCTTCTGCCGCCCTGCCATGGAAGCGGGGTAACACCGACGGTGAGATGTTTTTCATAGGAGCTGTCCCCTCGAGCTGCTGTATTGGGAATTGCAATGTAGCCATAGTTTCTGGCGGGGAATTATCTTCATGATGGTATTGTACCACTGCTTCTTCCTCTTCATTCTCATGCCTGTTATTCATCTTTTCTTCTGTATCTTCTCCTTCGTTTGTTCCTTTATCCCTTACCTCAGTTGTAACAGCTGCGTATTCTTCGGTTGCAGCAGCTGCGTATTCTTCGGTTGTAGCAGCTGCGTATTCTTCAGTTGTAGCAGCTGCGTATTCTTCAGTTGTAACAGCTGCGTACTCTTTAATTGCAACAGCCGAATCAGCTGTTCCTTCTTTAGCAGGAGTATATGCAGAAATCACCGCTGCTCCTGTATCTTCCACTGTAGATCCTGATGCTAACGCTCCAGGATCAGTAGGGCCTCTTTTGATAGGAGTCCCCTGTTGACGAGATCTGACAGATGAATCAGTTTTGTCAACAAGGTCGTCAATGAATGTTCTTCTGCCCAGCGGTGGACCTCGACCACGACCCGAACCACCTGTACTGTTAGTAATTTGTGGGGTTTTGGGGGTCGGGAGGTGATCGCGTTTTACCCCCCTCGTATTCATGCGAAGCAGATCATTTCAAAAACAACCAAAAGACTGACTAAAAGCAATTATCAGATACAACTAATGACTAGTGTTTAATTTTTCATCCTTCCCCGGCAGCGGCACCAAAATGTCAAGCACTCTAATTGCAGATAATTAAATATCAACACACAGAGCGTATGAAATTTATTGTCAACCCGAGAAAGTCTTTTTATTTCAAAGGACAAGTGCACAATATATGCTTAAACACAAACCATTAGAAGTGAATACTTTTATCTTCTATCATCTATGTTCATCCCAAGAATCTACGCAATCCCAATTGCCTTCTAACTGCTGTACTACAATCCTTTTCTATTATGCATCAAGCAGAACGAATATCAGATCTAATCAACGATTGCAGGAAGGAAATCTCAATTGCATTCTGAAATAATCAACTGTCTAATGAAATCAAGCTGGGAATCATGAAGCATGACCTGAACATTACTCTAGAATTTAATAAAGGAGATTGAAGCAACTGTTCTAAGATACTGAATTGCAAAATATAAATCAATCAACACATAACAGGAAAGCTAATTCATAGGAGCTTCTGGGATTACGTTTCAGCTGTAGGATGAGCACAATAGTGTGAACAGAAATTGAATTACATAAAACAAACCTGACTCAGTCGACTGTTATTGATACCATTCACCAATCTCACAAATAAATCATTTACTGAGAAATCCGCACAATGAATATTGCTGCTGCGTACAAAAGAAAGATCAAAGCATCACACAACAGAAAGATGAAATCCTAAATTAACACAGCAATCTCTGTGGAAGACAGGCCCAGTCTTCACACAGAGACGCTGGTTGAACAACACTCTATTTAACTCAGAAACAACTCTTTATATTAACAGAAGGATGAGTACATAGTTTCGGCTTGACTGCTAATACCAGATGAATTAATTAATTGTTGTCCAACCCCTCGATCGAGGTAATACCACATATTTATACATACAGTTGCAACATCTAAACCTATAATTGGGCAGCCATGAAGATCTATGATCTTCAGGCGCCCTAAATAATCTAGCTGTTACAATGCGTGGCAGAACTGAAATATCCAAATATGAGAGGAGTTATCAACTGTCCCAAGAGTGGCGGTCCTTCCAGCTCACAGCTGGATTCGAGCAGCGACATACTTAAGATAGAACTTTATGTTACAGCTGCCCCGCCACGACTGTGCCTTGATTGATGATTTGAGCCCCAAGGAACCTTCCTTAAGCAATGGACGTCCCTTCCTCCGTGACTTGTTCAGCTCCGATCTTCCTGCAGTCTATTTATCTTACTACCTTCACAATTTGCATCATGTTAGCACGAATTAAGAGATGCACAGCTTAAATCATCACAATCATAAGTATTAATATAATAAAACAATAATCGGCCGTACCTTGGTAATTTGGGGAATATATAAGGACAATAAGTTGAATTGCCAAGGTAATTGGTGTAAGACAAGGTAAGGGACAGTGATAAATGATGGTCAAAAAGGGCCAATTCTGGGCTCAACAAATATCATGGAAGGCATACCACATGGCCCGCTGAAACATGGCGCCAGCATTCTTAAGGCCAAACAAGAGTTTGCGATATGCAAACGTCACCCAAGGATAGATGAAATCCGTCTTATGTTGGTCGGCTAGGTTGATCTCAATTTGGTTGTAACAGGAAAAGCCACCCATGAATGAAAAGATGACTCTTCCGGCACAATTGTCGATATTCTAGTTAATGAAGGGGGTTCGATAGTTGTCCTTTGGACAAGCCTTGTTAAGGTCCTGATAATCAATAGAGACAGGAATGGTACCCTACTTTTTGTTCATAGGGATGACGTTTGAGACCCAATCCGTCAACGGGATAGGATAGATAAAGCCAGCCTTTAAGAGATTTTCAATCTCTACCTTGATTGCTGCAGTCTTCCGGGGGTGTACCGGTTGCAACTTTTGACGTACAGGTTTGATGTTGGGATAGGTTTTTATTTCATGAGAAACAATCGCACGGTCTATCCCAGGAATCTCCTCACAGGACCAAGCGAATACGTCTTGAAATCACATAAATAAGGCCATGCCAATAGCTATTTCTTCAGGGGAACACTTATGGCCTATGCAAATGTGTTCCACTACACCAGGTTTTACCGAGATGTCTATCGGGGTGGTAGGCTCAATGTTGGCCAAGTTTCCCTCAGTGTTCGATAGACATGTGAGTACGGGGGAATGAGGGAATGGGTAGACATCTGGTGAAGAGATGGTGCTAATGTTGTCCTCTATGTACTCCAAAGGGGGGAGAAAAGACGACCTATGGTGGAGGTCATCCCACGGACCATCATCAACATTCATGACTTCCATGATGGACTCGTCTGAATGAAAAGTATGAAGTAAGAGATCAGGTAGAGATGATGCCCATTGTAGAGAACAGGATGGGGGAGCCATAGCTAAGTGGTTCTCTAGTGATGACTGGATAGCCTCGTAAATACATTCAGTGGATGAAAGAGGCATTACGTATCCAATCAGGTGTGTTCTGGCTTCGTCAGGTACAAGCCAAGTGTGAGTGTAGTGGGATGAAATCTCTGTGGAGATCATGTTCACTAAGGAAACATGATTAGGGGGGTCCGAAATTGGAAAAATGCCCATGAGAGATGAATCTTTCAAAAGGCCAACCCCTATACTCTCATACTGTTTTGACGTTTGTCCAATGGAAGGAACATGGTCACCAGGATGAGTAGTAGTGTCCGGTGTGCAAAAATTTAGTTGGTCAATAGTAACAATTCATCCTTGGTGGGGGAATTGTACTACATGGAAGATTGAAGAGGCTACCACCTGCATGGCATAAAACCAATTGCGACCAAGCAAGAGATTATAATCTATCGGGGCTGAGACCACTTCCACATTAATGGTTATGGTCTTTCTACCCAAGTAAACTATGAGAGCTTGTAGGAGCCCATGAGGTTGAAAGCCACATCCATCGAATGCTTTAAACGTGGTAGGAGAACGATTCAATTCGGGAGAGCCGATGGCTCTCCAACACGCGATTGACATGACAGAAGTAGAGGCGCCTTCATCCGAAATGGAACTATGGAGAATTTTCCTAGCGATGTTCGTAGCTACTTCAAATGCGAGCTGATGGGAAAGCCTCGGCTTAAAGTAGTCAAGTCGGAACATGATGGTATTCGAAGAATCAGGGTCAACAACGCCGATTGCTGCGAGGAGAGTTTTGTGTTGATTGGGACAATTCTGCAAAACTTCAAGGGTATACATGGCGCAAGGGGCTTGTGCCAAGTCCTCTATGATATTGTAATTTTGTGCTGACCAAGCATTAGGATTGAAAACGAATTTTTGAATAATGCTCTTGGGTGGTTGTAATATCGAATCTAAAGGCAGCTTCTCAATGGTGAGAGAAGCTGACGGTACAGTGACATCAGGTATAGAGTTGGAATCTTTTTGAGTATTACTTCCAACAGGTTCTTTCGAAGAGATCGGGTCGTATGATCACGAGCGAGTGTTCAAATTGATCGTCTCGTTACGTACCATGAGAACATGTGCAGTATTGGATGGTTCCCCCGGGGATGGGGGGGTTCAGCAATCATTTGCTGATTTTGAGTGGGAAACGGATTGTTGAGGATTGTGGGAGTCGGTTTACCCCTAAGAAACTTTTGGATTTCATCTTTATGGGGACATTCTTTGGAAAAATGATCATCTCCACACAGTAAACAAGGAAATTTTAGTTTCTGTTTCTGTTTGGCATTGTCAGGAGTTATCTTTTGTTCCTGCTGGGCGGAAGACTTCTTAGGTTTCCCTTTGTTCTTCTTCTTGCCACCATACTTCTGAGATGAAGCTGATTGGATAGAATTCACGTCCTTAGTTACAGCATGAGCAATTGGTTCGGTGGTGTTGTGCCCAACCTGAGTTGGTAATGGGGAAGAACCATGAAGGTTTGACGATCCAACAGGTTGGGTGGTAAGGGATCCAATGATGCCATCAGTTTGGGGTCCCTTAGGAGGTTTCGTGGGGTCATAAGTGTCGTGGGGTGCGTCGAGAAGAATTTCAAATAGGGTGCTTGATTGAGCATAGACCAAGTCTAGGTAATGGGCACGAGTGATAGCTTGTTCTTCAGTGATAGCACCGCCCATGGTGACATCTCGAGCTATGTGAGGAATAAGAGAATTCGTAAACCAATCTTCTAGGAGTTGGTCTGGAATGGGAGCCTTAATCAGGTGGTTTCTCCTCCGCCACTCATGTATATGAGTGGAGATATGAGTAGCGATATTCTGGCGGAGAGAGGTGAGAAGGTCCACACCAGTTTCGTACCATATAGGCAGTTGGAAGTGAGTAAAAAATTTCATAGCGAGAGAACCAAAATCATGAAAAGAATGTGGTAGTTCGGTATACCACTTGGCAGATGAACCAGTGAGAGTCCATTGGAATAATCTAAGACGGATCAGGTCATCCATCAGAGAGTTGGATGAACACCATAAATGGTATGTCATCACGTGGTATTATGGATCCTTGTCCGGCTTGCCTTCAAACTTAGGGATATTCGATGGAAGTTTCACCGGAATGGCGGGCTAGTTAGTCCCGTGATAGATAGGGTCATTCGTCAGTCGAGATAGATTAGGTAGGTCCAAAGTAGCCAAAAATGGCAGCTGTTGATTAGGCTGAGGGTACTGGTAGTACTGGTAAGGAATGTAAGGATCGGTAGGACCTCGTATTGACTGATTAAAGGGTGACCACGGAGTAAACTGACTATAGGGGGGTGTGCCGCCCAGACCGTAAGGGGGTCCTCCACTATCAGGTGGTCCATTAAAATAAGTTGGAGGTCCACCTCCACCACCGGGAGGAGGTGGGGGTCCACTGCCACCGTCGTGAGATGGTGGAGGTCCAAAACCATAATAAGGTGGCCCAACACTGCCTCCACCTGGAGGGGGTGGTGGACCACCTTTATCGCTAGAAGGATGGGGGCCCCCACCACCTCCACCACTAGAAGGATGAGGGTCTCCACTGCAACCACTACCACCATAATAATTAGATTCGCCATCGCCTACGCCTGGAGGGGGTGGTGGACCACCTCCACTGCCCGAAGGGAAAATTCCTCCTCCACTATAATAGGGTGGACCATTCCTGCCACCGTCGAAAGGGTGGGGGCCGTTGTTGGTAAAACAAGTTGGAACTCCACCAAAAGGGAGAGGTCCACCTCCTCCAAAGTTAGGTGGGGGCCCCCTGCCTCTCGTAGGAGGTGGGGGTGGATCGACCGTGGGTGGTGGTGCTTGGGTTACTGTTGGTTAGGGTCCATGTTGTAAAATGGGCTGTTGGCCCCATAGACTGTAGGTATTTCCGGCATAAGGTATCCCATATGGTACGTTTCTAAGCTTAGATTGACCCGGCATTGGGTTAACATAACCTGGATACTCTTAACTCCACGAGGGTTGAGTTACATTCGATGGCCCCCCAACATGAGATAACCCCATGGTGGATGGTCTAGGGGGTTGAGAAGGTCCAACAGGAGGTCCATTGGGGATTCCACCACCTACATTTTGGTTAGGAAATGGGTGTTTCTGCCTAGCCACAACAGGCTAAACATTATTCAAAGGTTGAACCAACATAGGTTGTTGATTAGCTACCATAGTAATAACATTACCAATGAGATAATATGGGGGAATGGAGTATCCTCCCCTCGAATTTTGAGGTGGGGGAGGAGCTGGTAACGTAACTGTGGTAGTAACGAGTGTGTTGGACTGTTGTCCTTCAATCGGTTGGTTCACTTGGAGTGCAAGATTGGACTCTTGCGAGGGTTGACAAGTCTCATTAATGGTCGCGTTGTGGGAATATTGTTGCGGTGATCCAAAAGATATCGAGTGATCTAGTATGGGTTGGTAAGGGGGTAACGATGGGTCTTCAACCCTTCGTTGGAGACTTGACTGCAAGAACTCCTCAGCCATAGAACGAAAGTGATCTAATTGGTCACGATAGTAGGCTAAAGGGTCGTCCAGAGTAGTCCCACTGGGTGGGCATGCAATGGAAAAATGGGCCACTGGGTGACCGGTAGAAGATGTCCAATAAGCTGCTGAAGGACCAACAACTACTGTGGGGTCATCTTGGGGTTGATTTATCCATTCCAATGATCCAGGTTCTCCAGGGATGATGGGAGAAAGATCTTGTGAAGTGGGGACTTGTGCTTCTTCGTCCTGCGGGGTATGAGAGGCGGGTGAATCTGGAGGAGTATGTGGAAACAAATGTCCTCCAATATTCAAAGTGGGGTTTTCCACTTCAGTAACTACAACCGTGTTACGCTAATCCATTCTTACCCTCGAAATAGCCTCTGGGTTAAGGGGATATTTGGGTGATAAGTTTAAGATCCTACAAAACCTTCTCCAGGGGAAACCCTCCAGAGCGTCAGGAAAGTCAGCCAAGATGGCTGAAACAACGTTTTTCCTAAGGGTATACTACAAAATAATAGCAATCCAGAAAAGCCTACTCAAACTAAGGCAACAAGCAGACTTATGTGATAGAGTGGATTCAAAGTCTGGAACATCACGGGATTATCAAGGCATCGCAAACCGCTATATACTGCAGGGTCCAACAATATGATTCGACAAGGAGGATTGGGACTGTACCCTTTCCTGCATATCCATTTACCTGGACAGTACGTGCTTGCTAATCTCCCCGAGTGATTTTTTCGTTGTATTGTTTTGCCAAGATGGCCAAATGGTTAAGTCAATTGGTTTCAGGAATCCTAGTGGTGTCTCCCGATATACACAAGGTACGTGGGAGCTCAAATCTGTAGTGGTGTTTTCTAATGCACAATCGTTCGGAAAGAGACCTTCCAATATACTACCGAGTATATGATACACCCTTCGATATACGCCAATTACGGATTATGGTACTTGGTGGGTACGTGAGGGAGCTTGATATACCAATAAGTACGTGGACGACTACAATACCCCCGGGATACAATGCTGGAAAATAGCGATAGTTGCCACTCTTAACGACGCCAGAACACATGTCTAACTTACACACAAGTTGCTAAAAATTTTACCTAGTTCTACCATTAATTTTATCTGGATGGTTAGGTGAATGCATGAGGTGAGTACATAATCAGAAGCATAATGCATGTCCTAGCTACATGCACGAAATATTATTTTCTTTTGATGAATTCTACCTGTGGTAAGGTGGAATCTTTTTCTTTCCACCGAGATTTGCCAAAACAACACAATGCAACAATTCCCAATTCAAACAAGTTTCACTATGAAAGCATTCTTTGTATTTTGTGCAAAATGCAAAAATGACAACACTGCTAATCCAAATCACAATATTTTTTGTTTTCTTTTTGCTTTTCAAAATGAAAATGACGCTAGATAATGAAAAGAGAGGATTCTAAGATGGAGTATACAAGCTTTTCTATTTCACTTTCAATGGCCTAAAAGCAGTAAAAATTTAAAAATGCATCTATCTTTCCTTAGCATGGAACTAATTTTGCAAGAAAAACTGAAGTATATTTTGGATTTTCGAGAAAATGAGAAACTCATAATTCAAGAAAACACAAGTGATCACACATTCATTCAATTTTTCCGAAAATGCATAAGCAAAACATTCCAATGAATGGACAATTTTCTTGAATAATGCTTGAGAAATGATGGGAAAGAGGCACTTTTAACTTTTCAATGGATGCATCAAAGTATTAACTTGATAACAACTACGCTTTTAGATGTAAATGATTGAAAAGAAAGCACTACTCGCAGCACTCAATGCACTTAGAAAACTCAAGAAAAGACAAGCACTCTGTTTGTGCCAGAAATTGTTTCTAGGCCACAAAGAAACAAGCCAAC
Organism: Larix kaempferi; assembly: GCA_027924585.1. NCBI lineage: Eukaryota > Viridiplantae > Streptophyta > Pinopsida > Pinales > Pinaceae > Larix > Larix kaempferi. The sequence continues at coordinate 18,077,958 of BSBM01000922.1, read as the reverse complement.
ACAATCTCAAAAAAATACAATCAAGTAAAAGTAAGCTTTAAGGTTTTTTGATAGGTTTTCTGGTTATAAAGTTTGGGAACAAACAAGAAATACACTCATGAGCAAAATAGGAACTGAATCATAAGCAAAGGAAGACAAAGATGCATAATATATTCACCAGAATCCAACAGAACATAATATTGAAGTTCATTCATAAAAGATAAGAATTACCAGCATACAAACATAGACCAGCAATGAATTTATCAGTTAAGCAACTAAACAAGTTAAACAATGAAGCGAATACACAAACTGAAGGGTGAAAAGGATCATATATTTCATAATTCTGTCAACAAATACATATAAGAGTTATATACTTAGCTCATCAATAAGTCTAGCAGACCTGTTGAAGTCCTCCCAAAAATTGAACCCTCTTTCTGTCTTTCCTCTCTATCTAAATACTATTTTTTACAAAATCAATTAGGGTCTAAACCCTAACTACCCTCAACCAACTCATCGATGGGATAAAGTGAAATTATATTTACAAAATAAAGTGTTTCTTTAAAAACATAACTAATAACTAACTAACTAAAGTATTTCTCGAAAGATCTAACAAGTAACTAACTAACTACCAACTCAAAGGTCTTTGGCAGCTTTAGCTAGTAAGGCTATTCCATCTGAAGCTTGGGCCTTCTTCCTGACATTCTTCTATTCAGCTTCCATATCTGCTAACCTTCTTGTAAGCTCTTCATTCTGCTGCTGCAAGCTTCTGACAGTCTGCTTCAATTCTGCACATTGTAAAACTGTGCTTCTTTTTCTCTTCAGGGCTTCCTTAGAAACTATAGTAAGCTCTTGATAATGATCATTTAGTTCCTGTAAATCCTCCCTAAGTCTTCTATTTGCTAGAATCAGAACATCATTAGTTTCCTGCATGCAATCCATTTGATGCCTATATTGTTTGATGGTTCTTTACAGGTTCTCCATGTCTGAGTCAAAAACCTTCCCTGTTGTGGTATCTTGCATCTCATTGGGCAACCATGGGATATTTAGCCTTCTGAAAATGTCTTCATCCTCCTATAACAGCCTTGAAGACACACCATGAACAATAGGGTTTTCCTGATTTGTTGCTTCAATAGGTGTAGCTTCATCTATCAAGTGCTGATCTTCAGAATAAGAAACTTCAACTTCCTTTTTCTGTTGCCCTTTTATCATTTCATCTCTTAATTCCATAAACACAGCTGATAGCTTAGTTTGGGTGAGGATGGAGTCTTCTGCTGACCTTAATGACTTTTTTCCTTTTGTATGATGAGAAACTGGACTTTTTGGAACTGCTTCTTTGCTATGAATATTATATATAATAATGTATTATTATATATATTTTTTGTTCTAATATTATAACAATAACTATATTATTATAATATTTTTTGTTTTTGGTTGCAGGTTTTAGGGTTTGTGTGGAGGGAGGCGTAGATGGACGCTGAGCCCGAAGGAGAATGGATTAGAGCCGGCGAGGGAGTGGAGGGTTGGACGCAGGAGGTCAGAGCACAGCAGCGAGGGCGCGGATGTGACGAGGACGCACAGGCGTGGACGGGGAGGGGAGTGCAGGTCCGAGAGGATGTGGAAGAGGTGGCTGAAGGGCCGCAGAGGAAGAGAAGAGAATGGAAAGGTGGACGCAGGCACGAGAGACAGGCGTGCGAGCAGGAGGAGAGAGTCTGGGAGTGGCGTGAACGCGGTGGAGGGGAGAGTGGGTATGGTCTTGATGTGGGGTGTGGGCGCTGAGGAGTGCGCAGGGGTGAATGGAAAGGAGGGAGGCGCAGGGAAGATGCTCAGGGTGGTGGCTGCATGGGAGCAAAGGGACGAAGGGAGGAGGGCATTGAGATAAGGAGGTCGTGGTTTGGTAGAGAGGAGTGGCGTGTGTGGGAGTGATAATGCGCAGAGAGAGAGCACGTTAGCATGGAAGGTGTGCGAGAGATGGAAGGTGCGTGAGTGAGTGCAGTAGAGGATGGAAGATGGGAGATGGGTGAGCGAATTTGTGGGAAGGCCGTGTGGAGTGGGGTGTGAGCAGGTGACTGTGGAGAAGAGAGGACGATGGAGTGCTGTGTGAGAAGGAGTGTATGCGATTGGGGTTATGGGAGGAGGAGATGGCCAATGGCCAGGTCAAGGATCAACTGCTTAGATTAGCTGCTCAGACAAGGTCTGACAATTGTATGGCCAGTAGCCGGAATGGAGGAATGAGCCGAGTCCGAGCTTTACCTAAAGAGGAGCGAGTCCGCTCTGATTTTTGAGCCGAATCCGAGCTCAGGTCGAAGGAGCCGAATCCGGCTCTGATACCACTGCTATATCCGTGTCCAGATATACTCAATGATTATTCAAGCGAATAATCCTCCAATGGAAAATAACTCCATTTGATAATAATATATAATTGATGATGGATGATTAATAATTTACAATGAGGCTCGCTTTTATAAGCTTGAGCGTATATAGTGAAGGGTTACACCCTTTCACTTTAATAACTAATAACTTTAATTAACATACATATAATATTCATAGCATTCTTCTTCAATCTTTATTTTTTCATCTGAAGAATCATCATCAAGTACACTTACTTCTTTTGTATTTAATCTAGGGTTTAATAGCTTTTTCATACTCAGCCTTAACTTATTTTTAGATCTGGTTTTTGGTCTCCATTCTGAAGCAATTTCTTTCACCATCTTCAAAAATTTTCCTTGATGTCTAACTGTGGCTAACTCTATAGCTTTGATTTTGGTCTTCTTTTCCTTTGATCTCTTCGTTTTATCTTCTTGACTGTAGCATTCTGTGTATGTGTCAACCCTAGCTTCAGTTTTGACAGTGAATTCCTCTTCCTCGAACAGATATCCCTCATCCTCAGATAAGATAGTGATGGGGCTCCTTTGCTAGACCTGAATGTTTTCTTTCTCTACAACAATCTTTTATGTGGCAACAATTTTCTCTTCAATGAAAGCTTCTGCTGGTGCTCTATAATGCTCAGGTGGATCTTCCTTTTTTGTAATCAGCAAACCCTTGCCCTTGCTATCAGCTGCAAACTTTTGAGGTTCATTGTCATCCTTCAAGGACTTTAGTGCTTCTTCAAATTTAACCTCTTTCTTGTCTTCAGACTTGATCTTCTGACCTAGTTTCCTTACTAGGGTTTTCCCTTTGTCTACACGTTTTTTGGTTTGCTGTTGTTCTTGCTTAATTTGAAAACCAGACCAAAACAAAAAATAATCCCATGTCTTCCCTTCTTGCTGTAGAGCAGTGCTGATAATGAGTTTGATCAAACCATGATGGAAGATGGATTGTGTAGTATGATCATGATGTCCCTTAACTCTACTTGACATCTTCTGCAGACTTTTGAACAAGAAGAAAGGAAGGTTCATTTTGGATTCACCAACCAAGTGCTGTAAAAACCTAAAATGGTATTTGAAGACATAGGCATATCTACCTTCACAGGTGATATAAATTTGTAAGATTCTAATGGGCTCCACCCACTCATCTCGGCAATTCTGGATTAATACTCCTTTGTGCCAGTCTGGGGTAATACTAGGTAAAAGGTACCTTTGGGCATTAAAAGTGAAAGGCAACTTCTTGAACCACATTTCACCTTCATTTTTGACTCCTGTAGCTTCAACAACTAGCTCCACAGTCAACTTAAACTTTAGAGTATCAAATACTATCATGTCCTGGTTATAGCTTTGGGCAAATTTATAAGAGACCTTAGTGTTATAGCCATCGATCTTCTTGAAGAAATCCAACCAACCAGCATTCTGAAAAAGCTCTGCACAACCTAGAAATTGATCAATCCAGCTTAATTCAGTGGGCTCAACCCTATTTGTTTTGCCACTTTTACCCATCTGCTTTCAATAGCTGAATTCTGTGTACTTTTAGAGCTCTGTCAATGACCTAACAGCTGCTTTCAGGCTTTGAAAAGGTAGAGGTTCAATGTACTGCTACCTTTCAACTTTCCACTTTCCACAGCATCTCCAAACCTCTTAAATTGATATCTCTTCAACAGGAATTTTGTTTAAAGCCTACATTTATGTTTTCCTTAATGAATTTTAACAAAACAAGCTTTATTGGGAAAAACCCAATTTAGCAGCCACTATCAGTTTAACGCAAAATACCTTATTCCTGTCTTGCTGTAGACGTTTAAAATCAATCCTTGAGCTATCTGATTGTCAAATTTAACTATACAAGTGTCTTCGAGTCTCCAATTTGCTTCCAGCTGGCAGGACGAGAACGCCCTACTTTCTCTGTAACTGTGAAAACCCAAAAATTCCTCTATAACTGCAACTTCCGATTTTTTAGGCAAATGTCCTCGCTCCATTTAGTCTCCAGCTTCATGATGCATATGTGAAATAACTTCCTTCACATCAAACTCGGCTTATACCTCTTCCTGTCATGATACGCTATGTTCTAGCTGATGATTACCACGATCTCTTCCATGATATGAATCACACCTGCTTTCATGATGATTACTGGAGCAACACGTACCAAAATCCTTAAAACATGCGATTACTCACTTGGGAGTCAAACTCATGTGAGAATTCAATTTAAAAATCAGTGATTTCGGTGAGCACGATATTCTTGTAGCACCGCTGTGTTAATTTTTCATGATTGCGCTACAAGAATAATTTGCATTCAATTTTGGCACTAATTTCACCATTTTTTCCATTTTAAATTAAAATTAAATGATAAACTATGCTCTTTGAATATATTTGTGACATCCTTAATCAATATAAGTCTTATGGATCCCTTCAAATCCTAAAGAAATAGAAATAATAAAATACTAAAGGCAAAAATCAAAAGTTTCACTTAAAACCAAAAATTTTCCTAAAGGAGGTAGAAAAACAACTTAAGCAAATGAGCAAACTTGAAATAAAAATGACAATCAAAATATAAAATTGAAGAAACAAGTTCATGACTAAACACACTTAATCAAACTGAAAGACACACTTAACTCAAAATCAGACAATAGCAAGAAAACCAAGCAAGCAAAGCTCAAAAGATGATGTAAATGAGGTCTAGGAGTTGATCTAATGTGGTAACCAGATCAGTCGAGAGGAGGGAATGCAAGGCTGAGAGGATGAAGGTGGAGGAGACAAGAGTATCCGCCACTACTGGTTCTCAGGATTGTCTAAGATGGAACCCAAAATCAATCCAAACCAAACCAAACACTCAACACATAGATTAAAGATGGGATCTCTGGCTAGATATTGCAGCACAGAGGGAGTTCATAGAACAAACCAAAGCTTAGATTAAGAAATGGAGATGGGATGCCTGCATGCCAAATTTGACAAATCGACACACTCTATGCTTGTACACAGTGCGGTGTCACAGTTCACTAATGCGAGGAGTGTGACGGTGTCGTAGTATGCCAATGAAAGGCCTGCGATGAGTGGATAACAGACAACGAACAGAGACCAGAAAAGACACAGTGTTGCTCTGTTCTCACTAACCAGCTGTGAGAGGCGAGATCTAAGTTCAAAAATTAATCAAATCTCCAAGCAATGAACTATGAAATGGTATAAAAATGAGTAGTATAAACTCATAGGAAGCAGATCAGAGTCTTCAAGATGAATATCTGATAGTGAAATCAACTCAAGAGGCAACTGACAAATAGAAGGCTTGTGTCAAGGAATCAACTGAAAATGACTCTCAGGAAAGTACAAAACAAGACGTAGATATTCCCCAGTATGGTCGCTAGATTTGTTTCACGGACAATCTACTGAGAGCGGACTCAATGCATGATCTTCCTAGCTTAACATAAGTCTAGAACAAATAGGACAAAACATAAAATACTTTCCTAGATCATATAGATGTACAAGATGAAATCTTTCAATCAAGAGTCAATGATGTAAACTCATGTTGAAAGCGAGGTAACCTGCAATTGAGGCATGCAGGGCCAAGGTACTTGGTTGGTTTCTAGATTCAGTCCTCATATGATGAGTTGATGTCGACAAGGATGAATCCGTCGAAGGAGGGCCATGATGAATCCCCCATCAATCGACATGAAAGACGACAAAAGATGCATAGAGTAGGTCAGATGGAACAGTAACATGCAAGACTGACTCAGAGTAGACCGACATGGTGGCGGGTGTACTGACTGTAGATGATAAATGACGGACATGTTCTTGAACATGGGCATGGCATGACTTGGAAGTATTGACATGATGAGTACGGCACACATTCCTAACGTGACTGATGATGGAAGCTTTCTTTGAATGATTCAAAGGAGTAACAAGACTTGGGAAGTAAGTGGAACTCGAGGACAAACAGATGATCCATGTGCTGTATGCAAATGCAGATGAGTGCCATGTTCAAGAAAGACTACATACCGCCACTAACAAGGTATCTAACATAAAAGCTTTGCATTTTCCCCATCATGAACGATGAGTGCCTCATGTGTTTTTTACGAGCTTGATGAGGGTAACCAGATGCTCGGTATAGCTCATCTCATAGATGAGTCCAATCCCAAATATTTTCCGAACCTTGGATAGGAGGGGTTCATCCCATGGCGGGCCCTTCAATGTAAAATCTTAACGAGTCCATAGAAGGTAAACTCGGTCGTCATTTCATGTTTAGAGAGTCTAAAAAGAACTAAAGAAGACTCCAACAGTCCTTTTTCGAAAAGTTAGCTTCATTGCCCGAAAAAGGGTAAAACAACACGGAAGAGGACTCTTCCAGTCATGATTGGATGGAGTATACCTTTCTCGTAACTAGTGCCCCCTGGTCTGAAAAAGGGTAAACTATCACCAGGGAGACGACCGTTCAAATTCTTTTACAAGCGGGAACGTGACAAGCTTGCTTAGAAATATTTTTGTATTTCGAGAGCCTGAAAAGAGCTTAAAGGTAGACTCCAGGGGGTTCCTTTTCTGTAGGAGTTTCACGAGCCCGGAAAAGTGATAAATTGTAACTCGGTAACATATTCTCATGGTTTCAAGAGCATGAGAAATAACAAAGAGTAAGCTCATAATCATTAAATAATTAAAATCTAATGAAGCGAAAAGATAAATGACAAAATACACAGGGGGTGTTCATACCTGAGATGGTCGTTCCAATACGAAAATGGCATAGAAAGGCACTTCACAATTCCTGCACACTTGAAAACTAGGTCAAATAGTCAACCGAACATTCAAATATAATAAAATTGATCCAAACTATAGCAAATGGCATAATGGCATTAAATATTTGAAAATGAATATTCCATTTTGTTTATAAATAGAAATAAAAACCAAACATAGTCACCATTGTTCTATTTGCCAAATTTGGGAGGAGTAGTGCCAATTGGAGCCAAATATTCACTCGTTGATTCCGGGAGCCACAATCTGCCATTTTCACTTGCCATTAGGAGCAGGTAACCCTAAACTTCATTGAGAAAAATCATAGTGGTTTACATTTTTGAATTTCAGTCATTTTTCTGAGTTTTGACTCGATTTGGGAAGGGCCATTGTGCCCCTCGGCTCCTCGTAGTTGGCCTTTTTGGGAACTGTGATGAGCCCGAGTTGTTGCAAAAGTCTCAAAGGTGGACTGTGACCGATGTCGCTCCGTTTGCAAAAATGGGGTGCGACGATGGCGACGTCCATACCCCAAACTTCAAACCAAGATCAAAAGAAAGGCTGTTGGTGGTTGAAGCAAGTTCTAACATTGCTTATACTCCTCTATTGGCAGGTCCAAGCATCGAAATGGTTCTAGAATGGTGAGAATGAGAACATCAGCTAGATGATGAACAAGCTTCAAATGACCCACAGTGTCTAGAAGCATTGAGGAATTGTGGGCTCCTCAAGTTCTTCCGGGTCCAGGGGATGAGATCCCAAATTCCCACTCTTAACTCACATGCTCTGATGCTGGGATGCAGCCCAGCAATACTTTGTGATACGTGAGCATGAGCTTACCATATATGTCGAGGACATCTATTTTTTGACTGGATTTTCCTGAAGAGGGGACAACGCACTACTTACTGGATCACGTGGGAGTGATCAGGACCATTGATGATATGATCCAGCAGCATTGTGGTTCCCAACACTCGTGCATCTAGTGGGAAGATCCCCATTAAAAATGTACAAGAACACCCATTATGTGCCTTACTGTTCACCATTACGAGATGGCAGGGAGGCAAGCTCCTCACTTAGCCACCACGGCACAGATGCTTTATGCGGAGGACTGTATGTCTCCAAAGATCTTTAACTGGTGCGAGGGGGTCCTCACAAATATGCGAACTCAACAGACAAAGTGTCAGTGGGGAGAGATCAAGCAGTTCGGCTATGGATCCATAGTGATCTTGTTCTTACATGAATGGGTGCCCCTTTTACATCCTCAAGTACCACTAGAGGATAGGGATCCTAGAGATCCTCACATGGCCAGGTGGAACCGATGTGCTGGCCCGACATGGTGGGGGACCCTATTATTAGTTATCCTCCTGAGTTCTTCACTTGGATGGGGGGAAAGTTACTGATGGTCGAGGATTTCCCATATAGTGGCAAGGACATTAGAGATGACCCAGACTTGCCGCTGCCAAAGGGAGCAGCATGGGGAGACCTTGATAAGAACAAATGACCCTTGTACTTTTTAAGTTTTCTGCATTTATATATTTTTTTTGATATAGTGTTGACATATGAACAACATGTGTGTGCAGATGTGGGACCTGTACGACCTATGGGTACCTCTCTTCTAGCTAGGAGAGAGAGGGGGGATGTAGTAGTTGTGGGTCTGGCTGTGCACGCTGCCATTGCGGAGATAGATAAAGTCTATGCCAATCTGAGTAGGTTGACATTAGATGTTCCTGAGCCATCGGTAGATGAGGTGCCGCGGCCCATGCAGGTACACATGGTTGGAGCTACTATGCGCTGCTTCGCAAGGTTGCGAGAGCAGTTGACTATTTCTAGACTCAGTAGGCTAGAAATGCTAGACCTCCTAGGGTTGTACGGGCCAGGCGATAGGCCATATGTTGTTATTGTGTGTGTACTAAGAGCTTAGAAGCCTCATATTTTGTACTAATGAAAGCTACGAGGCTTCAGATTTTGTAAAGACTCACTAAAATCCGTCGTGCTTCAGATTTTTGTATCAGCACTACCTTTTTGAGATTAAATATATATATATAGATAGTTCAACGATTTATACATTATGTGTTCCAGAAATAATGATGTGATCTTGTTTATATGATTTTCTCTTATACAGTGTATTATTTACATGTTGTGAATGCTTTTACATATTATGAGTATTATGTGTGTGCGTTGTACCTCCCAATCTAGAATGAAGTTGGCCATCGAGTCAGCAACTGCGTTTAACTCTCGTGGAATGTGCAGGTATTGAATGGATTCAAATGACCTTTCCAACTCATCTAAAGAGATGGAGTAGGGTAGGATCACAGAGAGCATAGACCCAGTTAATATGGGTAACCACTAGTTGAGATTCCATGTGGATGACAATGTGGTTCATACCCAAGGAAATAACATCGGTTAAGGTTCCAACTACTGCCATATACTCTGCGGCGTTGTTGGATGCAAATCCAAGGAAACTTCCTCCTGAGCTGATGATCTTGCCTGTTGGGGAATACAGTACCCAAGCTACCAAAGCAAAGTTACGGGTATGCCAGCTCTAACCATTTGCGAATCCATAACATGTTGCCATCTGCACATGCAGATAGAACATGGTATAAGAAGTGGAAACAAGATCTAAAGACACTAAAAAACAAGCGCGTCACACCACACAAAAATAGATCACAAACACGCCATGTATAGTATATACAAGAAAGTATATGCATGATAGGATCAGGCATAGTACCTCTTCAGGTAAATCCCATTAGAGGGTTCACCCAAAGAAATTTCGTCATAATATTCAGGCTCGTAAGCTCCTTTTTCCAAGACACGTTTGACAATGTAAGGTCCGTGCCACATGGACTCGAACTTTCCTACCCCTAGTTTGTCATGTATCTAGTCGTATGTAAGGACTAGGTCACCCTGGTTGAAAGTCCTAGGTTAAAGTGACTTGTTGTACTGAGATTTGATGCGTTTCTTTTGCTCTTCATTAGCAAGAGTGGCATCTTAGCGGGACACGTCAAGTTTTGCTAAGTACAGGAAACGTTCTTCCTCGACAGTAGTGTTAGGAAGAAGTTCGGCAGCGAGTTGTAGAGACAAAATTTCGCACTCTATGGGAAGGACAACCTCCAATCCATACACTACCTGAAAAGGAGTGAAACCTGTGGCGGTTTTAACGAAATTTTTGTAGGCCCATAATGCTAAAAAGAACATATTATGCCAGTTGGACTTATGTGTACCTACCATCCTTTGGACCATAGTTTTCAAGACCTTGCTAATAGCCTCGACCTGTCCATTGGACTGCGGGTAGTAGGGTATTGAGTTTTCATGAAGAAACCCAATCTACCACTCAGCTCATCAACCGTATGGTTCTGAAAGTGAGAACCGTGGTCGGTCACTATCGCCTATGGAACTACAAACCGCACTACTACATGATTGAACATGAAGAGTGTGGCAGTTTTGCCATCGTTTTGGTATAGGAATTAGCTCGGCCAACTTTGCGAAGTAATCCATAGCTACTATGATGTAACTATGCCCCCTAGCCGAGGTAGGCTTACAATGCATAAAATTGATGACCCATTTTTGTGATGGGTGCGCTTCTTCATATGGAAGTGTTGACATGGAGGACATCTTTTTACGGCCTCAATACAATCTTTGAAGATAGTAGGCCAATAATATCCTGCGCGCAAAATCTTGTGGATTGTAGCCATCCTAGAGAGGTGACCGCCACATGCCCCGGCGTGACAGTCATTCAGAACGTGTTAAGCCTCATCGTGGGTTAGACAACGTCAAAGAATTGAATCGACGCCATGGTGGGACAAATTATCATTGATGATTAGATAATACTTTGCATGGTGACATATTCTATGACAGTTGTCGCGAGACAGTTGAGGATTGAAGCATTGGGTTTGAAGATACAATGAAATATCTCCATACCACGGATTAGTCGTATTGATGAGAAACAACAATTTGTCCGGAAAAGAATCATTGCGGTCAATTTCTACATCAGGATGGGGAAGGTCACAAATAAGATCAGCAAACACCAAAGACTTTTTAGACTTGGATTTCTCGAAAAGAAGGTCGAATTCTTGCAGTATCACAATCCAGCGTGAATACTTGCCACGTACCTGACATGTCAGTACGTGGTACATGGGTTTTGAGTCTGCGATGACGGTGGTGGTGCGGAGCAGGATGTAGTGCCAAAACTTCTGGATGGCGATGACTGTCGCGAGAGCAAGCTTCTCGACATGTGAATATCTACTTTCAGCGTCAATGAGACACTTACTCGCATAGTATATGACATGTTCCTGGGCGTTTTGATCCTCCTGTACCAAAACCATAGTGATAGTGGTAGCAGAAGCAGTGAGATATAAGATGTAATCTCGGAAATAGTTTGGCGGTTGGATTACGGAGGCATACGTGATGGCATGTTTGATGCTGTCGAAGGATTTCTGAGCTTGATCATCCCAAATGAATGGGACATCCTTCTTAAGCAGTTTCATGTACCCCTTAGTCTTCTCCGTGAAGTTACAAACAAAACGCCTTAAATAAGTCACGTTCCCTTGGAGACTTTGAAGTTCTGTCATGTCGGTCGGAGGTGGTAGGTTGACAATGACCTCCACTTTTAAGGGATCGATGCAGATCCCATCCTTCAAGACAATAAACCCTAAGAGGCGTCGGGGCTCAACACAAAAGATACACTTATGAGGATTCAGACGGATATTGTACTGTCTACATCTGAGGAAGATGGCCGTCAGATGATCCATGTGGAACTCACACTAATTTGAATGAGCAGGGAGATCATCCAGGTAAGGTTCCACAAAGTACTTAATATCATGGAAGGCATACCACATGGCCCGCTGGAACGTGACGCCAGCATTTTTAAGGCCAAACGGAAGTTTGCGATATGTAAACGTCCCCCAAGGATAGATGAAAGCCGTCTTATGTTGGTCGGCTGGGTTGATCTCAATTTGGTTGTAACCGGAAAAGCCATCCATGAATGAAAAGATGACGCTTCTGGCACAATTGTTGATAATCTAGTTCATGAACGGGATCGGGTAGTTGTCCTTTGGACAAGCCTTGTTAAGGTCCCGATAATTGATAGAGACGCGAATGGTACCCTACTTTTTGTTCACAGGGATGACGTTTGAGACCCAATCTGTCAATGGGATAGGATAGATAGAGCCAGCCTTTAAGAGCTTTTCAATCTCTTCCTTGATCGCTGTAGTCTTCCGGGGGTGTACCGGTCGCAACTTTTGACGTACAGGTTTTATGTCGGGATAGGTTTTTATTTCATGAGAAACAATCGTGGGGTCTATCCTAGGAATCTCCTCATAGGACCAAGTGAATACGTCTTGAAATCGCTTAAATAAGGCTGTGCCAATAGCAATTTCTTCAGGGAAACACTTATGGCATATGCGAATGTGTTCCACTACACCAGGTTTTACTGAGATGTCTATCGGGGTGGTAGGCTCAATCTTGGCCAAGTTTCCCTTAGTGTCTGATAGACATGTAAGTATGGGGGAATGAGGGAATGGGTAGACATCTGGTGAAAAGATGGTGCTATTGTTGTCCTCTATGTACTCCAAAGGGGGGAGAAAAGACGACCTATGGTGGTGGTCATCCCACGGACCATCATCAACATTCATGACTTCCATGATGGACTCGTCTGAATGAAAATTCCAAAGTAAGAGATCAGGTAGAGATGATGCTCGTTGTAGAGAACAGGATTGGGGAGCCATAGCTAAGTGGTTCTCCGATGATGACTGGATAGCCTTATAAATATGTTCAGTGGGTGAAAGAGGCATTACGTATCCAATCAGGTGTGTTCTGGCTTCGTCAAGTACAAGCCAAGTGTGAGTGGAGTGGGATGAAATCTCTGTGGAGATCATGTTCACCGAGGCAACATGATTAGGGGGGTCCTAAATTGGAAAAATGCCCATGAGAGATGAATCTTTCAAAATCCCAACCGCTCTACTCTCATAATATTTTGATGTTTGTCCGATGGAAGGAACATGGTCACCAGGATGAGTAGTAGTGTCCGGTGTGGAAAAATCTAGTTGGTCAACAGTAACAATTCGTCCTTGGTGGGGGAATTGTACTACGTGGAAGATTAAAGAGGATACCGCCTGCATGGCATAAAACCAATTGCGACCAAGCAAGAGATTATTATCTATCAGGGCCAAGACCACTTCCACATTAATGGTTACAGTCTTTCCGCCCAACTCAACTATAAGATCTTGTAGGAGCCCATGAGGTTGAAAGCTATGGCCATCGAATGCTTTCAACATGGTAGGAGAACGATTTAATTTGGGAGAGCCGATGGCTCTCCAACAGGCAATCGACATGACAGAAGTAGAGGCGCCTTCGTCCAAAATGGAACGATGGACAATTTTCCTAGTGATGTTCATAGCTATTTGGAATGCGAGCTGATGGGAAAGCCTCGACTTAAAGGAGTCAAGTCAGAACATGATGGTATTCGAAGAATTAGGGTCAACTGCACCGATTGCTGTGAGGAGAGTTTTGCGTTGATTAGGACAATTCTGCAAAACTTCCAGGGTAAACATGGCGTAAGGGGCTTGTGCCAAGTCCTCTACGATATTGTAATTTTGTGCTGCCTGAGCATTAGGATTGAAAACGGATTGTCGAATCATGCTCTTGGGCGGTCGTAATATCGAATCTAAAGGTGGCTTCTCAATGGTGAGAGAAGTTGACGGTACAGTGACATTAGGTATAGAGTTGGAAGCTTTTTTAGTATTACTTCCAACAGGTTCTTTCGAAGAGACCGGGTCATATCATCATGAGCGAGTGTTCAAATTGATCATCTCGTTACGTACCATGAGAACATGCGTAGTATTGGATGGTTCCCCCTGGGTTGGGGGGGTTGAGTAATCATTTGCTGATTTTGAGTGGGAAACGGATTGTTGAGGACTATGGGAGTTGGTTTACCCCTATGAAACTTTTGGACTTCGTCTCTATGGGGACACTCTTTGGAAAAATGATCATCTCCACACAGTAAACAAGGAAATTTTAGTTTCCATTACTGTTTGGCATCGTCAAGAGTGGTCTTTTGTTCCTCCCGGGTGGAAGACTTCTTAGGTTTCCCTTTGTTCTTATTCTTGCTGCTGGACTTCTGAGATGAAGCTGATTGGACAGAATTCACCTCTTCAGTTACAGCAGGAGCAGTTGGTTCGGTGGTGTTGTTCCCAACCTGAGTTGGTAATGGGGAGGAACCATGAAGGTTTGACGATCCAACAGGCTGGGTGGTAAGGGATCCAATGATGCCATCAATTTGGGGTCCCTTAGGAGGTTTCGTGGGGTGTGTTGGGAAGAATTTCAAATAGGGTGCCCGATTGAGCATAGACTAAGTCTAGGTAATGGGCACGAGTGATAGCTTGTTCTTCAATGACAGCACCGCCCATGGAGACATCTATAGCTATGTGAGGAATAAGAGACTTTGTAAACAAATCTTCTAGGAGTTGGTCTGGAATGGGAACCTTAATTAGGTGCCTTCTCCTCCTCCACTCATGTATATGAGTAGAGATATGAATAGCGGTATTCTGGCAGAGAGAGGTGAGAAGGTCCATACCAGTTTCGTACCATATAGGAAGTTGGAAGTGAGTCAAAAATTTCATAGCGAGAGAACCAAAATCATGAAAAGAATCAAGTCATAGTTCGATATACCACTTGGCAGACGAACCAGTGAGAGTCCGTTGGAATAATCTAAGTCAGATCAAGTAGTCCATCAGAGAGTTGGATGAACACCATAAATATTATGTCATCACGTGGTATTTAGGATCCTCATCCAGCTTGTTATCAAACTTAGTGATATCTGATGGAAGTTTCACTGGAATCGGGGGCCAGTTAGTCCCATGATAGATGGGGTCATTCATCAGTCGAGACAGATTAGGTAGGTCCAAAGTAGCCAAAAATGGCAGCTATTGATTAGGTTGCGGGTATTGGTAGTACTGGTAAGGCATGTAAGGATCGGTAGGACCTCGTATTGATTGATTAAAGGGTGACCACGGAGGAAACTGACTATAGGGGGGTTTGTCGCCCAAACCATAAGGGGGTCCTCCACTATAAGGTGGTCCATTTCAATAAGTTGGAGGTCCACCTCCACCATCGGGAGGAGGTGGGGGTCCTCCGCCACCGCTGGGAGGAGGTGGAGGTCCATAACTGTAATAAGGTGGCCTGCCACCGCCTCCACTTGGAGGGGATGGTGGACCACCTCCACCGCTAAAAGGATGGGGGCCCCCACTACCTCCACCACTGGAAGGATGAGGGTCTCCACCGCCACCATAATAATTAGATCCACCACCACCTCCACCTAGAGGGGGTGGTGGACCACCTCCACTACTCGAAGGGAAATGTCCTCCTCCACCATAATAAGGTGGTCCTCTGCCACCTGTGCCTGGGGGCGGTGGTGGGACCACTCCTGCCACCACCAGAAGGGTGGGGGCCGTTGTTGGTAAAATGAGTTGGAACTCCGCCAGAAGGGAGAGGTCCACCTTATCCAAAGTTAGGTGGGGGCCCCCTGCCTCCCGTAAGAGGTGGGGGTGGACCGATCGGGGGTGGTGGTGCTTGGGTTACAGTTGGTTGGGGTCCATGTTGTAAAACGGGGTGTTGGCCCCATAGAGTGTAGGGATTTCTAGGATAAGGTATCCCATATGGTACATTTCTCAGATTAGATTGACCCAGCATAGGGTTAACAGAACCTGGATAGGCTTGACTCCATGAGGGTTGAGTTACATTGGATGGCCCACCAACATGAGATAACCCCATGGTGGATGGTCTAGGGGGTTGAGGAGGTCCAACGGGAGGTACGTTAGGGATTCCACCGCCTACATTCTGGTTAGGAAATGGGTGTTTCCCCCGAGCCACAACAGGCTGACCATTATTCAAAGGTTGAACCAACATAGGTTGTTGATTAGTTACCATAGTAATAACATTACCAATGAGATAATCCGGGGGAATGGAGTATCCTCCCCTAGAATTTTGAGGTGGGGGAGGAGCTGGTAACGTAACTGTGGTAGTAACGGGTATGTTGGACTGTTGTCCTTCAATTGGTTGGTTCACTTGGAGTGCAAGATTGGACTCTTGCAAGGGTTGACCAGTCTCATTAATGGTCGCGTCGTGGGAAGATTGTTTCGGTGATCCAAAAGATATTGAGTGATTTGGTATGGGTTGGTAAGGGGGTAACGATGGGTCTTCAACCCTTTGTTGGAGACTTGACTGCAGGAAATCCTTAGCCATAGAACGAAAGTGATCTAATTGGTCATGATAGTAGGCTAAAGGGACGTCCGAATTAGTCCCACTAGGTGGGGGTGCAATGGAAAAATGGGCCACTGGGTGACCGGTAGAAGATGTCCAGTAAGTTGCTGAAGGACCAACAGCTGCTGAGGGGTCGTCCTAGGGTTGATTTATCCATTCCAACGATCCAGGTCCTCCAGGGATGATGGGAGAAAGATCTTGCAAAGTGGGGACATGTGCTTCTTCATCCTACGAGGGATGAGAGGTGATTGAATCTGGAGGAGTATGTGGAAACAAATTTCCTCCGATATTCAAAGTGGGGTTTTCCACTACAGTAACTACGACCGTGTTAAGTTGATCCATTCTTACCCTTGAAATAAACTTCGGGTTAAGGGGATATTTGGGTGATAAGTTTAAGATCCTACAGAACCTTCTCCAGTGAAAATCCTTTAGAGCGTCAGGAAAGTCAGCCAAGATGGCTGAAACAACGTTTCTCCTAAGGGTATACTACAAAAGAAAAGCAATCTAGAAAAACCTACTCAAACTAAGGAAACAAGTAGACTTATGTGATAAGGTGGATTCAAAGTCTGGAACATCACGAGATTATCAAGGTATCGCAAACCGCTATATACTGCAGGTTCCAACAATATGATGCTACAAGGAGGATTGGGACCATACCCTTTTCTGCATACCCGATTAGCTGGACAGTACGTGCGTGCTAATCTCCCCGAGTGATTTTCTCGATGTATTTCTTTGCCAAGATGGCCAAATGGTTAACTCAGTTGGTTTTAGGAATCCTAGTGGTGTCTCCCGATATACGCAAGGTACGTGGGAGCTCAAATCTATAGTGGTGCTTTCTAATGCACAACCGTTCGGGAAGAGACCTTCCGATATACTACCGAGTATGTGATATACCCTTCGATATATGCCAAGTACGGATTATGGTACTTGGTGGGTACGTGAAGGAGCTCGATATACCGATAAGTACGTGGAAGACTACAATACCCACAGGATATAGTGCTGGAAAATAACGACAGCTGCCATGCTTAACGACGCTGGAACATGTGTGTAACTTACACACAAGTTGCTAAAAATTTTACCTGGTTCTACCGTTAATTTTATCTGGACGGTTAGGTGAATGCATGAGGTGAGTACATAATCGGAAACATAATGCAAGTCCTAGCTACATGCACGGAATATTATTTTTCTTTCAATGAATTCTACCTATGGTAAGGAGAAATCTTTTTCTTTCCAACGAGATTTGCCAAAACAACACAATGCAACAATTCCCAATTCAAACAAGTTTTACTATGAAAGCATTCTTTTCATTTTGTACGAAATGCAAAAATTACAACACTACTAATCCAAATCACAAGATTTTTTGTTTTCTTTTTGCTTTTCAAAATGAAAATGACACTAGATAATGAAAAGAGAGGATTCTGAGATGGAGTATGCAAGCTTTTCTATTTCACTTTCAATGGCCTAAAAGCAGTAAAAATTTAAAAATGCATCTATCTTTCCCTAGCATGGAACTAATTTTGCAAGAAAAAATGAAGTATATTTTGGATTTTAGAGAAAATGAGAAACTCATAATTAAAGAAAACACAAGTGATCACACATTCATTCAATTTTTTCGAAAATGCATAAGCAAAACATTCCAATGCACGGACAATTTTCTTCAATAATGCTTGAGAAATGATGGGAAAGAGGCACTTTTAAATTTTCAATGCATGCATCAAAGTATTAACTTGATAACAAATACGCTTTCAGACGTAAATGACTGAAAAGGAAACACTACTCACAGCGCTCAATGCACTCAGAAAACTCAAGAAAAGACAAGCACTCAATCAAACTGAAAGACACACTTAACTCAAAATCAGACAATAGCAAGAAAACCAAGCAAGCAAAGCTCAAAAGATGATGTAAATGAGGTCTGGGGGCTGATCTAATGTGGTAACCAGATCAGTCAAGGAGAGGAGGGAATGCAAGTGTGAGAGGATGGAGGTGGAGGAGACAAGAGTATCCGCCACTACCGGTTCTCAGGCTTGTCTAAGATGGAACCCAAAATCAATCCAAATGAAACCAAACACTCAACATATAGATTAAAGATGGGATCTATGGATGGATCTTGCAGCACATAGGGAGTTCATACAACAAACCAAATCTCAGATTAAGAAATGGAGATGGGATGCCTACATGCCAAATTTGATAAATTGGAAGACTCTATTCTTGTACACAGTGCGACGTCGCAGTTCACCAATGCAAGGAGTGTGACGGTGTCGCAGTATGCCAATGAAAGGCCTGCAATGAGTGGATAACAGACAAAGAACAGAGAGCAGAAAAGACACAGTGTTGCTCTGTTCTCACTAACCAGCTGCGATGGGCAAGATCTAAGTTCAAAAATAAATCAAATCTCCAAGCAATTAACTGTGAAATGGTTTAAAAATGAGTAGTATAAACTCATAGGAAGTAGATTAGAGTCTTCAAGATGAAGATCTGATAGTGAAATCAACTCAAGAAGCAACTAACAAATAGAAGGCTTGTGTCAAGCAATCAACTGAAAATGACTCTTAGGAAACTACAAAACAATACGTAGATATTCCCCAGTATGGTCGCCAGATTTGTTTCATGAACAATCTACCGAGAGCGGACTCAAGGCATGATCTCCCCAGCTTAACATAAGTCTAGTACAAATAGGAAAGAACATAAAATACTTTCCTAGATCATATAGATGTACAAATGTGCGAGTAGATTATTTATCTCTGATTCGTAGATCCCTTTCTCCTTCGTTGATCCAACGCTCCAGTGCTGCCAGATTGCAAGTAGTTAAACCCTGTTGAACATGTGACAGATCATGAGAAGTGAAAGCATATAATTCATATGATAGATCTAAGCTAGCAGTTAAGGAGGAAAGCTCTAAACATCATCAAGAGACAATACTTATGGAAAGAAATTATATTAATTGTATTTAAGAATGGATAATTACAATAGGAAAGAAGATTACAACCGTCGCCTTAAGTTGCAAACTCCTTCCGACAAGCCATGCCAAAGCTCCTAGAGAGAAGTGGATGTTCCCCAAGATAGAGTGTAAGGTTTATTGGGCTTGATTTCACTAGCATGAGAGTACCATAGACTTCCTCCCTTTAGAATGGGACTGAGCTTCATTTAAATAGGACTAAATGGATAGGATATGGATATGATAGGTTGAGATATGATAGGAGAGACTCAAGGGATGTTTCCAAGGTGTTAGGAATCGAGTGCCAACTCTCCCAAGAGGTCAGGGATAGGGTCCCAATTTAGAAAGCTCCGAGAAGGAGCTTGAAGGAGCTATTTTTTCCATCTAACTGACTTCATCGCACCCTGTAATGTTGCAAGGTATGACGTCGCATGTTACATGGGTGCAACCTGCAACGACCTCTCAAAACCTAGTACAAAATGAGTACAAATACTTCCCGGTCAATCACTCAATCAAGGTAACTTCAGAGGTGTATACACTAAATCTCATGATGGGAAGATCTTAGGTGTAACACAGCCAGAGTGCTATTCATCTTGCAAAGAACTCAGCATTCCATTCCAGGACTAAACATATACAGCTCAAGTACCATTTCATATGCTCTGTTCTGGAAGATGAACTGTTGAAGCTGGAAAAGATACACACTAGCAAAAATCCTGCAGACATTTTCACAAAGGTAGTGACCAGAGAGAAACTGAGTTCCTGTTCGTTTTCAGTTGGCCTTCTAGAATGAAGGTGAAGAGGAGAAAGTTGCCAAGTCCAAATACAGCAAGTGCAGCAGTGGTGGAGTTGTTATGATCAGTCTCCAAGTGGGAGATTGTTGGTTGTGGAGCCTGATCTCCAGATTCAGAGATATTATTTTTCATCCGTGTTTGTACCCCAGCTTTATATGATATGTAAAAAGGATTGTATACTAACCCCCATCTAGGGGGTCTTGGGGCAAATCCCCCGAAGGATATTTTTGGGGTTGTTTTATGGGCCCATGGTTTTGGGTAACCCGTGGTATTTTCCCATTGTATCTCCATTATAAAAGAAAGACATTGTAACACGGCTAGGGTTGATGTATTAGGTTTTATGCCTTGTAAAGATCTATGGGATCAGAAGAGAGACTGTGAGATAGGGAAGAGGAAGTGCAACGGTTGTGCTGCAGGTTGTATCCCTTCACTTTGTTGGATGGAATAATAATAAGGACTGGCAACTTCAGTGTGGACGTAGCCCAAGTTGGGTGAACCATGATATATATGTGTCTCTCTTGTAATATGTGTGTGATTATATTTGCATTTCTGTTTCTTTTTATTGCTCTGCAATCCTGTTTTTCTAACAATTGGTATCATAGCCAAACGTCTATTTGGTAGATAAACCCGTAGGAAGCTAGGGTTTCTGGTTCGAGTGGGAGCAATGGTGGAAGAAGGAAAGTTTAAGGTCGAGAAGTTTAATGGCCAAAACTTCCAGTTATGGAAGATGCAAATGGAGGACTATCTGTACTAGAAGGATATATTCCTACCATTGGGAGGAAGAGCAAAGCAGCTGGCAACTATGAAGGACGAAGAATGGGAGGTTCTTGACAGAAAGGCTCTGGGAACAATACGGCTGAGCCTGGCTTCATCGGTGGCTTTCAATATATCAAAAGAAATGACAATGGAGGGTTTGATGATCACATTGGGTAAGCTGTATGAAAAACCCTCGGCCTCCAACAAGGTATTTCTAATGAAGCGTTTATTTAATATGAAGATGTCTGAAGGTGGATCTGTTACTATTCATTTAAATGAGTTTAATACGGTTACAAATGAACTAAGCTCTGTAAGTGTGAACTTTGATGATGAGCTTAGAGCTCTTCTAATCTTGTGTTCATTGCCAGAAATCTAGAATAGCTTGGTCATGGCTGTAAGTAACTCTATCTCTGGTTCAAACACCTTGAAATTTGATGATGTTGTTGGTATTATTCTTAGAGAGGAAATACGAAGAAAAAGCACAGGAGAGACACTAGGTAATTCATTGACCATGGAGAGCAGGGGAAGAAAAAAGGAGAGATGAAAGAGCCAAGGTAATCATGGGAAGTCTAAAATAGGAAGATCCAAGTCCAGACTGGGAAAGATAGAGTGCTGGAACTGTGGAAAGAAAGGGAATTTGAAGAAAGACTACAGATCTCTAAAGAAGAAAGGAGATGCACAGAAGGAAACTACCCAGGAAGAAAATGTAGCAGGTGATGTGTTACAAAATGCTTTGATTCTTGCATTAGATAATACTAGTGATTATTGGATAGTAGATTCAGGGGCTTCATGTCATGCTACACCCCATAGGAAATAATTTCATGATTATGTTTCAGGCGATTTTGGAAATGTTTTATTGGGTGATGATGAGCCATGTAAAATTGTTGGAATGGGTAAGGTATGGATAAAGTTAAGAATGGAACTGATTGGCTATTGAAAGATGTTCGGCATATTCCTGCTATGAAAGGAAATCTGATCTCAACAGGGCAGTTGGGATATGGAAGCTGTCTATCTACATTTGGAGAAAAGTGGTGGAAGATCACTAAAGGATCAATGGTGATAGGAAAAGGAGACAAGGTAGGATGTTGTATTTATGTCCTCATAATACTGACCATTCTATCTCTTTAGCTTCCACAGGAACAGATACAGCATTCTAGCATCATAGGCTTGGCCACATGAGTGAGAAGGGGATGCAGATTCTCCACTCAAGGAAGTTGCTGCCAGATTTGAAGCAGGTAAGTTTGGAATTCTGTGAGAACTGTGTTTATGGAAAACAGAAGAGAGTCATATTTCTCAGGGTTGGGAAACAGAAGAAGACTGAAAAGTTAGAGCTAGTGCATACAGATGTATGGGGACCGACTCAGGTACAATCTCTTGGTGGCTCTCATTATTATGTTACATTTATTGATGATGCAACTAGGAAAACTTGGGTTTATTGCATTAGACAGAAATATGATGTGTTTGCTACTTTTAAGAAGTGGAAAGCTTTGGTTGAGAATGAGACAGGAAAAAGGTTGAAGTGTCTCAGATCTGATAATGGAGGTGAGTATTGCGGCAAGGGGTTTGATAGTTGCTATTCATACCATGGTATTCGAAGAGAGAAGATAGTCCCAGGAACACCACAAGAAAATGGTGTGTTAGAAAGGATGAATAGAACGATCATGGAGCATGCACGGTGTATGAGATTGCATGCAGGGTTTCCCTTACAGTTTTGGGCGGATGCTGTAAATACTGATGTTTATTTAATAAACATAGGACCTTCAAGTGCTTTGGATGGTGGTATTCTAGAGGAGGCATGGACAAATAAAAATGTAAACTACTCATTCCTGAGAACGTTTGGTTGTGAAGCATTTGTCCATATTGATAAAGAAAATAGAACAAAGCTTGAAGCTAAATCCAAGAAATGTACCTTAATTGGATATGGGATTGATGAATTTGGTTATCGTTTATGGGATTATGAAAATAACAAAATCACCAGGAGTAGAGATGTAATATTCAATGAAAAGTTCATGTATAAATATGAGTTGCAGGGAAAGAAACAGGAAAAGGGAAACACAGAGTACACAGTACTTGATGAAATTGAAGAAAATGAAGTTCCAAAGGTGCCAGAAAATCAAGAACAGCTGCAAGTACCTGAAACTCCTGCAACTATAAGAAGATCTACCAGGTTAAGTAGACTCCCGGAACGATACTCTCCTTCAATGTATTATTTATTGATGACTGATTTTGGTGAACCAAAATTTTATGAAGAAGCAATGCAGGTGGAAACTAGAAAGAAGTGGGAGCAAGGGATGAATGAGGAGATGTACTCATTGGTAGAAAACCAGACTTGGGATTTGGTTCAGTTTCCTGCTGGTAAAAGAGAATTGCAGAAAAAATGGATTTACAGGTTGAAGGAAGAAGAGGGAGGTAAGAAGCCGTACAAGGCCAGACTTGTTGTAAAGGGGTTTGCACAAAAGAAAGGTATAGATTTTGATGAAATATTTTCTCCTATTGTTAAGATGAATTCAATTAGGACTATCTTAAGTCTAGTGGCGGTAGAAGATTTGCATCTTGAACAACTAGATGTAAAAACACCCTTTCTCCATGGGGATTTGGAGGAAGATATATATATGCAGCAGCCACAAGGGTATGAGGTCAAAGGGAAGGAGAATTTGGTGTGCACATTGAAAAAGAGCTTGTATGGATTGAAGCAAGCTCCAAGGCAGTAGTATTTAAAATTTGACAGGTTTATGACAGAACAAGGTTATAGTAGATGTCATTCTGACCAGTGTGTTTATTTCAAGAAGCTATATAATGGAACATATATTATCTTGTTGTTGTAGGTGGATGATGTGCTTGTTGCAGGGTCTAACATGCAAGATATAAATGTGCTCAAAAGGAAGTTAGCTAATTCATTTGCGATGAAGGATTTGGGTGCTGCAAAGCAAATCCTTGGTATGAGAATAATAAGAGACAGGAAAAATCACAAATTGACATTGTCTCAGGGTGAGTACATACAAAAGGTGTTGGAGAGGTTCAGAATGCAGAATGCAAAGCCAGTTAGTACACCTTTGTCCAGCCATTTCAGTCTAAGTAAGGAAATGTGTCCCAAGACATAGGAAGAGACAGAATACATGTCCAAGATCCCCTATCAATCATCAGTTGGAAGCTTGTTGTATGCCATGGTGTGCACAAGACCAGATATTGCACTAGCAGCGGGAGTTGTGAGAAGATTTATGAAAAATCCAGGTAAAGAACGTTGGAAAGCAGTACAGTGGATTCTCAGGTATTTGAGAGGTACTACCACTCAGGCATTATGTTTTGGAGGTTCAGACACTATTCTACAGGGATATGTTGATGCAGATATGGAAGGTGATAAGGATAGCAGGAGGAGCACCACAGGGTATGTGTTTACTGTAGGTGGAACAACAGTAAGTTGGATTTCAAAACTACAGAAGGTTGTTGCACTTTAAACAACGGAAGAAGAGTGTGTTGCTATTACAGAGGCTAGTAAAGAGATGCTTTGGTTGCAGAGGTTTATGGATGAATTGGGTAAGAAGCAGAAGGATAGCAGGTTGTATAGTGATAGCCTGTTTCACGGACAATCTACCAAGAGCGGACTCAAGGCATGATCTCGCTAGCTTAATGTAAGTCTAGAACAAATAGGACAGAACATAAAACACTTTCCTAGATCATATAGATGTACAAATGTGAGAGTAGATTATTTACCTCATATTCACAGATCCCTTTCTCCTCCATTGATCCAATGCTCCAGTGCTGCCAGATTGCAACTAGCTAAACCCTATTGAACATGTGACAGACCACGAGAAGTGAAAGCATATATTTCATATGATAGATCTAAGCTAACAGTTAAGGAGGAAATCTCTAAACATCAACAAGAGACAATACTTATGGAAAGAAATTATATTAACTGTATTTAAGAATGGAGAAGTACAATAGAAAAGAGGATTAAAACCGTCGCCTTAAAATTGCAAACTCCTTCTGACAAGCCATGCCAAATCTCCTAGAGAGAAGTCGATGTTCCCCAAGCTAGAGTGTAAGGACTATTGGGCTTGATTTCACCAGCATGAGAGTACCATAGACTTCCTCCCTTTAGAATGGGAGTGAGCTTCATTTAAATAGGACTAAGTGGATAGGATATGGATAGGATAGGTTGAGATATGATAGGAGAGACTCAAGGGATATTTCTAAGGTGTTAGAAATCGAGTTCCAACTCTCCCAAGAGGTCAAGGATAGGGTCCCAAGTAAGAAAGCTTAGAGAAGGAGCTCGAAGGATCTATTTTTTCCATCTAACTGACTTCCTTGCACCTTGTAATGGAGTAAGGTGCGACGTCGCATGTTACATGGGTGCAGCCTGCGATGACCTCTCAAAACCTAGTACAAAATGGGTACAAATTTTTCCAGGTCAATCACTCAATCAAGGTAACTTCAGGGGTGTATACACTGAATCTCATTATGGGAAGATTTTAGGTGTAACATAATGCCCTTTAAAGCATGAAGCTGTTGAAAAGATAAACAGGTGAAGTGCTTTGACAGAAGGAATGGCAAGGTACTTGTCGGACGAAGGACGTTGCTGCAGTACAAATGACTTTGAGTACACAGTCTCAAATGACTCACAACATGGCTGCCGACCAATACAATGCAGATCCATGGTAGTAATGACCAACTGAACACAATCATGGCTAGTAGACATAAGCGTAGATCCATCATGAGATGATAACACAGCCACGACCAATACAAATTTGGATCTGTGTGATATAACTCAATACAAACTCCATCGCAACCTGGGTAAAACATGACTCCCCATGGTCTTCAAGCTGAACCTGATACAAATCTATCCATGTGATTACAAATGTCTTGACGTCGAACATGGTAGAAACCACTTGATTACTGGTCATTGATCTAAATCGTTAACAAGTGCGAGGGAGATCATCATTAATGTCAATGATTCCCAAGGTATCATAGTACATATCATCAAGCGTGAATAAGTGAGTTGAAGTCAAACGCAAGATGAAATCTTTCAATCAAGAGTCAATGATGTAAACTCATGTTGAAAGCGAGGTAACCTGCAATTGAGGCATGCAGGGCCAAGGTACTTGATTGGTTTCTAGATTGAGTCCTTCGATGATGAGTTGATGTCGACAAGGATGAATCCATCGAAGGAGAGACATGATGAATCCCCCATCAATCGACATGAAACACGACAAAAGATGCGTAGAGTAGGTCAGATGGAACAATAACATGCAAGACTGGCTCAAAGTAGACTGACATGGTGGCAGGTGTACTGACTGCAGATGATAAATGACGGACATGTTCTTGAACATGGGCATGGCATGACTTGGCAGTATTGACATGACAAGTACGACACAAATTCCTAACGTGACTGACGATGGAAGCTTTCTTTGAATGATTCAAAGGAGTAACAAGACTTGGGAAGTAAGTGGAACTCGAGGACAAACAGATGATCCAAGTGATGTATGCAAATGCATATGAGTGCCATGTTCAAGAACGACTACGTACTGCCACTAACAAGGTATGTAACATAAAAGCTTTTAATTTTCCCCATCACGAACGATGAGTGCCTCATGTGTTTTTTATGAGCTTGATGAGGGTAACCAGATGCTCGGTATAGCTCATCTCATAGATGAGTCGAATCCCAAATATTTTCCGAACCTGGGATAGGAGGGGTTCATCCCATGGTTGGACCTTCAATGTAAAATCTTAACGAGTCCATAGAAGGTAAAATCGGTCGTCATTTCATGTTTAGAGAGTCTAAAAAGAACTAAAGAAGACTCCAACGGTCCTTTTTCGTAAAATTAGCCCCATTGCCCGAAAAAGGGTAAAACAATGCGGGAGAGGACTCTTCGAGTCATGATTGGATGGAGTATACCTTTCTCGTAACTAGTGCCCCCTGGTCCGAAAAAGGGGTAAACTATCACCAGAGAGACGACCGTTCAAATTCTTTTACAAGTAGGAACGCGACAAGTTCGCTTAGCAATCTTTTTGTATTTTGAGAGCCTGAAAAGAGCTTAAAGGTAGACTCTAGGGGGTTCCTTTTCCATAGGAGTTTAACGAGCCCGGAAAAGTGATAAATTGTAACTCGGTAACATATTCTCATGGTTTCAAGAGCATGAGAAATAACGAAGAGTAAGCTCATAATCATTAAATAATTAAAATCTAATGAAGCAAAAAGATAAACGAGAAAATACACAGGGGGTGTTCATGCCTGAGATGGTCGTTCTAATACAAAAATGGCGTAGAAAGGCACTTCACAACTCCTACACACTCGAAAACTAGGTCAAATAGTCAACAGAACGTTCAAATATAATAAAATTGATCCAAACTATAGCAAATGGCATAATGGCATCAAATATTTGAAAAATGAATATTCCATTTTGTTTATAAATAGAAATAAAAACCAAACATAGTCACCATTGTTCTATTTGCCAAATTTGGAAGGAGTAGTGGCAATTGGAGACAAATATTCACTCGTTGATTCCGGGAGCTACGATCAGCCATTTCACTCATCGTCAGGAGCAGGTAACCCTAAACTTCATCGAGCAAAATCATAGTGGTTTACATTTTTGAATTTTAGTCACTCTTTTGAGTTTTGGATCGAATTGGGAAGGGCCATTGCGCCCCCGGCTCGTCGCAGTTGGCCTTTTTGGGAACTGTGACGATCCCGAGTCATCGCAAAAGTCTCCAAGGTGGACTGCGACAATGTCGCTCTGTTTGCAAAAATGGCATGCGACGATGGCAACGTCCATCCCCAAACTTCAAACCAAGCTCAAAAGAAAGACTGTTGGTGGTTGAACCAAGTTCTAACATTGCTTATACTCCTCTATTGGCAGGTTCCAAGCATCGAAATGGTTCTGGAATGGCGATAACGGGAACATGAGTTAGATGATGAACAAGCTGCAAATGACCCACGGTGTGTAGAAGCATTGAGGAACTGTGGGCTCCTCAAGTTCTTCTGGGTCCAGGGGATGAGATCCCATATTCCACTCTTGACTCACATGCTCTGATGCTAGGATGTGGCCCAACAATACTTTGTGATAGGTGAGCATGAGCTTACCATAGATGTCGAGGACATCTATTTTCTGACTGGATTGTCCTGAAGAGGGGACAACGCGCTACTTACTGGATCACGTGGGAGTGATCGGACCGTGGATGATATGACACAGCAACATTGTGTTCCCAACACTCATGCATATAGTGGGAAGATCCCCATTAAAGATGTACAAGAACGCTCATTACATGCCATACTGTTCACCATTACAAGGATGGTGGGGAGCCAAGCTCCTCACTTAGCCACTAGGGCACAGATGCTTTGTGCATAGGACTGTATGTCTCCAAAGATCTTTAACTGGTGCGAGGGGGTCCTCACAAACATGCGAGCTCAACTGACAAAGTGTCGGTGGGGAGAGATCAAGCAGTTTGGCTATGGATCCATAGTGTTCTCGTTCTTACTGGAATGGGTCCCCCTTTTATGTCCTCATGTACTACTGGAGGATAGGGATCCTAGAGATACTCACATGGCCAGGCAGATCGATGTGATGGCCCGACATGGTGGGTGCCCTATTATTGGGTATCCTCTTGAGTTCTTCACTTGGGTTGAGGGTCAGTTACTGATGGTCGAGGATTTCCCATACAGTGGCACGGACTTTAGAGATGACCCAAACTTGCCGCTGCCAGAGGGAGCATCATGGGGAGACCTCCGTAAGAACAAATGACCCTTGTACTTTTTAAGTTTTGTGCATTTATATAATTTTTTTGATATAGTGCTGACATATGAACAACATGTGTGTGCAGATGTGGGACCTGTATGACCTATGGGTACCTCTGTTCTAGCTAGGAGAGAGAGAGGGGATGTAGTAGTTGCAGGTCCGGCTATGCACGCTGCCATTGCGAAGACGGATAGATTCTATGCCAATCTGAGTGGGTTGACATTAGATGTTCCTGAGCCATCGGTAGATGAGGTGCCACGGCCCATGCAGGTACACATAGTTGGAGCTACTACACGCTGCTTCGCAAGGTTGTGAGAGCAGTTGACTGTTTCCACACTCAGCAAGCTAGAACTGCTAGACCTCCTAGGGTTGTACGGGCCAAGCGATAGGCCATATGTTGTTATTGTGTGTGTACTAAGAGCTTAGAAGCCTCAAATTTTGTACTACTGAAAGCTGCAAGGCTTCAGATTTTGTAAAGACTCACTGAAATCCGTCATGCTTCAGATTTTTGTATCAGTACTACCTTTTTGATATTAAATATATATATACAGACAGTCCGACGATTTATACATTATGTGTTCCAAAAATAATGATGTGATCTTGTTTATATGATTTTCTTTTATACAGTGTATTATTTACATGTTGTGAATGCTTTTACATATTATGAGTATTATGTGTTTGCGATGTACCTACCAATCTAGAATGAAGTTGGCCATCGAGTCAGCAACTGCATTTAACTCTCCTGGAATGTGCAGGTATTGAATGGATTCAAATGACCTTTCCAGGAGACGAACTCATCTAAAGAGATGGAGTAGGGTAGGATCATGGACAGCATAGACCCAGTTAAGATGGGAAACCACTAGTTGAGAATCCATGTGGATGACAATGTGGTTCATACCCAAGGAAATAACATCAATTAAGGTTCCAACTACTACCATATTCTCTACGGTGTTGTTGGTTGCAAATCCAAGGAAAATTCCTCCTGAGCTGATGAGATTTCCTGTTGGGGAATACAGTACCCAAGTTTCCGAAGCAAAGTTACGGGTATGGCGGCTGGAACCATCCGTGACTCCATAGCATGTTGCCATCTGCACATGCAGACAGAACATGGTATAAGAAGCAGAAACAATATCTAAAGACACTAAAAAACAAGTGCATCACACCAAACAAAAACAGACAAACAGGCCATGTACAGTATATACAAGAAAGTATATGCATGATAGGATTAGGCATAGTACCTCTTTAGGTAAATCCCATTACAGGGTTCACCCAAAGAAATTCCGTCATAATCTTCAAGCTCGTAAACTCCTTTTTCCAAGACACGTTTGATAATGTAAGGTCCGTGCCACATGGAGTCGATCTTTCCTTCCCCTAGTTTTTCATGTATATGGTCATATGTAAGGACCAGGTCACCCTCGTTGAAAATTCGAGGTTTAACTAACTTGTCATACTGAGCTTTGATGTGTTTCTTGTGCGCTTCGTTAGCAAGAGCGACATCTTAGCGGGACTCGTCAAGTTTTGCTGAGTACAGGAAACGTTCGTCCTCGGCAGTAGTGTTAGGAAGAAGTTCGACAGCGAGTTGTAGAGACGGAATTTTGCACTCTATGGGAAGGACAACCTCCAATCCATACACTAGCTGAAATGGAGTGAAACCTATGGCGGTTTTAACAGAAGTTCTGTAGGCCCATAATGCTGAAAAGAGCATATTATGCCAGTTGGACTTATGTGTACCTACCATCCTTTGGACCATAGTTTTCAAGACCTTGTTAATGGCCTCGACCTGTCCATTGGACTGTGGGTAGTAGGGTGTTGAGTTTTCATGACAAAAACCCAATCTATCGCTTAGCTCATCAACCATACGGTTCTGAAAGTGAGAACCTTGGTCGGTCACTATCGCCTGTAGAACTCCAAATTGCGCTATTACATGATTGAACATTAAGAGTGAGGCGGTTTTGCCATCATTTTGTATAGGAATTTCCTTGTCCCACTTTGTGAAGTAATCCACAGCTACTATGATGTAACTATGCTCCCTAGCCGAGGTAGGATTACAATGCATAAAATCGATGCCCCATTTTGCGAAGGGGCCCACGGCAATAACCAGGTGTAACGGGCCAGGATGGGTGCACTTCTTCATATGGAAGTGTCGACATGGAGGACATCTTTTTACAACCTCAATACAATCTTTGAAGATAGTAGGCCAATAATATCCTTTGCACAAAATCTTGTGGGTTGTAGCCATCCTAGTGTTGAATTTTCTGAATTTACTTCAATCTGATCTAGGATCTTAACTGAGAGAACAACATGTACATCATATCTACAGCATATCAATCATGGACACAATAATGCAAGCACACACAAGAGACACAAAGATTTACTTGGGGAAAACCATAAAGGTGAAAAACCCCAATAACTTCCTCAGAGATAGATAGAGAAATGATACAACCAACCAATAGAGATAGCCATAACCTAGCAGCAATCCTCCTCCTCCACAAGTGCGCCTCTCCTCCTTGAGAGCATGTGTGTGAAGTGAGTGAGTAAATAGAGTGCCTCCCACACTCTATTTATACTTGACTTGACTTGCCTTTTTACCTAACTCATGTCGGCTCGAACTTAACCACATAACATAATGCTGAGTGGGCCGACCCCCAATAGGGTGGTCTAATAACCCTTTGACCCACATGGCCGACCCCCAATAGGGTGGTCTAATAACCCTTCGACCCACATGACTTATACAGGGCCGACCCCAACAAGGTGGTCTAATAACCCATCAAGTATAAGTTACGACATTTACAATATAAATGACGACACTTCCTTATAGAGGAATAATACCATCTCTATAGGAATACAATATACATATATGTGAAATACATTCCGAAGTTACATATACATCAACACTCCCTCTTAACTAGGAAGGTATTTCTCAGCACAGTTCTTCTAGCACAAGTCATCTTCTCTGGATCATCGTCACTGGATAATCGTCATCGAGTCATCATCATCGTCACTGCTGCTGCTATCTCAATCAATCTCTTAATCTACTCGTCATAGGAAGTTCTACAGAGCCAGTCCTTTTCATACTGGATGTAGGCCCACCACCTGCAGGTCTTCGTCATCACTGGCCATACTGTGGAATCCTCAGGACTTATTACGTGCGTCACAAAACCTCGAAAGAGCATCCCAGGATGTTACAGGTACACAACTCCGACCTGTAGGATCTCCCAGGACGCTATTACATGTGACCCCACCACAAAACCTCGCAAGAGCATCTCAGGATGTTACGGGTACACAACTCCGACCTGAAATCTCCCAGGGCACAAATTACATGTGGTCCACCACAAAACCTTGCAAGAGCATCTCAGGATGTTACGGGTACACAACTCCGACCTGAAATCTCCCAGGGCAACGAATTACATGTGGTCATGGCAAAACCTCGCAAGAGCATCCCAGGACTGATTACGGGCACACAGCCCAACCTATCGGATCTCCCAGGGAAACGAATTACATGCCATAGGACAAAACCTCGCAAGAGCATCTGCCAGATATCCCAGGGCGCTATTATATGCCATAGGCAAAACCTCGAAAGACTATCTGCAGATCTCCCAGGGCAACGAATTACATGTCCTCCCAGAGCAAAACCTCGAAAGAGCATTTGCCAGATGTCCCAGGGCACTGAATTACATGCCATAGGCAAAACCTCGAAAGACCATCTGCAAATCTCCCAGGGCAACGAATTACATGCTCATCTGCACAACCTGATCCACGGCCATAGAGTATCAACCTGATACTCACCATACATCATCCTGATGTATCCATGATCATCCTGATCATCATCACTGCAACGTCCTGCTGCATGTAATCTGGAGCAACATCCTGAAGCTCGTCATCTATGATCATCCTGATCATCACTGCAACATCCTGCTGCATGATCCACCTGATCATCAATAAATCTACCTGATGCATACCAAGTATCATACATGATCCTCCTGATCATCAATGTATCCACCTGATACAAATACATGATACATATCATCATACATGATCCTC
Source organism: Larix kaempferi (assembly GCA_027924585.1). NCBI lineage: Eukaryota > Viridiplantae > Streptophyta > Pinopsida > Pinales > Pinaceae > Larix > Larix kaempferi. The sequence continues at coordinate 18,045,401 of BSBM01000922.1, read as the reverse complement.
CTGATCATCAATGCATCTACCTGATGCATACCAAGTATCATACATGATCCTCCTGATCATCAATGTATCCACCTGATACAAATACATGATACATATCATCATACATGATCCTCCTGATCATCAATGCATCTACCTGATGCATACCAAGTATCTACCTGATACATATCATCATACATGATCCTCCTGATCATCAATGTATCCACCTGATACAAATACAAATACATGATACATATCACCATACATGATCCACCTGATCATACAATGTATCCACCTGATACATATACAGATACATGGTCCAAGCATCCAACATGATGCATACATACATACATAAAATGATCCAACTGATCATATCCAAGCAGAAACCAGAACATCATCCTGATGCTCATCATCCAGCGCTTACATCCACAGCCATGTGAAGGATCCTCCTTCCAACATGCTTGGAATGGCTTCAGCAAATGTGTCCATCACTTCTTCCTCGAAGTATCCTTGATCTGAAGCACGCCAAGCCTCTCTCTGAAGTACTCGAACTTCACCCTGGCTAGTGGCTTCATGAGCACATCTGCAATCTGCTCGTCCGTCGCAACATACAGGAGCTTCACAGCTCCTCTCTGCACCATATCCCTGATATAGTGATATTTGATCTCTATGTGTTTCGACCTGTCATGAAACACTGGGTTCTCGGACAGCTTCACACAACTCTGGTTATCACAGAAGATACAAGTAGCCTCCAACGGGAGATCAAATAACTCAGACAGTAGCTTCCGTAGCCATACTGCCTCACAACTAGCTGAACAGGCTGCAACATACTCTGCCTCAGCTGTACTCAGTGCTACGCAGGACTGCTTCCTGCTAAACCAAGAGATCACACCTGATCCCATACTGAAGCAGCACCCAGATGTGCTCTTCCTGTCTGCAGCACTGCCAGCCCAATCTGAATCAACATAACCTTCCAGGTTAAACTTTTGATTCGCCTCATACCTGAGCCCATAATCCACTGTACCCTTCAGGTACCTCAGAACATGCTTTACAGTAACCAGGTGAACACTTCTCGGATCCGTCAGGAACTGGCTCAATGTGTTCACAGCAAAGCAAATGTCTGGTCTCGTGTTCGTCAGGTACATCAAGGACCCAATCATCTGACGATACATAGAGACATCAACTGACTCAGATGAAGCATCACATAGAAGCTTCAGATTCGATGCCATAGGTGTGGCCATGGCCTTGCAATCCATCATCCCGAACCTCTTTGGGATCTCTACTGCATACTTCCCTTGTCCAAGGAAGATTCTATCTGCACTTTGCCACACCTCCATGCCAAAAACAAATAGTGCATCTTCCCCAAGTTCTTCATCTCGAACTCGGTAGTAAGCTTCTGCTGCGTGTCGACAATCAATCTATCTTCACCATACCAAGTTCTGGGAGCTTGCTTCAAGCCATACAAGGCTTTCTTCAATCTGCATACATATGACTCCCTGTCAGGTCTTGGGACTGCATCCCAAACATCTTCTTCATGATCTACGGATCATGGGATTCCATTTCTTCATCCCAGATCCTGGGAAATTCAATATCTTCAATAGATATCTTTCTTGCTGGAACAAATGTTGTAGTCCTTTTGTAGGAGATGGCATATGATCTTTCCTACACAACAAGTTAAATTGCATGATTAGAAAACATCTTATAGTTTTCAGAACAAATTCTTACACATAAAGAAATATGCCATACAGTCATGCAATTATCTTAGCCAATGCTTCAATACAACATTTATCCATATCCCGTAACTTTCTAGATGCCTTCCAATCTCTACCAGAACATTGTTAAGAGTGTGCACAACTCCCAACATGTCAGCAAAGAGGTTTCATTCTAGATAAGTAGCAATGGAATGTTGTACAGTGCCATAGGCTACTTACCCATGCATATTAGTAGTATAATGTTCATCAATGCAATTATTCTAATATGCATAATACACAACCTAATTCTAGGAACATCAATATATACATTATTGAACAGTATTATTTAAGAAATGACAATTCAAATACTTATCTTTGTTTGTTCGTTGGGTGGACTCCCTCTGAGTCTTTGCTTCCTTGCAGGAGCTGTTGGAGTCCTAATCTGAGGTAGCTTCTTCTACACCTTTCTGTTGTGAAATGTAGAGAGATGATCAACTCCCTCTGAATATCTGCATCCTTGCAGAAACTACTGAAGTGTGCTCCTTTGCTTTCTTGCAGGAACAACTAGAGTGTGCTCCTTTGCTTTCTGGCAGGAGCAACTGGAGTGTGCTCCCTCTTGATCTTTGCTTCCTGAATTACCTGTTCTTGAACTCATATTCATCCTTGGTCCCTATGCATGCTTATTAGTATCATGAATGTGTTATCCTTGTGATCTCATATAAAATCATACATTCATTAGTATACTATTAAAACACAATAATCTCAAGCATGTATAGTCATGATCATTTCAAACAGAAATAATAAGCATGAGCATTCAAGGATTCTTATGGTTAGTCAAATCATAAGAAACATAACATGTCTAAACCTGTAATTACTCAAGCCTATGACTCTTCAGGTTAGTTGAATCATCAATCAAGATAAGAGATATAAAATGCATAAAACCTGTGATTATTCAAGCCTATACTTTCATGATTCTTCTGGTTAGTCATATCATCAATTATAATAATATACATCCAACCATGATTATTCAAACCTATGACTTCATGAATAATTATTATCAACAACAGTATAAGATCCTAACACAAGGTAGGATTTTAGCTTGATATAGGAAAAACATACCTGGATTAGCATGCTAGCTATTTATGTCTAACATACCCGCATAATGTCTTCTGGTTCTCTTTAGTGACTTGTGCTAGTAACCTGCATGTCTCAAAAGTTAACCATTATAAAACTAAGTTATACATACCTCGAGAATGGATCTTCTATGAGATCCATGGCAATGGATGAATCTTTGTCCTCATGATCATATGTTCTTGAACTAGAACATGATTTGTCTTCTTGGTGTACCTTTCATGTTAGTAGACAACATAAAACTCATACAACATCACAATGTGTTAGTACAAACATAAGTTTCATACTCCTAATAAATGAATGACTTCTATCATGCATTCATAATTTTATTAAGGTGATATGACAAGTCTAAAATCAAGATTGTACTAACCGTGATAATATGAAGACAAGCATACCATAAACTTAATTATGAACAAATCTCAAAACATACCTCGATGAGTCATACCTGTCGAGATCACTTGTAATCTTCTTATGTAAGGCCTTAGCCTCATCTCCCTCTGAAACAGGAACTTCTTCACTTATGCAAGTGATTAACCCAATCCACTTGATTTGCAAGAACTGGACCTTGAGCTGGATATGGGTTTGTCAGAGAAACCCCAAAAATTCAAACTTTGAATTTCAAACTTCTGATAGGATAGAAATATGTGCCTTGATGAGCTGATCAAGTTGGTATATTCAGAATTTGAAAACTGCAAAGTTTCACTCCTCAATTTTGCCTTTGAAACTTCTAGATTCACTGGACGTGACCCTGAACTGGGGTTTGATGAAGCCCACTCTTTTGCCCCATCAAAATGTTTGATCCAAAGCTCTAAGCTTCTATTTTTCTGAGGAGCTTCCAGCCGTGGTCACAGATTTCAAAAATTCCCATTTTTACAGAAGCCCTAATTTTCCACTTTTCTGATCAAAGTCCCGAACTAGGGTCTAATCAAGCCCGGCCTTCTGCCCAACCAAAAATTCTGATCTTGGTCTCTAAATTTCTATTTTGATGAGTAGCATCCATCCGTGGTCTCCGATTACAAAAATTCCAACTTTCTCCAAAGCCCTAAATTCCGGAAGCCATGAATGAAGGTACCAAAAAATAATTCTGTTTTGACATAAATATGTACCTGATTGTTTCTGGTGTAACTCTGAAATTTTTGATCCACAGGGTCTGAAAAAGTTTCCTGAGATAGCCTGACCTGTTATCTTTCCATCCTGACAGGTCTGACCTCAATTGGATTCTCTGAGAGAGAGATATGCCAAATGTCGCAACGTGACCTGTTTTGGGATAAAACAGGAGAGCGAACTTGTACGGCGTGCCACGTGTCACTGTCTTAACTTCAGCCTCTGAAAAAGTTTTCTGAGATATCACGGCCTGTTACCTTTCCATCCTGACAGGTCTGACCTCAATTGGACTCTCTGAGAGAGAGTTATGCCAAATGTCGCAACGTGACCTGTTTATGGGATAATACAGGAGAGCGAACTTGTACGGCGTGCCACGTGTCACTGGTTCGACTTCGGCATCTGAAAAAGTTTTCTGAGATAGTGCAGACTGTGTACTACCTGTCACGTTTTACGAAATTTCATTTGGAGCTTCCTAGCCCAAGATATGACCTTTTTCCCAAGGTCACCTGATTTTGACTCAGATCTGGAAGAGGCAGAAACCCTATATTGTACAGATCATAAATCACAAAGTACAACGAATTAGAGGTTTTCCTTTGGACACAAGATACCTGGAGATCTTAGCTTCGGCCTGTAACAATTTCAGATCCGAAAACTTCGCCAAAACGGATTTATAGCGAAAGTTCTATGATGACTGGTTTTTGCTATATCAAGCCCTAGCATCGTAAGTGCAACAAGTGTCATACATGCCATATCATGCCTTCTTTCAGGCTAGCTCTGATACCATGTTGAATTTTCTGAATTTACTTCAATCTGATCTAGGATCTTAACTGAGAGAACAACATGTACAGCATATCTACAGCATATCAATCATGGAGACAATAATGCAAGCACACACAAGAGACACAAAGATTTACTTGGGGAAAACCATAAAGGTGAAAAACCCCAATAACTTCCTCAGAGATAGATAGAGAAATGATACAACCAACCAATAGAGATAGCCATAACCTAGCAGCAATCCTCCTCCTCCATAAGTGCGCCTCTCCTCCTTGAGAGCATGTGTGTGAAGTGAGTGAGTAAATAGAGTGCCTCCCACACTCTATTTATACTTGACTTGACTTGCCTTTTTACCTAACTCATGTCGGCTCGAACTTAACCACATAACATAATGCTGAGTGGGCCGACCCCCAATAGGGTGGTCTAATAACCCTTTGACCCACATGGCCGACCCCCAATAGGGTGGTCTAATAACCCTTCGACCCACATGACTTATACAGGGCCGACCCCAACAAGGTGGTCTAATAACCCATCAAGTATAAGTTACGACATTTACAATATAAATGACGACACTTCCTTATAGAGGAATAATACCATCTCTATAGGAATACAATATACATATATGTGAAATACATTCCGAAGTTACATATACATCAACACCTAGAGAGGTGACTGCCACATGCCCCAGCGTGACAGTCATTCAGAATGCGTTCGACCTCATCGTGGGTTAGACAACGTCAAAGAATTGAATCGACACCATGGCGGTACAAATTATCACTGAGGATTAGATAATACTTTGCATGGTGATGTATTCTACGATGGTCATCGCGAGACAGTTGAGGATTGAAGTGTTGGGTTTGAAGATACAATGAAATATCTCCATTCCACGGATCAGTCGTACTGATGAGAACAATGATTTGTCCGGAAAAGAATCATTGTGCTCAACTTCTACATCAGTAAGGGGAAGGTCACAAATAAGCTCAGCAAACACCAAAGACTTTTTAGACTTGGATTTCTCGAAAAGATGGTTGAATTCTTGCAGTATCACAATCCAGCGTGAATACTTGCCCCTAAGTACCTGACGTGTTAGTACGTGGTACATGGGGTTTGAGTCTGCGATGATGGTGGTGGTGCGGAGTAGGATGTAGTGCTGGAACTTTTGGACGGTGATGACTGCCGCAAGAGCAAGCTTCTTGACATGTGAATATCTAGTTTCAGCGTCAATGAGGCCCTTACTCGCATAGTAAATTACATGTTCCTGGGCGTTTTGATCCTCCTGTACCAAAACCATAGTGATAGTGGTAGTAGAAGCAACATGATTTAACTTGTAATCTCGGAAATAGTTTGGCAGTTGGATTACGGGGGCATACGTGATGGCATGCTTGATGCTATCGAAGGATTTCTGAGCTTGATCATCCCAAATGAATGTGACGTCCTTCTTAAGTAGTTTCATGTACCCCTTAGTCTTCTCTGCGAAGTTACAAACAAAATGCCTTAAATAAGTCACCTTCCCTTGGAGACTTTGAAGTTCTGTCATTTAAGTCGGAGGTGGTAGGTTGACAATGACCTCGACTTTTAAGGGATCAATGCAGATCCCATCCTTTGAGACAATAAACCCTAAGAGGCATCCAAACTCAATGCAAAAGATACACTTATGAGGATTCAGATGGATATTGTACCCTCTGCATCTGAGGAAGATGGCTGTCAGATAATCCATGTGGAACTCACACTACTTTGAATGAGCAGGGAGATCATCTAGGTAAGGTTCCAAAAAGTCCTTAATATCATGGAAGGCATACCACATGGCCCGCTAGAACGTGGCGAGAACATTTTTAAGGCCAAACGGGAGTTTGCGATATGCAAACGTCCCCCAAGGATAGATGAAATCCATCTTATGTTGGTCGGCTGGGTTCATCTCAATTTGGTTGTAACCGGAAAAGCCATCCATGAATCAAAAGATGACGCTTCTGGCACAATTGTCGATAATCTAGTTAATGAAGAGGGTCGGGTAGTTGTCCTTTTGACAAGCCTTGTTAAGGTCCCAATACTCGACAGAGATGCAAATGGTACCCTGCTTTTTGTTCACAGGGATGACGTTTGAGACCCAATCCATCAACGGGACAAGATAGATAAATCCAGCCTTTAAGAGATTTTCAATCTCTGCCTTGATCGTTGCAGTCTTTCGGGGGTGTACCGGTCACAACTTTTGACATACAGATTTGATGTCAGGATAGGTTTTTATTTCATGAGAAACAATCGCAGCGTCTATCCCAGGAATCTCTTCATAGGACCAAGCGAATACGTCTCAAAATCGCTTCAAAAAGGCCGTGCCAATAGCTATTTCTTCAAGGGAACACTTATGGCCTATGAGAATGTGTTCCACTACACCAGGTTTTACCGAGATGTCTATCAGGGTGGTAGGCTCAATGTTGGCCAAGTTTCCCTTAGTGTCCGATCGACATGTAAGTATGGGGGAATGAGGGAATGGGTAGACATCTGGTGAAAAGATGGTGCCAATGTTGTCCTCTATGTACTCCAAAGGGGGGAGAAAAGACGACCTATGGTGAAGGTCATCCCACGGACCATCATCAACATTCATGACTTCCATGATGGACTCGTCTGAATGAAAAGTCCGAATTAAGAGATCAGGTAGAGATGATGCCCGTTGTAGAGAACAGGATGGGGGAGCCACAACTAAGTGGTTTTTCGGTGATGATTGGATAGCCTCGTAAGTACGTTCAGTGGGTGAAAGAGGCATTACGTATCCAATCAGGTGTGTTCTGGCTTTGTCAAGTACAAGCCAAGTGTGAGTGGAGTGGGATGAAATCTTTGTGGAGATCATGTTCACCGAGGCAACATGATTAGGGGGGTCCAAAATTGGAAAAATGCCCATGAGAGATGAATCTTTCAAAAGGCCAACCCCTATATTCTCATATTGTTTTGATGTTTTTCGAATGGAAGGAACAAGGTCACCAGGATGAGTAGTAGTGTCCGGTGTGCAAAAATCTAGTTGGTCAATAGTAACAATTCATCCTTGGTGGGGGAATTGTACTACGTGGAATATTGAAGAGGCTACCGCCTGCATGGCATAAAACCAATTGCGACCAAGCAAGAGATTATAATCAATGGGGCCGAGACCACTTCCACATTAATGGTTACAGTCTTTCCGCCCAACTCAACTGTAAGATCTTGTAGGAGCCCATGAGGTTGAAATCCATGGCCGTCGAATGCTTTCAACATGGTAGGAGAACGATTTAATTTGGGAGAGCCGATGGCTCTCCAACAGGCAATTGACATGACAGAAGTAGAGGCGCCTTCGTCCAAAATGGAACGATGGACAATTTTCCCAGCGATGTTCGTAGCTACTTGGAATGCGAGCTGATGGGAAAGCCTCGGCTTAAAGTAGTCAAGTTGGAGCATGATGGTATTCGAAGAATCAGGGTCAACTGTGTCGATTGCTGCGAGGAGAGTTTTGCGTTGATTGGACAATTCTACAAAACTTCCAAGGTAGACATGGCACAAGGGGCTTGTGCCAAGTCCTCTACGATATTGTAATTTTGTGCTGCCCGAGCATTAGAATTGAAAATGGATTTTTGAATCATGCTCTTGGGCGGTCATAATATCGAATCTAAAGGCAGCTTCTCAATGGTGAGAGAAGCTGATGGTACAGTGACATTGGGTATAGAGTTGGAATATTTTTCAGTATTACTTCCAATAGGTTATTTCAAAGAGACTAGGTCGTATGATCACGAGCAAGTGTTCAAATTGATCGTCTCGTTACGTACCATGAGAACATGCGTAGTATTGGATGGTTCCCCCTGGGCTGGGGGGGTTGAGCAATCATTTGTTGATTTTGAGTGGGAAATGGATTGTTGAGGACTGTGGGAGTCGGTTTACCCCTAAGAAACTTTTGGATTTCATCTCTATGGAGACACTCTTTGGAAAAATGATCATCTCTACACAGTAAACAAGGAAATTTTAATTTTCGTTCCTATTTGGCATTGTCAGGAGTGATCTTTTGTTCCTTTTGGGTAGAAGACTTCTTAGGTTTCCCTTTGTTCTTCTTCTTTCCACCGGACTTCTGAGATGAAGCTGATTGGAAAGAATTCACCTCTTCAGTTATAGCAAGAGCGGTTGATTCGATGGTGTTATGCCCAACCTGAGTTGGTAATGGGGAGGAACCATGAAGGTTTGATGATCCAACAGGCTGGGTGGTAAGGGATCCAATAATGCCATCAGTTTGGGGTCCCTTAGGACATTTCGTGGGGTCATAAGTGTCATGGGGTGCACTGGGAAGAATTTCAAATAGGGTGCCCGATTGAGCATAGACCAAGTCTATGTAATGGGCACGAGTGATAGCTTGTTCTTTAGTGATAGCACCACCCATGGCGACATCTCCAGCTATGTGAGGAATAAGAGACTTCGTAAACCAATCTTCTAGGAGTTGGTATGGAATGGGAGCCTTAATCAGGTTCCTTCTCCTCCGCCACACATGTATATGAGTAGAGATATGAGTAGCGGTATTCTGGCGAAGAGAGGTGAGAAGGTCCATACTAGTTTCGTACCGTATAGGCAGTTGGAAGTGAGTCAAAAATTTTATAGCGAGAGAACCAAAATCATGAAAAGAATGAGGTGGTAGTTCAATATACCACTTGGAAGATGAACCAATGAGAGTCCGTTGGAATAATCTAAGATGGAACAAGTCGTCCATCAAAAAGTTGGATGAACACCATAAATGTTATGTCATCACGTAGTATTTACGATCCTCGTTCGGCTTACCATCAAACTTAGGGATATCCGATGGAAGTTTCACCGAAATCGGGGGCCAGTTAGTCCCGTGATAGATGGGGTTGTTCGTTAGTCGAGACAGATCAGGTAGGTCCAAAGTAGCCAAAAATGGTAGCTGTTGATTAGGCTGTGGGTACTGGTAGTACTGGTAAGACATGTAAGGATCGGTAGGACCTCGTATTGACTGATTAAAGGGTGACCATGGAGTAAACTAACTATAGGGGCGTGTGCCGTCTGGACCATAAGGGGTTCCTCCACTATAAGGTGGTCCATTCCAATAAGTTGGAGGTCCACCTCCACCACCGGGAGGAGGTGGGCGTCCACAGCCACCGCCAGGAGGAGGTGGAGGTCCATAACTGTAATAAGGTGGCCTGCCACCGCCTCCATCTGGAGGGGGTGGTGGACCACCTCCACGGCCAGAAGGATGGGGGCCCCCACCACCTCCGCCACTGGAAGGATGAAGGTCTCCACCGCCACCATAATAATTAGATCCGCCACCGCCTTCGCCTAGAGCGGGTGGTGGACGACCTCCACTGCCCGAAGGGAAATGTCCTCCTCCACCATAATAGGGTGGTCCTCCGCCACCTGCGCCTTGGGGGGGTGGTGGACCATTCCTGCCACCGCCGGAAGGGTTAGGGCCGTTGTTGGTAAAATGAGTTGGAACTCTGCCAGAAGGGAGAGGTCCACCTCCTCCAAATTTAGGTGGGGGCCCCCCGCCCCCCGCCTCCTATAGAAGGTGGGGGTGGACCGATCGCGGGTGGCAGTGCTTGGGTTACAGTTGGTTGGGGTCCATTTTGAAAAATGGGCTATTGTCCCCATAGAGTGTAGGGATTTCCAGGAAAAGGTATCCCATATGGTACATTTCTATGATTAGATTGACCCGGAATAGGGTTAACAGAACCTGGATACACTTGACTCCATGAGGGTTGAGTTACATTGGATGGCCCCCCAACATGAGATAACCCCATGGTGGATGGTCTAGGGGGTTGACGAGGTCCAACGAGAGGTGCATTGGGGATTCCACCGCCTACGTTCTGGTTAGGAAATGGGTGTTTGCGCCCAGCCACAACAGGCTAACCATTATTCAAAGGTTGAACCAACATAGGTTGTTGATTAGCTACCGTAGTAATAACGTTACCAATGAGATAATCGGGGGGAATGGAGTATCCTCCCCTCGAATTTTTAGGTGGGGGAGGAGCTGGTAATGTAACTGTGGTAGTAACGGGTGTGTTGTAATGTTGTCCTTCAAACGGCTGGTTCACTTGGAGTGCAAGATTGGACTCTTGCGAGGGTTGACCAATCTCATTAATGGTCGCATCGTCGGAAGATTGTTCCGGTGATCCAAAAGATATCGAGTGATCTGGTATGGGTCGATAAGGGGGTAACGATGGGTCTTCAACCCTTCATTGGATACTTGATTGCAGGAACTCCTCATCCATAAAAAGAAAGTGATCTAATTGGTCACGATAGTAGGCTAAAGGGTCGTCCGGAGTAGTCCCACTGGGTGGGGGTGCAATGGAAAAATGGGCCACTCGGTGACCGGTAGAAGATGTCTAGTAAGTTGCTAAAGGACCAACAACTACTGTGGGGTCATCCTGGGGTTGATTTATCCATTCCAACGATCCAGGTTCTCCAGGGATGATGGTAGAAATATCTTGTGAAGTGGGGACTTGTGCTTCTCCATCCTGAGGGGGATGAGAGGCGGGTGAATATGGAGGAGTATGTGGAAACAAATGTCCTCCAATATTCAAAGTGGGGTTTTCCACTTCAGTAACTACGACCGTGTTACGCTGATCCATTATTACCCTTGAAATAACCTCCTGGTTAAGGGGATATTTGGGTGATAAATTTAATATCCTATAGAACGTTCTCCAAGGAAAATCCTCCAGAGCGTCAGGAAAGTTAGCCAAGATGGCCGAAACAACGTTTCTCCTAAGGGTATACTACAAAAGAAAAGCAGTCTAGAAAAACCTACTCAAACTAAGGCAACAAGCAGACTTATGTGATAGAGTGGATTCAAAGTATGGAACATCACGGGATTATCAAGGCATCGCAAACCGCTATATACTGCAGGGTCCAACAATATGATGCAACAAGGAGGATTGGGACTGTACCCTTTCCTGCATATCCATTTACCTGGACAGTACGTGCTTGCTAATCTCCCCGAGTGATTTTTTCGTTGTATTGTTTTGCCAAGATGGCCAAATGGTTAAGTCAGTTGGTTTCAGGAGTCCTAGTGGTGTCTCCCGATATATGCAAGGTACATGGGAGCTCAAATCCGTAGTGGTGCTGTCTAATGCACAACCGTTCGGCAAGAGACCTTCCAATATACTGCCGAGTGCGTGATACACCCTTCGATATATGCCAAGTACGGATTATGGTACTTGGTGGGTACGTGAAGGAGATCGATATACCAATAAGTACGTGGAAGACTACAATACTCGTCAGATAAAGTGCTGGAAAATAACGACAACTTCCATGCTTAACAATGCCGGAACACGTGTCTAACTTACACACAAGTTGCTAAAAATTTTACCTAGTTCTACTGTTAATTTTATCTGGACGGTTAGGTGAATGCATGAGGTGAGTACATAATCGGAATCATAATGCAAGTCCTAGCTACATGCATGAAATATTATTTTCTTTTGATGAATTCTACCTATTGTAAGGAGAAATCTTTTTCTTTCCAACGAGATTTGCCAAAACAACACAATGCAACAATTGCCAATTCAAACAAGTTTGACTATGAAAGCATTCTTTTCATTTTGTGCGAAATGCAAAAATTACAACACTACTAATCCAAATCACAACATTTTTTGTTTTCTTTTTGCTTTTCAAAACGAAAATGACGCTAGATAATGAAAAGAGAGGATTCTAAGATTGAGTATGCAAGCTTTTCTATTTCACTTTCAATGGCCTAAAAGCAGTAAAAATTTAAAAATGCATCTATCTTTCTTTAGCATGGAACTAATTTTGCAAGAAAAACTGAAGTATATTTTGGATTTTCGAGAAAATGAGAAACTCATAATTCAAGAAAACACAAGTGATCACACATTCATTCAATTTTTCCAAAAATGCATAAGCAAAACATTCCAATGCACAGACAATTTTCTTCAATAATGCTTGAGAAATGATGGGAAAGAGGCACTTTTAACTTTTCAATGGATGCATCAAAGTATTAACTTGATAACAACTGTGCTTTCAGCCATAAATGACTGAAAAGAAAACACTACTCGCAGCACTCAATGCACTCAAAAAACTCAAGAAAAGACAAGCACTCAATCAAACTGAAAGACACACTTAACTCAAAATCAGACAGTAGCAAGCAAACCAAGCAAGCAAAGCTCAAAAGATGATGTAAATGAGGTCTGGGAGCTGATCTAATGCAGTAACCAGATCAGTCAAGGAGAGGAGGGAATTCAAGGGTGAGAGGATGA